>SJYV01028323.1:663178-806335 GCA_006410875.1 Neotragus pygmaeus | reverse complement strand
TGGGTGAGGAGGGGGACTGCTCAATAGGGGTTGATGAAGCGGATGAACAATGCAAGGGAGCACCTGCGAACCACAGAGACAAACACAGACAGAAAAAAAAAATAATGAAAATTGGTTTTGAGGCACACGAGGAGGGGGAGTGAGCAAAATAAAAGACGCATCAACAGAGGGGGCTCCCAACACTGGGTGATCTACTGTACACGTGGCCCGGGGGCGGGGCTGATGCCTCTGGCAAAGTGGGTGCAAACTCCCGAAGAGCTGGCCTCCTGCGCGGCTTGCAAAGAGCGCGCCCCTCGGAAACACGTGGGAAGGCCTTCCTGCTTTGCCTGTTTTCTGAGAAAGGCCTGAAAACCTGAGGTCTAGTGCCGGGGGTGAGCTGTGTCTTCTATCACACAGCGGCCCCACTCTGAGTTTCAGTGGCCTCCGTGATAAAGTGAGCAGCCACCTGGGTGATCGCAGAGCCCCTGCGAAGCTGGCCATTCTGTGACGTTAGCGAACTGAAATAACGTTCTCATTAGTCAGATTTTAACCCAGCATGCCTGGAACAGCCTCTGGGCCTCATAAAAGGTAGCGGGGAGCTGGAAAGAATGATCTAGCGCCCCCCTGACCGCTGGCTTTCTAGGATTTCTGAGTCTGACACGTTTAAGATTTTAAGTACGTTCTCTGGAAACTTATTGAGAGAGCAAGAACTCTAACAGTCTTTTTCACTTGCGTGTCTCTCCAGACTCTAACGTAGTACCTGGCACGTAGTAGGCACTATATAAGTGTTGGCTGAAGAGATGAATTCTAAGTGTTTCACAGACTAGCGTTCTTAAATTCTAATGTTTCAGAGGAAAATACTGTATACCTTTTATGACACTAACGTCCTGTGAGTTTGGAAGCACTAAGTTTTGGGGCCCTAAGTCAGGAGGCTTGACTGCAGATTCCTAAGGTGTCAGGGACCCACGATTCTAAAATGCCAGCTTTCTATCGTTTTGTGGGCACATTCCCAACTCTCGGAAGCAGGGGGTGATGACTGGGGACGAGACCTTTGGGGACAGGCAATGTGCTGTCCTCCATGTGTCTGGCCTTTAGACATGTGCAGCACACCATCTACAAGAGAGGGGATATAAGCACAGACATGTGGGGTACACAGTACGAGGCAAAGCATTCACTCGACAGCCAGGCCTGCTGCTTTTCTCCCACCTTGACTCACAGAAGGTTTAAAACATAACCAGATCCATTCAATGTTTCAGAGACCAGACACTTAGGAAACAAAATGCAGCCCAGACACATCATCACAAGATTTGGTAGAGCCCCGAGGAAGAGGTGGTATAGAGAGCTGCTGATTCTTGTGAGGAGGGGCGGGGGGGGGGTCTGTCTACCAAGAGAGGCTCGCTCAGTTCAGTGACCAAATCCTGCAGGACTGTGCGTGTTCCATGACGCTCATGTCAACCCTGAGCCCAACCACATGTGACATTTTATGGAGCAGCTGTGTATCCCACTTGGTTGGTTCGTATTAGAAACTCAGTAACAGCAATTGAGGCAGTAGGAATCCATGATCAAGGTACAATCTCTGGGTAGCTTTTGCATCTGTGTTTTGGTTCACCTAAAAATCTGGGCTATGATTTACCTTCAGTTCAGTTCAGTTGCTCAGTCGTGTCTGACTTTTTGCAACCCCACGGACTGATTTATCTTAAAATCGTCCAAACCAGGGTTTCCAATTTAGCATAGGGAGACCCTTCCCTGACACCACTTACCACATAGCTCTACAGGGATGATCATTTCTTTCTTTGAACTAACCTTTTAGTTATGATATCATATTTGCTCTGGTGTATCTGGAGTTATCTGTAGCTGTTTTCCATATAGAAGTGTATGCACCCCCTTGGGATACAGTACCTTCTTACAGCAGGCTTTGAAGTTCAACAGAATAGGAGTTTGCCTCATGCCCTAGCCTCCTATTGACTATATGATCTTGGGTCAATGTGTTCCAGTTTCTCATTGTAAGTTAGGAGCTCCTCCCCTTTAATAAAGTTATTTTAAGGACTAAAGATACTACATCTGAGCACATGCTTCAGCAAGCAGAATCCCAGGGTCAGTGCTTAACAAATGTTGACCAAACTGAATGAAACCACTCCATGAAGAATTCCATTCAAGATTTCCCTTCCCCTGCAGTCCCAGGATTGAAAAGATTTTGTCAGCCAGGCTGCATTAATTAAGCAAATATACATTCATTTCCTCATCTTTTATTAACCAAAGACATCTTCTAATCTCCAATCAGAGCTCCTGATGAGCTTGAGATAACCAGGACCAGACCGTGCTGAGTTGTTAGAATTTCAGACAAAGGTTAAGAAACATGATCTGTTGTTCCAGGGTGCTTGTTACAGCCTCTTCCTAAGTAAATCTGTCAAGCTTTATGAAATAAATAGTTCCAGAACTAAGTAACTTGTTCCATCACAAACTTCGGAGATTCTGGGCTAAGAACAGCACAGTCCTTCCCAGGCCTTATGTCTGTTTCTTCTCCTTTCCAAGGAATCTCGAGGCCTCACCCCAGGCCTCTGGGGTTGCTCTGAACATTCATACCTAACATTCAAGCACCTCACAAGGTGCCAGACCCTTAATAAGTGAAGTGAAAGTCGCTCAGTCATGTCCAACTCTTGGTGATCCCATGGACAATACAGTCCATGGAATTCTCCAGGCCAGAATCCTGGAGTGGATAGCCGTTGCCTTCTCCAGGGGATCTTCCCAACCCAGGGATCGAACCCAGGTCTCCCACATTGCAGGTGTATTCTTTACCAGGTGACCCACTAGGGAAGCCCAGACACTTAATAGGTGCACAATAACTCATGAGGTTTCCATGATATACAGAAACGATTGGAACTATGTCAATTTCCTCACTCTCATTCATCAGCATCTTTTAAGTGGTCCCCAGGAAGGGACATAAAACAAGCTCCTGGGTGCAAGAACATTCTAGAAGTATTTTTTAGGTCACTCTTTTCTAATAGCTATTTTGTAAATGTTTTATAATGTACATAATGCATTCCTCCTTAAAACACATGTAATAAAATGCACTGCTGTCTCAATTCGGAGAAGGCAATGGCACCCCACTCCAGTACTCTTGCCTGGAAAATCCCATGGATGGAGGAGCCTAGAAGGCTGCAGTCCATGGGATTGCTGAGGGTCAGACAGGACTGAACGAATTCACTTTCACTTTTCACTTTCATGCATTGGAGAAGGAAATGGCAACCCACTCCAGTGTTCTTGCCTGGAGAATCCCAGGGACGGGGGAGCCTGGTGGGCTGCTGTCTATGGGGTCATACAGAGTCGGACATGACTGAAGTGACTTAGCAGTAGCAGCAGCTGTCTCAATTTGGCATCCTCAGAAGCAGTGCAGGATTATATTAAAAGGAAGGGCTCTGGACCCTACATCTGAATCTACTGTTCTACTTGCTAGTTCTGTAACAGTGACCTCGGGCAACTTACCCCACCCTTTGTGACTCGATCGCCTCATCTAAGTAATGGAGAGCAAAAAATAAAAAAAGAATAGCTACTTTACAGAGTCGCTCTAAGGATTCAAGGAGTTAAAGCAAGTAATGTGTTGAGAATCACATATGTGTTAGTTGCTCAGTCTTGTCCGGCTCTTTGCAACCCCATGGACTGTATGTAGCCCACCTGGCTCCCCTGTCCATGGGATTCTCCAGGCAAGAATACTGGTGTGAGAATGGCATGGCAGCCAGTAAACACCCAATAAACTGTAGATGTTGGTATGCATAAACATGTATATATAAAGTGAGGGGGGGTACCTTTACCTTTTCTTTATAAGAGCAGCATGTGACCAGACAAGTATGGCGAGCACTGTTTCTTTCCACAGACATTTCCTAAACACCCCCTGAGCAGGCTAGAAGGTGGTGGGGCGGGGGTGGGTACAGACTATGAGAGGCGCAGCCCCCAAGGAACTGGTGGGAGGGCAGGGGGAGTGTCCCACGCAGCTCTCAGCAAGACAGGGGTGGGACCTGTCAGAACAGAAGACGGCCCAGTGCAGAGGAGGATGTGCGAGAGGGTGGGGATCTCGCTTCAACTGGAGGCACCAAGGAAGGCTTTCTGGAGCTACANCCACGCAGCTCTCAGCAAGGCAGGGGTGGGATCTGTCAGAAAAGAAGACGGCCCAGTGCAGAGGAGGATGTGCGAGAGGGTGGGGAGCTCGCTTCAACTGGAGGCACCAAGGAAGGCTTTCTGGAGCTACAGTGGAGTCCAGAGGGAAGAGATGAAGAGAAGGGGGCTTGAGCATCCACAGTAGAGGGAGGAATACTCTCTGCCTCAGGCCCTTAGCCCTGACCTGGTCTCAAGCAACCTCCCTGGCATCACTCTGCCTCTCAAGTCTCGTAACTTCTCATTAAGTGTGCTGAGACTGGTTGACGTGTCCTGACTTCCACATTCTCCCTGCTCCCTCTTCTGCCCAAGTCTGCAGATCTGCACAACTTCAGGGCACCGCTGGCATAGAACTGATCTGAAGGGCACCCCCTGGAGCACAACTACAAAATTTTGCCTCTGAGGTTCTGTATATGCTGTTCTTTCCTGAGTGTTNCTCTTCTGCCCAAGTCTGCAGATCTGCACAACTTCAGGGCACCGCTGGCATAGAACTGATCTGAAGGGCACCCCCTGGAGCACAACTACAAAATTTTGCCTCTGAGGTTCTGTATATGCTGTTCTTTCCTGAGTGTTTCCTTTCCTTTTCCCTTTTCTGCATCACTACCACCCTTGTGAGTCTCACTAGCCCCCATTCAGCCTCCAGGCTTAATCTCAAGATCACCACCTCCAGGAAGGTTTCCCAGATGCTCCAAACCCCCCTCCTGGGGGTTCCTGCTGCAACACTCCCCATACTGTAGTGTGGACTTGTCTGTGGCCACCCGCTTGTCAGCCTGGCTTGTCCATTGCCATATTCTCCAGTGTCCAGCACAGTGTCTGGTACTTGGAAAGTACTACAAATATTTGCTAAATGAAGGAAGGATGGAGGGAAGGCAGAAGGGAAGAAGAGGACTTTGATTATGGCAGCAAAGGTCTATGTGAAGAGGAAAGTGGGAAATGAGTCTCTGAACAACAGGTTTAGGCCTTGAACATAAGGAAAGGGACACCAGACCTTAGGTGGGGAGTCATGTGGGTTTTTAAGGCAGGAATGTGACAAGACCGGGACTGTACTTCAGGAGGATTTGATCTCGAGACTTCAGGCATCTGCTTCGGCACCCAGACTTCCTTTCAAATTGGCTCACAGCTCAGCTAGGATGTTGAAAGTCCACATGATCTGGGCTTGCCTTTTAGGTGGGGCCCAGATGCATGTATGTGTAGGCAAATAAGGATGCCCGATATCACAGGCAGGACTAGGGAATTGGTGTTTGGGGTCGCCTTGCCATGTATCCTGATCATCGGCTGAAGGGAACCTGGTATTGTAGAATTTCCCACTGTGTCTGCTAAAATGACATGGGCTATCTGGAATGCCTCACCTCAACAATCAGGGGCCACAGAAGCGTAGGGGGCGGCCATGCCTGTTTCTGGAGAGAAGGTCTTTTAGCCTAGCTCCGGCTCATAGTAGATAAAGGTGGAGAAAAGAAAAAAATAACAAAGTAACAAAGTGAGAGAAGGCAGACACCTTCTGGTAGAGGGATGGGGGTGGGAATAAGCATTCATAGAGCTCCTCCTCTGGGAGGAGGATCTTTTTACAAGACCTTTTCTTCACAATAACCATGGATTGGAAAACCCATGCCTATTTTCAAGGTCAAGAAATGGAGGCTTACAGAACTGAATACATTTGTCTGTGGTCACAGGACCTGGGGCAGAACTCATAACTGCAACGCTCTGCCCACTGAGGGGGTGTGGAATACATTTATCAGCCCTGGTTTGGAGTCTGGAGGGGGAGATTCCTGTCCATCAACTGAAACGCATCTAAAGTGGAAAGACTACAGGGTTCCTGTTGAACAAACCAGGGACCAAAGCGCAGGTTCATAACTGGCTGTACAGCCTCGGGTGAGTCACTTGACTTCTCCTAGTCTCCGTTTTCTCCTTTGAAAGATGAAGTCACAACATCCTCAGCAAAGAGCTTTTGAGGGGAAGATGGTATCATGCTTGTAGGAAGCCTGGAAGTCCCAAAGTGAGGGCTCAACCAGCATGGATTCCCTTTACTATCCCTCCAGTTGTAGGTCTTTGAGAGTAAGAACAGGCTGGTTCGGGGGAATAAACAATGACAGATCTGTAAGCCTGCCAATGACACCTTTATCAATATGCATCGCTTACTGACGTTATATAAGAGGAATGTGTTAGGCAGACAGCTGTGATATATGAAAGGAACACATCACAATGGAGTCCTGAGCTCTACAGGAAGAACAATTTCAGTCCCTCACACCTTTGTGTGTACTGATGGCAGCTTTCCTTAGCATTTGAAATGTAACCTATAACTAGGGCAAGNACACAACACATACCTGAACTATTTGGTTGTTGTTGCTGTTTAGGCGCTAGGTGGTGTCCCACCGTTTGCAACCCCATGGACTGCAGTCCACCAGGCTCCTCTATCCATGGGATTCTCCAGGCAAGAATACTGGAGTGGGTAGCCATTCCCTTCTCCAGGGGATCTTCCTATCCCAAGGATCAGACTCAGGTCTCCTGCATGGCAGGTGGATTCTTTACCGTCTGAGTCACCAGGGAAACCCAAAAATCTATCTCAGACCCCCATAATCATCATGATCTGTATCTGAAGAGCTCTTATTTATGGAGCTATGTTACATGCCAGTGTCAAGTGCCTTGGATGAGTGTGATTTCTAATCACACAATAAATCCATACAATAGGTATTATTATTGCTATTTTACAGATAATGAAAACAAATCTCAGAGAGAACTGGTCATTTCCTCGATTTAGCAGCAGCAGCCAGACCAGCACGTGCACTCAGATCTGTGTACCTGCAGAACCTGTGCTTTGAGAGAGGCAAAGCAAGCGCCCAGCGAGCAGTTCCCAGAACTGCCTTTGGACTGGGCGTCTGGGTTCAGCTGTGCTGGTACCACATACTGCCGTGCGATGGTGGACATATTGCCTCACTTTCCAAGTCCATCTTCCCTCTCAGTAAGAATGAGGGTAACAACAACCGCACCCATATGGTAGGGGTGTTATGAATATTATACACCATTGTGAACGTGGAACTCAGCGTGAGACCTGGAATAGAAACTGTACTACGAATATGGGAGTGAGGATGAGCACTGCTTCTCCCTTCGACACACGGCTTGCCAAAAGGGATCTCATGTTGCTCGGGTTTAGGATAAACCCAGATCCCACCGCAGATCTCCTTCCCTCCGAGAAACCTCTGACGGGCCCTTTAACTGTGCCAGGCTCGACAAGCAGCCTCCTTCCGGCTGCAGGAGGTGGGACCTGCGGCTGCAGTGCTGAGGCGGTGGGAGAAGGCAGAGCACAGCAGGGTCCAGCCAGAAAGCCCAGTGTCTCTCGCTGCGGGCACAGGCAGCAGTGGNGGACACGACTGAGCGAATGAACTGAACTGAACTGAAGCGTGCATGCACGCCACACATACACGTCTGAAGTATAAGTGGGGAGGATTTCTGGTGGAATCCAGGGCCAGTCCCTATACTATCGGCTCTCGAACCACCAGTGGTTAGTGCCACCTGAATTAAGTCACTCAACTTCTCTGAGTCTCTAGCTGAAAATCTCCAGGGTTACACAGGCCACTTTCTAAGCTCTCATAGAGCCCCAATGAGCCTCTTGATGAAGGTGAAAAAGGAGAGTGAAAAAGCTGGCTTAAAACTCAATATTCAAAAAACTAAGATCATGGCATCCAGTCCCATTACTTCATGGCAAATAGATGGGGAAACAATGGAAACAGTGACAGACTTTATTTTCTTGGGCTCCAAAATCACTGCAGATGGTGACTGCAGCCATGAAATTAAAAGACGCTTGCTCCTTGGAAGAAAAGCTATGACCAACTTAGACAGCTTATTAAAAAGCAGAGATGTGACTTTGCCAACAAAGCTCCATATAGGCAAAGCTATGGCTTTTCCAGTAGTCATCTGCTGATGTGAGAGCTGGACCTAAAGAAGGCTGACCCACCAAAGAATTGAGGCTTTTGAATTGTGATATTGGAGAAGACTCTTGAGAGTCCTTTGGACAGCAAGGAGAACAAACCAGCCAATCCTAAAAGAAATCAACCCTGAATATTCACTGGGAAGGTTGATGCTGAAGCTGAAGCTCCAATACGTTGGCCACCTGATGTGAAGAACCAACTCATGAGAAAAGACACTGGATGCTGGGAAAGATTGCAGACAGGAGGAGAATGGGAAGACAGAGGACGAGATGGCTGGATGCCATGACCGACTCAACGGACATGAGTCTGAGCAAGCTCTGGGAGATGGTGAAGGGCAGGGAAGCCTGGTGTGCTGCAGTCCATGGGGTCGACTGAGCAACTGAACACCAACTATACAAACCAGCCAAGCTGACTTATGCTGTTCCACTTAATCCTCATATCTGCTCTCCAAGTTTCTCTTTATTACTCCCATTTAGCAGAGGGGAGCAGAGTAGTTCAAAGAAGGTTAAGTGACTACATTCTGTAAGTCTATGATTTTCTGAAAGAAAATGCCCTCAGGCTTTCTGCCTTGGAAAACACAGTCTTTTGGTCTCAGAGGAATTTTATGTAGGAGAGAGAAGGAAGACTTGCTATTAACAACAACAAGAACAACAGCTACCATTGATTGGGAGTCTTCTCTTTGCCAAATATCGTATCAAGCCATGTAAAGACACGCATCCACCTTAACCCTCACAGCAAAACCTTGCCCTCAACAGCGATGAGGGAACTTCGACTTACAGGGATCAGTTCAGTCGGCCAAGGTCACAGGGCTGAATAGAAATGGAAGAGTCAGGAGGGGGCCCCAGGTGGCCGACTTTAACCGCAGTCTGAGCTCCTCGTCACTTCTCTGTGAAGCTTAAAAGAAGTACAGTCTTCTAGCCCAACCTGCGGGTGTGTACATGAGGGAACTGGGGCCTGGAGAGGTGGACAGAATGAGTCCAAGGTCCATAATAAGGCAGCAACAGAGGTGGTTTTGTGCCACGGACATCACTGATAGTAACAGCCTAACGCAGAGATCAGGAAATGGACTTGAGCCAACTGTCAGAGTTCGAGTCCTGGTTCCGCCCCTTATGAGCAGTAGAAGCCTGAGCGTGCTAAGTTCCCCAAGCCTCAGCTTCTTTCTCTGTAGAACAGGGATGATGATATACCTTCCTCACAGGGTTTTTTGGGGGGATTAAAGAGTCAGGTCATCAAAGCACCTGGCACAGCATAAGCTCTCTATCAGCATCTGTTATTGTCACTGATTCACCACCTGCTCTGTGCTTGATGCACTTGACCTTTTAATTCTCACAGTACTGTAGAGAGGGGTTACCATCCCTGTGGTTCAGATTGGGGAACAAGTCTAGAGAAAGTAACTAACACGCCTGACATGACATGGTGTGGAAACCGTAGAAGCTGGGTTGGAAGTTACACCTGTCTGATGCCCAAGTCCATGTCATTTCCCATAACAATCCTACTCACCCCACACCATGCATCCAGCCTTGCAGACAGCATTGAGATCCATCACCTCATCACTGTGAAGTGTCAGTCTATTTTCAAATGCTGATAAGTCTTATATCTCCATCAGAGTTGTGTACATGTGTGTGTGTGACATTTCCATGAACAAGAAAGAATGGTTCAATGAACACAACCACAAGCAGAATGGATGGTTGAATTCAAGTACCATCTATTATCCTACGGTACTTGACACACATCATTATCCTATGATGCAATTAAAATTATTCAAGGATAGTAACAATCTATCCTGTGCGCCAAATCTTCTATGGTTCAGAAGACCCTTTCACACCCATTATCTCACTGTATCCCCTAACAGCCTTGGAGAGGGGGAGTAGAGTTAACTGTATCATTTTCCATTTATAGCAGCCACTCTGGGTTGTTTACCAACATCAGAGGCCCTTACTAACAGAATCCTGACTTTGTTTAGTTATCCATGCCTTTGTGACAGTCAGGTCATAGATCCTGACATTGTTTTTTTATTTTATTTTATTTTAATTAATTAATTAATTAATTTTTAAATTTGACTTTACAATACTCTATTGGGTTTGCCATACATCGACATGAATCCACCACAGGTGTACACAAGCTCCCAATCCTGAATCCCCCTCCCACCTCCCACCCCTCAACGTCTCTCTGGATCATCCCCGTACACCAGCCCCAAGCATCCTGCATCCTGTATCAAACATAGACTGGTGATTCGTTTCTTACATAATAATATATATGCTTCAGTGCCATTCTCCCAGATCATCCCGCCCTCTCCTACTCCCTCTGAGGCCAAAAGTCCATTCTCTATGTCTGTGTCCTTTTGTTGTCTCACATACAGGGTCATCATTACTATCTTTCTAAATTCCNACAAGCTCCCAATCCCGAATCCCCCTCCCACCTCCCACCCCTCAACGTCTCTCTGGATCATCCCCGTACACCAGCCCCAAGCATCCTGCATCCTGTATCAAACATAGACTGGTGATTCGTTTCTTACATAATAATATATATGCTTCAGTGCCATTCTCCCAGATCATCCCGCCCTCTCCTACTCCCTCTGAGGCCAAAAGTCCATTCTCTATGTCTGTGTCCTTTTGTTGTCTCACATACAGGGTCATCATTACTATCTTTCTAAATTCCATATATATGTGAGATCCTGACGTTGTTAATCACGATAGTCCTGTTCCTCGTGGGGGAACGTGAACCACCATCCAATCAGGTACAAGGAGAGGTCGCAGGGTTCCCCAGATACTGTGCCATCTGCTGCAAGCCTTGACTTCCCTTCAGGGGGTCCTCCCGCTGCCAGTCCAGTCCGGGCAGGAGTCAATCAAGCTTCAAGGAGATAAGATGGACACTGCTCCTCGAGCCCTCCTCACACCCCCACTGGCCCTGCTGCCTTGGAGGTGCTTGCACATCCCCTCGGGACCTGCCTCTCCTGGCTACCAGTTTCTTTCCCAGCTGCAACGCCCCACAATCCAGCCAGGCCCAGCTAATGCACTTCCCTCAGAGGGGCTTATCCAAAGGCCAATAGATGGCTCTCCGTGTAGATGTTATTTCCTGATGCCCAGCTGAGGCATCCCAGGCCCTGCGTCACCCGCTGGTATTGTCTGCTTCTCCGGCTCTTTGGAACCCCTGCTAATGCCACACGTCATTGGCTCGACTGCCCTCTGTGCCTCCGCTTTGCTTCTTTACCTTTGCTGTCTGCTCAACAACACATTACTGACGCCAGCTGTGTGCCAGGCCCTGCCCCAGGCCCTGGGGACGCAGATGGATGGCACAGCTCTGCCCCGGGGGAGTTCACAGTCTAACTGAGGATACTGATGAATGACGTGTATGTGCCGGATACCTGGGGCCTCCGGAAGGCAAGGAGAGGCTTTGTCTGAAGACTCGCAGAGGGGAGCTGTTCCACTCACAGAGAGGTATCAGCATAAAAGGCAAGCCCTGCTCGGCCCCTAGATTTGGCCTATCTCAGTCCCAGGTAATTTCTGATCTTTGTTGGGGTGGTGGGTTGAGGGGAGTGGGGGATAGGGTAGGATGAAGTGGGTGATGGGAATAGGGTGGTGGGATCAGGCAGTGGGTGGTGAGAGTTGGGGAGTGGAAGTTGGGGAGTCAGTGGGTGGCAGGTTAGGACATGGAGTCAGAAGCCCTGGCTTGGAACCCCAGCCCGTGACTTTCTTGGATGTTGAGCAAAATTGCCAGCCTAAGCATAACCTCATTTTCTAAGTTATGCAATAGGAGCCCTCAGGGAATGTTCTAGAATAAGTGGCTGTTCATCCAACTATCAGGGACATGGGGAGGGGATCCCAGCCATGGGAAGAAGAAGAGGAGGAGGGCCAGGGCGAGTCCCCAGGCCCTCTTGCCTCTGGATTCTTTGCGCTGCTCTGAGCCTCAGATTTCTCATCTGGAAGACAAGGGGGTGAGGCTTCAGGATCAGACAGATTTAAGTTCAGCCCCATCTGTGCCTCTTACTTTGTGATCTCTAATAAGTTACTTCATATCTCTGAGCCTTAGTGTCCTCAAGTGCAAAATGGGGATTTGCAACATCTGCCTTGTTATATTGGTGTAAGGCTTAGAATATTATAAACAAAGCCTGGCACGGTATTTGGCACAGGGTAAATATCAAGTAAATGTTAATTCCTCCTCCTCGGAGGCGTGAGATGCCCTTGAGAGTACGTGAAAAGGAAAATTTTGGTGACACAGTTTCTCACCTGACCTGTCAGTGGGATGATGGGTGTAGCATGCATCTGTCTCTTAGGATCAGAGTCTCCTGGCTGGACTGGACCTTGAATATCAACAACTGCCCATCCCTTTCCTTATCTGCCTTCCCATATCCAATGCCTGAATCTCTCTCAAGACAAGGTTACTGCCGACAAACCTTCTGGCACAAGGAGCTCACTGCTCACTCCAGAGGCAGCTGTTCCCCTCTGATTCAGCTCTGCCATAAAAGCCTTCCTTCCAACGACACAGAAGAGTGTTGCTGCTGCTTCTACTGCTAGTATTACTAATCATAACCACGGGCATAATTCAGAGACATGCAGTTCCAGATCAAGCAACGAAGTAAATATCACAATAAAGCAAGTCACAGGAATGTTTTTTGGTTTCCCAATACATATAAAATTTATGTTTACACTCTATTATAGTCTTAATATGTGTGAATAGCATTGTATCTAAAAACTTGTACCTACCTTAATTAAAAAATACTTTATTGCTAAAAAAAAAATGCTAACCATCACTTCAGCCTTCAGTCAGTCATCCTCTTTTTGTAACAGTAACATCAAAGATCATTGATCACCGATCATTGTAATAAATATCATAATAATGAAAAAATTTGAAATATTGGGAGAATTATCAAAATAGGACACAGGGACAAACAGTGAGTGAGTGCTGTTGGAAAAACGGCACCAAAAGCCGTGATCAATGTAGGGTTGCCACAAATCTTCAATGTGTAAAAAAAAGAAATGCAACATCTGATGAAGCCTAATTAAAAAAAAAAAGTGCAACAAAAAGAGCTTTGCCTATAATGGCAATAAGAACACAGACTCTGGAGCTACTAACCATTTAAAATGTTAAATAAAAAAAACTTTAATTTTAATTAGTTAAAATTAAATTAAAAACTCCAGCTCCTCAGTCACAGTGGCCCCACTGGACATCTGCCTTGTTATATTGGTATAAGGCTTAGAATATGAAGTAAATGAAGTATAAGTAAATGAAGCCTGGCACAGTATTTGGAACAGAGTAAATATCAAGGGCCAGTCAGTCAGAGATGGGATCCTGGTTCTGCTACTGATGAGATCTGTGATCTTACTCAAGGTCCTTAGTTTCTTTACGCCTCAGTTTTATCATCTGTAAAATGAGATGGAATAAAAATAGTGCTTGTGTCACAGGGATTTTGTGAGGATTAAATGAATGAAAATAGGGAAACTGCTTAGAAGCATGCTGGCTTTACGAGTGTTTGTTTATAAATAAAGTGTCACTGGTTTGATACCAACTCTATGTCAAGTCCCGTACTACACATTTGATGTACACATGTCACACATACATTTTTTTCCACACTCAAATGAGTATTTTTACATGCCCAAAGATAAATTACTGGGTCAAAGAACAAGAATAACTAACATTTCACAAAGATAGGGCTGAAGCATCTTCCAAAAGAGAATGTCGATTTTATAATTTTACCTATAACATATGTTTCCCACAATCTGAGCAACCCTGGATAGTCTTAAAAATTTTAACCCTTGTTTATTTGACAGATGAAAGATATTTAAACTCATTTTAATATTCATGACTTCAAAGGGACCCCTCTGACACTGTTGGTAGGAATATAAATTGGTATATCCACTATGGAGAGTGGAATGGAGTTTCCTCAAAAAACTAAAAATAGAGCTACCATCAGTTCAGGTAAGTTCAGTCAGTTGCTCAGTCGTGTCTGACTCTGTGACCCCATGGATTGCAGCACACTGGGCCTCCCTGTCCATCAGCAACTCCCAGAGTTTACTCAAACTCATATCCATTAAGTCAGCGATGACATCCAACCATCTCATTCTCTGTTGTCCCCTTCTCTTCCCACCCTCAATCTTTCCCCAAATCAGGATCTTTACCAATGAATCAATTCTTCGCGTCAGGTGGCCAAAGTATCGTAGTTTCAGCTTCAGCATCAGTCCTTCCAATGAATATTNTCAAGATTGCCAGGAGAAATATCAACAACCTCAGATATGCAGACGATACCACTCTAATGGCAGAAAGCAAAGAGGAACTAAAGAGCCTCTTGATGAAGGTGAAAGAGGAGAGTGAAAAAGCTGGCTAAAACTCAACATTCAAAAAACAAAGATCACGGCATCCTATCCTCATCCCTTCATGGCAAAAAGAAGGGGAAAAAGTAGAAACAGTGACAGATTTTCTTTTCTTGGGCTCCAAACTCACTGCGCACAGTGATTGCAGTCATGAAAATAAAAGATGCTTGCTCCTTGGAAGGAAAACTATGACAAAACTAGACACCATATTAAAAAGCAGAGACATCACTTTGCTGACAACGGTCTGTATACTAAAAGCATGGTTTTTCCAGTAGTCATATATGGATGTGAGAATTGGACCACTAAGATGACCAAGCACCAAAGAATAGATGCTTTCAAATTGCGGTGCTTGAGATGACTCTTGAGAGTCCCATGGACTGCAAGCAGATCAAACCAGTCAATTCTAAAGAAAATAAACACTTAATATTCATTGGAAGGACTGATGCTGAAACTGAAGCTCCAATAATTTGGCCACCTGATGCAAAGAGCCAAGTCACTGGAAAAGACCCTGATGCTGGGAAAGATTGAGGGCAGGAGCAGAAGGTGATAAGAGAGAATGAGACGGTTGGATGGCATCATTGACTCATTGGACATGAGTTTGAGCAAACTCCGGGAGATAGTGAAGGACAGGGAAGCCTGGTGTGCTGCAGTCCACGGGAGTCACAAAGAGTTGCACATGACTTAGCTACTAAACAACAGAACAACATACCAGATGCACTATACTGTATATCTGAAATGAATACAACATTGTAAATCAATTACGCTCCAATAAAAATGAAAATAATATCCATCACTTTGTTAATCTCTTTGAGCATTTTCCCATGTTTATCAGATACTTATATTTATGTNACCAGATGCACTATACTGTATATCTGAAATGAATACAACATTGTAAATCAATTACGCTCCAATAAAAATGAAAATAATATCCATCACTTTGTTAATCTCTTTGAGCATTTTCCCATGTTTATCAGATACTTATATTTATGTTTGGACTGCAAGGAGAACAAACCAGTCAATCCTAAAGGAAATCAACCCTGAATATTCATTGGAAGGACTGATGCTAAACCTGAAACTCCAATACTTTGGCCATCTGATGCAAAGAGCCGACTCATTGGAAAAGACCCAGATGTTGGGAAAGATTGAAGGCAGAAGGAGAAGGGGACGACAGGATGAGATGATTGGCTGGCATCACTGACTCGATGGACACGAGTTTGAGCAAGCTCCAGGAATTGGTGAAGGACAGGGAAGCCTGGCGTGCTGCAGTCCATGGGGTTGCAAAGAGTCGGACACAACCGAACAACTGAACAACAACAACATGAATTGATGTAATGTCTTTGCATTTTTTATTGCCTTGCTTATTTTTCTATTTATTGAGTCTAAGGCTTTCCATATGTTAAAAAGATTAATGCCTTTCATAAAATGCAAATATTTTCCCACTTTCCTTTGATAAAATGCTGATGCTGTTTTTTCTTGTCATGCAGAAATGCTTAGCTTCTACTCCCCAGTCTTTTTCTTCATAGGATCTGGGTTCAGGGAAGGTCAGCCAACTTCCTCAATCACCGGCAGGTCTCTCTGGGCTCCCTGAGGTCTGAGCACCAGCAAGAAAGCTCACACAGACAAAACAGGGCACTGCTTTTCACTTAGGTCCTTCACATCTGATGGAGCCTTGCCTCTCCTCTCAAGTCCTCACTCTAGGGTGTACCAGGAGAAGGGTGCCAGCCCTGAGGAAAATTTGATTCTTACTCTGAATTCACTGGGCATAGCTCTCTCTTCCTTCTGGGCTCTCTGTCCTCCTGGAATGTTGAGCCAGGCAGAATGTGATGAAAATTTTCGGTTCTTCTAGACCACCCAGAGAAGCCACTGGTGAATTCCTGACCCACAAAACCTGTGTGAAATAATAAATGTGGTTGTTGCTGTTCTAAGTGGCTAAATTTGGGGGTAATTTGTTACATAGCAGTTGAAACAAATACCTAAGAGAGGGGCTATTTGGATTAAATGGTGAGCAGCCCTCACAGATGAGCCTGAATCTTAAGGGAATCACAAGGCCAATCATCTCTCCCCTGCCTGAGGGCTAAGATTCAGGGGGCTGTTTCTTAACAAATAGCCTGGTTTTCAGTCGTTCTCTGGTTTTCATGATTCCCTTTAGCTTTTTTTCTTTCTGTGCTCCGTCCATACCGCGCAGGCCCTAACCTGAGCCACTGCATTCTTTAGCTGCATCTCCTTAAGCTTAATCTTCTACGCACACCCGAATAATGTCAAACCTTACAAGGAAGAAATAAAAGCCTGCAACTGGTTTATTAATAAATTAGCCCTATTGAACCCTAGAGCCTATCAACAGCTGTGTTTGATATCAACTCTTCATTAGAATGCTAATCATTAGTGTCAAGATTTGCCTGATTTTGTTAACATTCACCAGAGGGAACGTTTTGATCCGAACGTAGCACTGAAAAGACTGGAAGGATCACAGGACGCAGGAGAGCACCCAGAAAGAGTCTGGGCCCTGTTCTCCTGTTTCTAGGCAGATGTTTTAACTATGTTTCAATACATCCAGAACGAGAGACTTGCACAGTATCCTTTGGTAGCAAATTCTGCTTTCTACTTTTTGTTTAATCCTAATCATCAAATAAGTCCCTCTCCATCCCACGAACATTTCCAGGGCTTTCATTTCAACTCCTTTTCTCCTGCTTCGTCTTCTGAGAACATGAAGAATGAATGTTAAGAGCTCTCTTCAGAGAAGGCCTGCGATGCCTTCACAGAGAGTAATTAACCCGCAGCTCAGCCTTCTCATCTGCAGACTCAGGAGCTCCAGGGCCTCTGCACTCGCCTCTCGGGGCTGCTCCCGAGCCCCATGGAGGAGCCTCCCTGACGACTCCCTGCGCTCCAAGCTGAGGTGCCTCGGGAGTGCAGTCATGGCCCGGTGCAGAGGATAAAAATGATCAGCTCCCATTTCTGCCTCCTTTATTGGGTCACGGTGTTTAGCCCAGAACTTATTTTCACAGTTTCAGACCACAGATACGTTAGAGGTATAGCTGTGACTTTTGTCCCACCCCCGAATTTTACAGCGGAGGCAACTATGGCCCAAAGAGGCCTGCCGAGGCCACAGAGGGAACAGTGGCCGCACTGGGTCCGGGACGCAGGGAGCCCGACTTCCTGGCGTGTTCTCTCCTGGTCTCTGCAGCTCACTTTGGCTTCACCTGGGTGGGTCCTCCACCCAGGGTCTGCACCCTCTTCGTCCCACAACGGGACTTTGCAGCTGGTCCTGACCACGATTTCCACCGCAGCACTGTTTATCACAGTGAAGATGGAAAAAAACCAATTTCTCTACGCCGTGGGCTATTCTGAGGCTGCTAAAAAGCATGAGTAAGATCTAAATGTGCTGAGAGGGAGTCAACTACAAGATATATTATTCAGTGGGAAAACAGACCAGCACCAACCTTCAGAACAACACATCGAGTATATGATTCCACGTGTATTTGGAAAGCGTATACACACATATGACACTGCCTAGAAATGCACTGGAGAGAGAAATGGCAACCCACTCCAATGTTCTTGCCTGGAGAATCCCAGGGATGGTGGAGCCCAATGGGCTGCCGTCTGTGGGGTCGCAGAGTCGGACACAACTGAAGCGACTTAGCAGCAGCAGCAGCAGCAATTTCTAGAAAGATGCACTAAAGCTCTTCGCAACAGGCTAAGGTTCATGGTAAAGACTTTTACTTCTCATTTCATACCCTTTAGCACTGTTTGAATTTTTAACATGTGGCTTTATTACTTTTATTAAAAATAGCATAAATGTTTAAAATGTTAATGCTGAGGACTCTCATTTTTCACTTGTCACACACTTCTAGTGTTCGACTTTTTCAACCACCATGTATTACCGGTGTAATTATGAAAACGGTGTCAAAAATAGATACACATTAAACACAGTGCTCCACATCTGAATGCTGGTTCTACAGTAATGCTTTCAGGGCACAGGACACAGAGTCAGCACACTCTGGACAGGAGAGATCCAGTTGTCACGTGGCGGGGGTTTCGCCCATGGGGCCTGGTGTGCGTGTGTGTTTATGGTGGACGTGACTGGAGTTGTTGGAAGTGGTTTTTGGTGGTCTCCATGACTAAAAAAGTGGCTACTGGATACCTAGGACCCTGGAGTCAGGGGTGGTAACAACACCCATCCAAAATGCCAGTGGAGCCCTGCCAAGAAACACTGGTGGAATATTGAAACATAGAGTTTTAAAATATATCTATTTTCTCATTGAAATTGCATATCCCCTCTGGGGTTAAAAAAAAAAATCATTATCACTTCCTGTTGACAGAGGGGAAATATTCAGAATATAGGCTATCCAATACCTAAGAAAGGAAGTGTTCTAGGAGGAAGACAGACGGAAGCAGAGACAGTATTGTACCTAGCAACCGAGAGGCTGTTTGTTCGTATGAGCTCTTCTCTCTTACCACGGTTAATAGGGTGGTATATCCCTGTTTTACAGAAGGGCAAACTGAAGCCTGGAGATTAGACCACCAGCCCCAGAGAACCTGGCTAGTAGACAGCTCAGGCTCACACCCAGCCTGTGCTCTTCCAAAGCCCTTGCTCCTTCAACTTCCCCTTGTGGCCTCCCTCACAGCCATGCGAGGAGACCAGGTGGCACCTGGAAGCAATTTCTCCTCTGGTTCCACCCCCCAGGACTCATGCTACGTTGGTAGGAAATTCACAGTGGGAAATTAACCTCTGTCTGCAAGGGCCAATTACACAGTCTAGGAGAAAAAGAGCAATGTGGGCCTGGGCCAAGGCAAAACACTGGCTCCCCCTCCCTGCGCCACTGCCTGTGGAGGCGGCTGGGGAGAGCAGGGAAGGGGGCAGGGAAACCCCACTCTAGTTTGAGAAAATAGTTGTGCTTGATTATCCAGTAATACCAAGCTATAAAGTTGGGACAACTGTGGATTTTGCCTAAATTTGAAAAATTGTCAGCCATTAATGTCTCACTCTTGAAGCAGATCCATTCAAAAGGAATTTAATTCTTTGCGCCTTCCGGTAAGCGGGAGTTAAGAGTCACTGCAGCCTTCCCTTAGGAAAAGAATATGCATTCAGGCCTACAAAAACCCGCTGGAAAGAGGGAGAGACTAGGAAGAAAGGGCAGCTTTTTAGAGGATTTCTTCCCACCATCCCAATGACTGGCCCCTCTACCACTGTGTTCTCTGATGTAGGCACACGGACTTTTTCCTTACTGCAGTATTTGATACTTTGGCCAGTCCTCATATCCTTGAGACTCATCTCAGGTATCAGTCTTCCGGGAAGCCGTCTGTGATCACCCCAGGCTGGTTTGCATGTCTGCTAAGTTGCTTCAGGCATGTCCAACTCTTTGTGATCCCATGGACTGTAGTCCGCCAGGCTTCTCTGTCCACGAGATTCTCCAGGCGAGGATACTGGAGTGGGCTTCCATGCCCTTCTCCAGGGGATTTAACTGACTCAGGAACAGAACCCACATCTCTCAGGTCTCTTGCATTGGCAGGTGGGCTTTTTACTGCTTGTGTCACCGGGAAGCCCAGGCTGGTTTAAGGTCCTCCAAGTCCTCACAATTCCCTCCTGTCCTGTACTCATCTCACTTGTCACGGGACTTTCTATCTGATCGGATTGTGTGGTTCTTTAGGGGAGAAAACATCTTCTCATCTCAGAATCCCAATGGCTTAAAACAGCAAAGGCATTCAGTCGGGTTCCACCTTCCAGATTCTCGGTGGTATATAAACCTACTTCCTGCCAAAGTCAGCATCTGATGTGACCTTGAGCAAGAAACTGGGCTTTAACTGGTGGATAAGAGAAAAGGTGTAGAGACGAAATGAATACCGTGAGCAAAAGCACAGGAGTATAAAAATATATGATTAAGAAATGGGGGTGTAGGAGCACAGCAAAATGGTGAAAAGCACCATTAAAAAAAAATCAATTTTGAGAGGATATCCTAGCAACACCATCACTATCTATTTAATAGGTAATTTACTTCACCATCTATCCCTTAGCTTTCTCATTGTAAGACTTAGGTGTGTATAAAGGAATCACCACAGTGCCATGCATTCAGTGAATACTTAATGAATGGCAGATTTAAATATATTATTTTGAAGGGGCAGGTATAATTCCCTTGTGGGATGACCTGAACCCTATTGCTTATTAGCAATTGTTTGCTTAGAGGTGCAGGATTTGATAAAGAATCTGCATTATTCTTACTTTTAGTCACTCAAGTCTTTCATTCACTCACTCTACAAACATTCGCTGAGCAGCTACTATTGGTAAGATACAGTAATACACTGTGATAGCATCACAGTAAGATGAATACCTAGCCATCAAAAAGTCCAAAATCTTGGAGGAGAGATGAAGCTTAGGACAAAGATAACAGTGTGAAGAAGACGCAGCATTATACATGGAGACACCAGCTTACGGAAAAGGAGGAACTTGTATCCTTCTCTGGTCACTTTAAAGAGTTTTCTCTTTATAATTGGTTTTCAACAAATGAATTATGATTTTTGTTGTGTTTATTCTTTAGCTTTGTTGAACTTCTAGGATCAGTGGGTTTATAACAAATTTGGAAAAACTTCAGTAATTATTTCATCAATATTTCACAATTCTCATCTCTCTCCTATTGCTCCTTCTTTGATCCTAAAAACTTCTAATCAAATATTAAATGGACCCTAATTACATGTTGGATGGCTGGATGGCATCACTGACTCGATGGACATGAGTTTGAGTGAGCTCTGGGAGATGGTGATGGACAGGGAGGCCTGGCGCGCTGTGATTCATGGGGTCGCAAAGAGTCAGACATGACTGAGTGACTGAACTGAATTACATGTTGAGGTACAGGAGGCAGGGGTCAAGACCATCCCCAAGGAAAAGAAATGCAAAAAAGACAAAATGGTTGTCTGAGGAGGTCTTACAAATAGCTGTGAAAAGAAGAGAAGCGAAAGGCAAAGGAGAAAAGGAANCTGAACTGAATTACATGTTGAGGTACAGGAGGCAGGGGTCAAGACCATCCCCAAGGAAAAGAAATGCAAAAAAGACAAAATGGTTGTCTGAGGAGGTCTTACAAATAGCTGTGAAAAGAAGAGAAGCGAAAGGCAAAGGAGAAAAGGAAAGACACACAGATTTGAATGCAGAATTCCAAAGAACAGCAAGGAGAGATAAGAAAGCCTTTCTCAGCGATCAATGCAAAGAGAGGAAAACAACAGAATGGGAAAGACTAGAGATCTCTTCAGAGCAATTAGAGATACCAAGGGAACATTTCATGCCAAGATGGGCACAATAAAGGACAGAAATGGTATGGACCTAACAGAAGCANATAGATGGGGAAACATGACAGACTTTTTGGGGGGGCTCCAAAATCATTGCAGATGGTGACTACAGCCATGAAATTAAAAGATGCTTACTCCTTGGAAGAAAAGTTATGACCAACCCAGACAGCATATTATAAAGCAGAGACATTACTTTGCCAACAAAGGGCCGTCTAGGCAAGGCTATGGATTTTCCAGTAGTCATGTATGGATGTGAGATTTGGACTATAAAGAAAGCTGAGCACTGAAGAATTGATGCTTTTGAACTGTGGTGTTGGAGAAGACTCTTGAGAGTCCCTTGGACTGCAAGGAGATCCAACCAGTCCATCATAAAGGAAATCAATCCTGAATATTCATTGGAAGGACTGATGCTGAAGCTGAAACTCCAATACTTTGGCCACCTGATGCAAAGAGCCGACTCATCTGAAAAGACCCTGATGCTGGGAAAGATTGAAGGCAGGAGGAAAAGGGGACGATAGATGAGATGGCTGGATGGCATCACAGACTCAGTGGACATGACTCTGAGTAAACTCCAGGAGTTGGTGATGGACAGGGAGGCCTGGCATGCTGCATGCAGTTTGGGATCACAAAGAGTTGGACATGACTGAGTGACTGAATTGAACTGAATTACATGTTGAACCAGTTGATATTGTCCCATAGGTCAGTGAGATTCTATTCATTTGTTCTTTTTTTCTTGTCTTCCCCTGCTTCAGTGGGATAATTTTTACTTTTCTACATTCAGGTTCATGGATCTTTTCTTCTACAGTATATAATCTACTGTTAAATCCATCTGAAATTTTTCATTGCAAATATTCTAGTTTTCCATTCAAGAATTTCTATCTGGCTCCACTAACCTATTGAAATTCTCTATCTGTTTGTTCACATTCATATTTTTCTTTAACTCCTTGAACATATTTATAGCAGCCATTTCAAAGTCCTTGTCTGCTAATTCTATCATCTTTGTAATTTCTATTAACTTACTTTTTTCTTGGGCTTCCCTGGTGGCTCAGTGGTAAAGAATCCTCCTGCCATGCAAGAGATGTGGGTTGGATCCCTGGGTGGGGAAGATCCCCTGGAGGAGGGCATGGAAACCCATTCCAATATTCTTGCCTGGAGAATCCCATGGATACCCCATGGATAGCCCTCCCATGCCTGGAGGGCTACAGTCCAGAGTGTCATAAAGAATGGACATGACTGAAGCAACCTAGCATGCATGCACTCACTTTTCTCTTAGTTTTGGGTCCTATATCTACCTCTTTTGCATATATAGAAATTTTTGATTGTAAACTGCACATTATAGATGCTAAGATGTTCTGTGTCTGAATTTTTGTTGTCTTCCTTTAAAAAGTGTTGAGTTTTTATTTAGGTAGGCAGTTAATTTACTTGCAGATTAGCTTGATCTTTTCAAAGATTATTTTGGCTTCATTAAAATAGGCTTAAAGTAGACTGTATGTGTATATTAACACTATTCCTAAGGCATGGTCTTTTGGAGGTCTCAACAGAAAGCCTGGGATGTTTAACAAGGTCTCTCTACTCTGGATGCTTAGAACGTAAACATCCCTCAGCTTTGTGCGAGCCTTAGCGTGCAGCTGCTTGGTGGCTGTTTTATTCCCCGATAGCTGCTCTTTCCCCAGTAGATGCCCTTTGTCCAGCATTCTGGGACCTTTCCCTACATATGTGAAGCTTAGTATGTGGCCAGAGACTCAAAAGGATGTCTGTAAATTTTTCAACTCTCTCTTCTTACTACCCTGTCACACAAATCCAGACTTGTCAGTTGTCTCTAACTCAGTAGGAAAGCTGAGGTCTGTCGGACCTCTCCTCCCCTCTAAGTTTCAAAAAGTTTCTCTAAATTGAGAGCTGGGGCAACCACCAGCTCAAATGGTTTGTTTTATTTCCCCTGCAGACCATATTTTGTGCTGCCTTTTGTCCAATATCTGAAAACAGTAATTTCATACATTTTGTCCAGTTTCACAATTGTTTATGGTAGCACGGCTAGTCCAGTTCCATTTACTCCCTCACGGCCAAGAGCGGAGGTGTGGAAAATGGGGAACTGGAATAGTTACTTGAAGAATAGGTAGGATTTGGACATAAGGCAATGAATGAGGAGTCTTATTTCAGGCAGAAGAAACAGCATGAGTAGCAAATATTTATTGAGCCCTTGCTGTGTGTTGTGCACTGGGGGTTTTGTGATGAATAAGACAAATGGAGCCTTGCCCTAATGGAGTTTACAGCTTGTTCCAATCTGAGTTCATTTCAACCATTCTCTGGATGCCTGCTCTGTGCAAGAATGCACTGGTACAGGAAGGTGGTGTGAGAAGAATGAAACACAATTCTTGTCTTCAGGGAGCTCACGGTGTTTGCAGGAGAGAGAGAAATAGTTACTTTCAACATAAAGTGGTGAGTGAGATGACAGTGTTATGCCTGAGGTGCTATGGGAGGAGAGACACAGACTTTCAGGTTTAGCTTCCTTTATGACATATGCACTGTGTCTTCAAGAAAGAGCAAGCGTTAACTAGGGACAGAAGGAGTGGAGGGAGGCTTTCTAGGCAATGGCAACAAAGGCGATAGAGACACAGGGAGCTACAGGAAGCTGCAGGCATCTCAGCGTGGCTGGGCGAGATGAGACGGGAGAAGCCAAGCGGACCTTGAGAGGCCTTGTGTGTCCAGTGAAGAGCTTAGATTTTGCCCTGACGGCAACGGGGAAGCCCAGGAAAGCTTTTAAGCAAGGGAGAGATACCCTGAAAACTCCTACCCTTGATTGAGCTGGCAGGAAACGTATTGAATATTCAAGGCATTAATGGGACTAAGAGCTGTGAGAATTTAACTCTCTTCCACCAGGAATCTGAAGGACCTCTGTGTAAGAGGACTTTCCTAGTGGCTCAGATGGTAAAGCGTCTGCCTACAATGCGAGAGACCTGGGTTTGATCCCTGGGTCGGGAAGATCCCCTGAAGAAGGCAATGGCACCCCACTCCAGTACTCTTTCCTGGAAAATCCCATGGATGGAGGAGCTTGGCAGGCTACAGTCCATGGGGTCGCAAAGAGCCAGACACGACTGAGCGACTTCACTTTCACTTTTCTGTGTAAGAGTCATTTGGATAAAAAACAAAACAAAACAGTAGCAGATGCTTACAAACAAATCCTAAGGGGAGGAAATCTTGTCAACAGAGATGCAGAAAAGCAGGAAAGGCAGCTGGTGAAGATGGGTTTCTTCAGGAAGGTGATGTGTGCGTGCATGTGTGCTAAATCGCTTCAGCCATGTCCGACTCTGTGACGAGGCGGACTGTTCTCTGTCCATGGGATTCTCCAGGCAAGAATACTGGAGTGGGTTGCCATGCCCTCCTCCAGGGGATCTTCCCAACCCAGGGATGGAAGCAGAGTCTCTTACATCTCCTGCATTGGCAGGCAGGATCTTTACCACTAGCACCACCAGGAAGGTGATAGGAGGAGAAGAAGAATAAAATTTTAGGGCCATAATGCTTCCTGAAAAACATTCTGTTCTTCACTTAACTTCATAACTCACACTGGAGACAATTGAGACCTGGAGATATAAGCAGCAGAATGGGGTAACAGAAAGAGCTTTGGGGCTTTTCAGGCTGATCTGAGCTCGAATCCTGACTTGGTCAGTACTTGCCTGGAGAATCCCAGGGGCGGCAGAGCCTGGTGGGCTGCCGTTTATAAGGTCGCACGGAGTCGGACATGACTGAAGTGAGTTAGCAGCAGCAGCTGTGACCTTGGGCAAATCATCTAATCTTTCCGAGTTTAGTCTCTTCATCTGTAAATTAAAGAATAACAAAATCCACTTCTTTTGACTAAGCCCTTATGAAATCCTTGGTGTGGTTCCCCCTGAGAGTAAACTGACCTTGTCCATGTGGGATCATTGATTCCTCAGGCATTCAGCTGCTCAACTAATTTACATGGAGAGTAGAGAGCCCGCAAGGAGGAAAGTTTCCTTGGGGACAGCATCAGGAACTGCGGGGATGACAGTGGATTTAAGGTAGCTGCAAACTCTTTGTCACTAACCTCATTTCAGCAAGTGGGGTTTATTTTCTCTCCCTTGAATCTTGGCTGGCCCTGGGAGTACTTAACCAACTGAAATAGCCATCACAGGGAGAGGGACACTGTGCTCATCCTGAGCCTAGACCTTAAGAGAACCAGTAACTTCTGCTTCCTTCCTACTGAATATTTTCTCTTGAGATCCAGCCACCATGAGAGAAGGTCAAGCTAGCCAAGGGGGAAGACCATTTGGGGAAGAGAGAGACGCCAGCCTCCCAGCTGACTCTGTCAAGGACATAGGGGCACAGCCATTCTGGCTTTTCTGGACCCCAGCTGACCATAGCCTCACAAGCACCCTGGGGAGGACTCACAAAGCGGCTCAGCCAGCTGTGTGAAAAATCACACCTGGCTATTTCTCTAAGTCATTGAGTTTTGTGTAGTTTATTATACAGCAAAGGACCCCCAGCAGAAATAGGGAGGTTAGCTCTCTTGCCTGAGCCCGGGGTCAGGTCTGAGCCTTTCTGGGAAGCTGAAGGAATATTACATTCTGAACACCAGCAATGCTGGTTTGGTGCCTCGGGGCCAAGCTTTAGCACAGAATTAGGGTGAGCGTCCATCCTCCTTCTCGAGGGAACAGAATGTTTATGGTGCAGTGTGGACGGCGTGGAAGTCTGAGGGTTTGCAGCTTTGGGACACCTTACGGCTAGGCCCCTCAGGTAGAAGAATGGTGCTGTGTGAACTCCAGTTTCAAGGCAAGAGGCATGGAGCCTCCTTGCTATGGGCTTGTGGGAAGAGAGAATGTTAACAAGGAATGTGAGGTAAAGGGACCCAAGCGGACTTCTTGTTGAGAACATGTGAGGCCCTCGAAGTCTCACAAAAGTCCCGAGAAAAGACTAGGGGTGAGTTTTGCCCTCACAATTCATCGAGGGAAAATCCAGAAAACTTGAATTCCTACAGTCAATGAGATTATAGGCTGAGGAGGTCTGGGGACATCCAGGCTTTATACGTCAAGCTCCTTGCATAACGTTTAGCCCATGGTAAATGCTCAACACCACCATCGTCAGGCAGGGGCCCCCAGGTGGCTCAAGGGTAAAGAATCTGCCTGCAACAGAGGAGACGCAGCAGACCCAGGTTCGATCCCTGGGTCTGAAGATCCCCTAGAGGAGAAAATGGCAACCCACTCCAGTCTTCTTGTCTCGAAAACTCCACGGACAGAGAAGCCTGGTGGGCTGCGGCCCATGAGCTCTCGAAGAGTCGGATATGACTGAGCAGGCACGCATCATCACAGGGAACTGGCTCTAACATCTGGAGTCATCCAGCGCATTAACAGGGCAGTCCAGGACCTTCTCCCGGGAGAGCCTGCCCGTGCTGACGGCTCTGGAGCTACTTCCGAGGTAGCCGCAGTCATTTCCAAGAGCGCCGAGCTTAGACTACTTTCTGCAGAGTCAGGCAAATCCTGTCGGGCTCTGAAGTTTGCAAATGTAAGCCTCTGTTGTGGCACAGAAGATAATATTCTGACTCAAGGGGTTGTAAATCCCTGGATCTTAAAGCAAATGTCACCTTTCTCTGCTGGACAGTTCAACAGAGGAAGCTGGAAAAAGAAAATGACTGTTAAAAACCTTAACATCAAACTAAATATGTGCCATAGTTATAACTCAGGGGCTACCCCCAGAAAGAGCAGAGGGTCCCTCAGTATGGTGGCTGGAGGAGGAAGAAGTTCCACTATCAGCTCTAATCTTAATGGTGAGAAGAGAGACGGCCCTCAGCTTCAGCACGCAAGGGTGGCGTTACCCTTTGTCTCCTGAAGTTTCAGTTCAGTTCAGTTCAGTTGCTCAGTCATGTCTGACTCTTTGCGATTCCATGAATCGCAGCATGCCAGGCCTCTCTGTCCATCACCAACTCCGGGAGTTCATTCAGACTCACGTCCATCGAGTCAGTGATGCCATCCAGCCATCTCATCCTCTGTCATCCCCTTCTCCTCCTGCCCCCTCTCCCTCCCAGCATCAGAGTCTTTTCCAATGAGTCAACTCTTCGCATGAGGTGGCCAAAGTACTAGAGTTTAGCTCCTGACAACCTTGAGGGACCAATGGAATTCTCTAGGCTTTGAAAGAAAGCAAAGAAAGAAAGTGAAGTTGCTCAGTTGTGTCCAACTCTTTGTGACCCCATGGACTGTAGCCTGCCAGGGTCTTCTGTCCATGGGAATTCTCCAGGCAAGAATACTGGAGTTTCCATTTCCTTCTCCAGGGGATCTTCTCAACCCAGGGATTGAACCTGGGTCTCCTGCACTGCAGGCAGACTCTTTACCATCTGAGCCACCAGGGAAGCCCTTCTAGGCTTTGAGGCAGCAAGATAAAGATCTGAGTTAGCTTCCATACGGGCTGAGTATTTGCATCCCCCCAAATTCCTAGGTCAAAGGCCTAACCTCCAAAGTGACAGTGTCTGGAGGTAGGGTCTTGGGGAGGTAACTGGGTTTAGATCAGGTCATGTGGGTAGAATGCTCATGCTGAGATTGATGCCTTCTAAGAAGAGAAAGACAGCGATCTCCCTCTCTGCACACACCGAACAAAGGCCTCGTGAGATAAGAGAAGGCGGCTGTCGACAAGCTGGGAGGAGGGCCCTTACCAAAACCCAAATCTGCTGGGACCCTGATATTAGACTTCCTGCCTCCAGAACTGTGAGAAACAAATGTCTGTGTTTAAGCCACCCGGTCTGTGGTAGATATTTTCTTATTAAAAGCCTGAACTAAGATAGCATCTTTGCTCAGGGTGCAATGGAGCCCACTCACGCTCCCTGGCATAAAAGAAAAGGCCCTGAAAGATGGAAAAGCAAGCTGGAATTCTGGCTCAGACAGTTTCCAGCTAGGTGATACTGAGCGAATTATTTAACTTCTCTAATTTTCATTTTCTTTATCTTTGAAATGGGATTAAGAATAGTTGTTCTGTCTGTCTTACTTAGGAGTCAGGATCAAATGAGGCCATGAATGTAAAAGGACTTACCAACTATAGGGGTTATTTCTGGCTATGGCAGAGTGAGGATGTCGCCAAGCTCTTTTCCCCTCGAAAGGAGCTATAAAATTGAACAAAACTGACAAAACCACCATTTTAACACTCCAGAAATTGACGAAAATGATATATCAGTCTCACAGGTGCTTATGCTTAAAAAACTAACTTCAAGAACAATGGGGTTCAGTGACATCGCTGCTTTGTGTTCTTTGCATCTCCTCTAGCTCAGTCAGTACAGAGGTCCTGCCAGGGTTAGGCTGCATGAGGACTGGCAACTTGGCTGCTGAGTCTGAAGGGGCTCCATTGATTTGGAGCAGTGGGTGGTGACCTAGATCAGTGGCACTCTCAGTGGCACTCTCAGTGGAATTATAATCGTAATTATAACCCTTGGCAACAGGCAAGCAGGAAAGGCCAGCGGCTTAACTAGCGCTAGTCATGGCTGGGGCAAGCCTGTTTCTGGCTGAGATGTAAATGAAAGTGGAGTTCAGACTCGGTCCAAGCTATCTACATACCCCTGGTTGACCCCTGGTCAGCCCTGAAGGTGTGTGTAGGCATCGAAGACATGCAAAAGGATCAGTTCAGTTCAGTCACTCAGTTGTGTCCGACTCTTTGCAACCCCATGAATCGCAGCACGCCAGGCCTCCCTGTCCATCATCAACTCCCGGAGTTCACTCAGACTCACGTCCATCGAGTCAGTGATGCCATCCAGCCATCTCATCCTCTGTCGTCCCCTTCTCCTGCCCCCAATCTCTCCCAGCATCCAATGAGTCAACTCTTCGCATGAGGTGGCAAAAGTACTGGAGTTTCAGCTTTAGCATCATTCCTTCCAAAGAAATCCCAAAAGGATCAAATGGAAAGCAAACCCAGAACAGATTTTAAAATGACCTGAACTTTGAATGTGCTCCTTGTCCACATACAGCTCCACTGGTAGAACACTTGGCTTGACGTGTTTGAGTACAATTTCTAGCCAGTCATTTGTTGGCTACTAAGCTATGCAAATTGGAGAAGGAAATGGCAACCCACTCCAGTGTTCTTGCCTGGAGAATCCCAGGGATGGGGGAGCCTGGTGGGCTGCCGTCTATGGGGTCGCACAGAGTCAGACACGACTGAAGAGACTTAGCAGCAGCAGCAAGCTATGCAGATCTGGAGTAGCAAATGGCTACCCACTCCAGTATTGTTGACTGGAGAATTCCATGAACCTAGACACCTAGCAGGCTAGAGTCCATGGGGTCACAAAGAGTCGGATATGACTGAGCGACTGAACACAAGCTATGCAGACAGAAGCTTAAAGGCAAGAATACAAAAAAAAAAAAAAAAAAAAAAAAAGACAAGTGATCAAATTGTGGGGCTGAAAAGATTTCACTAATTTAACCTATGCATGTTATATACAAAGAAAAAAAACAAAAACGGAAAAAAAAGAGTAGTAACAACAGTCTTCGTGAGGGAAAATCAGAACCCAGAGTCGATACAATATAGTAACTAAAATATCCAGTTTCAACAACAAAATTATAAGACAAAAAAACAGGACACTATGGCAGCTAACCAGAAACAAAAGCAGTGAATAGAAACTGAGAATGTCCCTAAATGTTGAAGCTAGCAGATACATATTACAAAGCAGCTCTTTGAAAAATGTTCAAAGAACTAAATAAAACCATGTCTGAGAAATTAAAGTATGGCAACAATCGACAAATAGACACTCTCAAGAGACAAAAATTTTAAAAAACAAAGGAAAATTCTCGAGTTCAAGCACAGTTACTGAAACAAACATTCACTAGAACAGCTCAAGAGCAGACTCAAGATGGCAAAAGAAACATCAGTAACCTGGGAGATGAAGCAACAGAAATTATCCAATGGAAAGAACAGGAAAATAAAAGTTTGAAGTAAAGTAAACAGAGCTTCAGAGACCTGTGGGATAACATTAAGCACACCAAGAGATATACACTAAGGGCCTCAGAAAGAGCAGACAGAGAGAAAGGGCAGAAAAACTCCTCAGAGAAACAACAGGTGAAATTTCCCCAAACGGGATGAAGAACGTTAATTTACATATCTAAGAAACTCAATGAACCCCTGATAAATGCAAAGAGAGTCAAACACAGACACCTGACAGCCAGACAGTTAAAGTCAAAGAGAAAATCCCGAGAACTATAAGAGAAAAATGACTCTTTTTTTTTTTTTTTAAATAGCAGAGCACCAATACAATTAGTGGCTAACTTCTTATCTTAAATAACAGAGGACAGAAGAGCTGAAAGAAAAATAGCTGTCATCCAAGAATGCCATATCAAATAAAACTTAACTAAAAAGCGAAGGCAAAATAAAGATGTTCCCAGATAAACAAAGATGGAGAGAATTCACTGCTAGAAGACCTGTCTTATGAAGTCTTTCAAGTTGAAAGGAAATGATATTAAATGTACTCAAATCCACAGGAAGAAATGAAGAGCATTAGGAATGGAAAATAAGTTGTTTAACAAAAATATTTTCTCATTTCTTCTCAACATTTCTTAAGAACAAAAGATTATGTACAGAAACACTGAGTTTAGGTTATATATATACTATATAATATATATAATAATATACTATATATACATGATATATGTACAATAATATACATATAATATACTGTATATTATATATATTAATAATAACATCAGGAAGGAGAAAGCAATAATCATCTTGCAGCAAAGTTTCTAGGTTTTATTGGAATTTAGTATTAATCTAAAGTGGATTATGATTGTTTAAGCCACATAGGACAATGCCTAGAGCAATCACTAACAAAACCCTTAAAATATGGTTAAAAAATCAACAAAGGAATTACAACGCTACACTAAAATTTTTTTAATTTAAACCCAAAACAGATAGTAGAGTGTATGCATGCTCAGTCGCTTCATCATATCTGACTTTGTGACGCCATGGACTGCAGCCTGCCAGGCTCCTCTGTCCATGGGATTCTCTAGGTAAGAATACTGGAGTGGGTTGCCAAGCCCTTCTCCAGAGGATCTTCCTGACCCAGAGGTCGAACCCATGTCTGATGGGTCTCCTGCACTGCGGGTGGATTCTTTACTGCTGAGTCATTGTGGAAGCCAGTAGAGTAGTGACAGAGAAATAAAGACAAAGGCCATATAGAAAACAGCTAACAAAGTGACAGATATAAACTGAATAGCATCAATAGAGCTATTAAGTGTGACTGGTCTAAAATCCAATTAAAAGGCAGATATTGTCAGACCAGATAAAACGCAATATCTAATTATACCCTATCTAAAGAAGACATACCTTAGATTGTAATTCACAAACAAGCTGAGAGTAAAGGAATGAGAAAGATTTATCATAAAAGCAGAAACTGTAAAAAAACAAGCTGGATTGGTCTGATGATATCAGATAAAATATATCCAGGACAATAAATGTTTCTAGAAACAAAGAGTCAGTCTACTAGGAAAATACGACAGTTATAAATGTGTATGTGCTTAATGACTCAAAATTCATGAAAGAAAACTGACAGAACTGAAATAAAAAATAGACAATTTAACAACAATAACTGGAGATTTTAATACTTCTACTCTCAACATCTGATAGAGACACTAGCCAGAAAATCAGTAAGGATATAGAAGACCTGATCACTCTATAACTAACCCAGTAGACGACAGAGGATGAGATGGTTGGATGGCAACACTGACTCAATGGACATGAGTCTGAGTGAACTCTGGGAGTTGGAGATGGACGGGGAGGCCTGGCGTGCTGCAGTCCATGGAACGCAGAGTCAGACACGACTGAGCGACTGAACTAACTGAACTGAGACATCTATAGAACATTCTCTACCCAAGGGCTGCGGGACACATACACGTTCCTAGTGAATGTTGAACACTCTGCCAGATAAGACCATATGTGAGGCCACAAGACAAATATCAATAAATACAGAGGGACTGGAATCATACAAGGTGTGCTTTTTTTTTTNCCAAGGACTGCGGGACACATACACGTTCCTAGTGAATGTTGAACACTCTGCCAGATAAGACCATATGTGAGGCCACAAGACAAATATCAATAAATACAGAGGGACTGGAATCATACAAGGTGTGTTTTTTTTTTTTTTAACCAGACATTATAAATCAACAACATAAAGAAACACGAGGCTTCTTCATCCCTCTCCTGATTTAGCAAAGCATGGGGTGCAGTAACCAGAGGATAACCAGCCGCCTCTCAGGAAAGGGGATACTTTCCAAGGAAGTCAGAACACTGTTCTGATTCTCCTTTTCCTTCCCTAATTATTAATAATCTATATCCCTCAACTCAATTAGAAGTGGCAACCCCAAGAAAATAAATGGCACCGTATCTATTGGGAGAACTTTAAATAGGCTGATGTTCAATGTCAGAAACCATGAAAATAGACGATTCACTTACGTTTCTCCAAACACCCCAAGGATAGGCACAGCACACACAGATCTAGAAGTCGGGTTCTGAGCAGTACTCAGAAGTCCAACTCACACGCAGGGAAGTACAGGGCAGGTTAGTGACTGAACTTCTAACCCAGATCAGGTATTACATTGACTCTTTACCAAACACTACGAGACAGCCATGATTCTCATTTTACAGACTAGAGAACCAGGGCTCAGAGATGTTAAGTTACTCAAAGCCATGTGAGATGTGGATGGCTTGAGATGTGGATTCACCAAAGGCGGATATATGGCCCAGGCCTTGAGTCCTACATTAGAGGGAAACTTGGCTGTCTTTTGTTACAGAAAATGAAGTTGCAGGGAATTCAATACAAAGATACAAATGGAACACTGAGAGGTTTTTTTTTTTTTTTAGAATCTTAACAATGAGTTCTGCAGTGATTGAATGATTTTACTTGATTGGAGCACTGAAATATCTGATGACACAATGTAATCCAATGGGTAGAGGGGGTGTGTCCGGGGAAGAGGGGAAGATAGTACTTTTATTATTTTCATTCTACTGAGAAGAAAACCAAAGCTGAGAGACCACATAAAGTGACATGGCCAGTGTGACAAAGCTAAGTAGGAACTAAGCAGGGGCTAGAACCCAGGCATCCTGGATCCTTGTGAGGGAGGAAAGAGCAGCTGTATTGTGCAACGGGGCACAATAACTGAGAAAGTGCAAGCTGTCTGCATGCACAGAAAAGGTCATCNGTTTTTTTTTTTTTAGAATCTTAACAATGAGTTCTGCAGTGATGAATGATTTTACTTGATTGGAGCACTGAAATATCTGATGACACAATGTAATCCAATGGGTAGAGGGGGTGTGTCCGGGGAAGAGGGGAAAATAGTACTTTTATTATTTTCATTCTACTGAGAAGAAAACCAAAGCTGAGAGACCACATAAAGTGACATGGCCAGTGTGACAAAGCTAAGTAGGAACTAAGCAGGGGCTAGAACCCAGGCATCCTGGATCCTTGTGAGGGAGGAAAGAGCAGCTGTATTGTGCAACGGGGCACAATAACTGAGAAAGTGCAAGCTGTCTGCATGCACAGAAAAGGTCATCCGGCTGCCGGAATGATGCTGAAAACTACCATGTAGTCGGGAGTCAGGGAGGTCCCTCCAGAGGACAGAGGAGTACTGAATAGCCTGTGCGCTCCCTGTTTCCCTCTAGGGGGAGTCAGGAAAGGGGGTGTCTCCCTCCCAAGTGAACTGAAGTATGTATGGGAGGAGGATCCCCCTCACAACTCACCCCTCCACCCACAAAGCTCATAACCCCTTTCTCTTCCCAAACAATAGCCATCATCCCTACATCCTCTCCCATACTCTGCCAAGCCTCCTTCCCCTGCCCCAGAGAGCAGTGAGAAGGTGCTTTTTAGTCATGACTGTACACTGCACAATTTGTACAGGCCCCCCCTCGTGTTTTCCCCAAGTTCTGCTCCAGATCCCATCCTGACTTGCTGTGTCGAGTTCTACCAGGCATCGCTTAGCAATGCACCGCGCCGCTGGGTTTAAAACAGCAGGGGCCTCAAGAGTTTTAGACCTGCAGCTCTTGCTGGGTGAATGGGATTTTTATGAGGCCTCTGCAATCAGTCTTGCATACAGGGTGCTAAAGATTTTTTATGGCTGGCTGGGATTTGTTGGAAGCACCAAGCTGGAACGTGATGGAGTTCCCCATTAGAGAATGTCCCCAGGAAAGCAGGCGTGCATGGTTCCCCGGTACTCGGAGGTGTCAGAGAGCTGGTTTTATGGAAAGCAATTTCCTCAGTAAAGAAAAAATATGCTCCAGAGACAGAGCGATTTCAGCACCGGGGCGCTGCCACCCTGGGTTTAACAGGCTTCCTTAGCAGCCGGGTTCTGGTGATTGCAAAGACGAATGGGATCCTGCTCGCTCTGGCTGCCAGAAAACTTTCCTTCTCTTTCATTCTTTAAAAACACGCATTTTGAAATAAAATAATAAAAAGTTTGAAAAATGAGTGGTAATGACATCATCCACTCTGGACTATTGTTAACATTCTCTTCTGTGTACCCATCTGTCCCGATGGATTTTTGACATAATTTGGACATAACTATGATATGGTTTTATAACTTTTGTTTCACATTTTTATGATAAACATTTTGAAGTCATGAAAATTGCTTTGTAGACTTCATTTTAAGTAACTTTATAATATTCCATTAGGTTGATATACTGTAAATGGTAGTTCTATTTTCCATATTGGATATGGAGCTGATTTCTGGTTTTTTATTATAAATAATGACCTTATGAACATCTGGTAACATAATGCTTTGCTTATATTTCCTAGGAATTCTTTGGAATAGGTTTCTAAAAGAATTACTGGATCGAGGGATGTCACATTTTAAAATGGCCTGATACGTATGGGCAACTTGCTTTTCATAAAGGTGTTACACTTCTAACCACCTTACATGAGAATGCCTTTGTTACTACAACTCTTATCAACACTACGATCTTTAATTTTTAACATGTCTACTAATTTGCAAAGTTCAAAATGCCGTTTCATTGTATTTTAATTTGCATTTTTGTATTAATAGTAAGGTTGAACATTCTACCCATCTATTTGCCTTTCTTTTGCTTTATGAGAATCCTAGTGCTTTCCTGTTTACTACGAAAATAAAAGGCTCCCATATTTGCTACAAAAACAAACAAACAAACAAACAAACAAACAAAAAACCCCACATTTTTTTAACAGATTTGTTATTCCTGGCAAACATTTTAAGCAAAACCCAAAATGGACACACATGGGTTTCCAGTCACTTATGTTAGCCATAGAACGGTCACTCCAAGAATGTCCCGGTCCTACCCTGTGGTATGTATATTGGGGTGGTGGTGGTATTTAAGCTTTAGTTAGGTAAAAAGGGGTACCCAGGCAGGGCCCAAATTTAGCTGCAGATACTCAATGAAGTATTGGATTCTTCTCACTAGCCTGACCCTGCATGTCCAGGTCTTGGGGAGATGGAAACAAGTAAGACACAGCCCCTTAATGAGTGTGCAGCCTACTTGGAAATTGAACAAATATATCCTCAAGGAGAGTCCAAGGCAGGGGGGTCATAAATGCCCTGTGTTAGGGGTCTGACACCAGCACCTGAGATTCAAGTTCTTAAGTCCTATTAAGTATTATGGTCAGTCCTTGGACCCAGGAATCCTGACTCCCAGGCTACAGGAGCGTGTAATATTTTTGTTGAGGGGATCTTAGCAATCATTTACTTGAACCTCCCTATTTTACAGATCAGAAAACTGAGGCTCAGAGACTTGACCAGGGTCTTGGGGCAAGTCAGTGGCAGGGATGGTCTGAAATCCAAGTCTCCTGTTTCTTAGTTAGGCTTTTTCTGAAGCACCTCAAGTTCCTTACACACCATTCTCTCCTGGCTCTTGACTCACCTGCTTACTTTTTCATGATCCTTTTTATGTGCCAGGCACTAGGACATGAAGTTAGAATCACTGTTTCTGCACCATAGAGATCCCCAGTCAGTGAGCAGCAGGATTTAGAGCAAGCACTTTGGGCTGCTGGGGATCAGAGGCAGCTTGGGGTGATCAAAGCAGATGCCTTCCTCTGACTCATGCTGTCCCAGGGAAGTCTCCCTCAGTCTGCCAGGTGATAGCACAGCATGGAAAGGCCAAGAACAGACCCCAGTAGAAAGCGCCACTACAGTGCCTGGCCCGCAGTGGTTTGGAGAAAAGAACACGAGCTTTACAGTCAGACTGTGTCCTTGACAATGTACCTCTCNTCAACACTACGATCTTTAATTTTTAACATGTCTACTAATTTGCAAAGTTCAAAATGCCGTTTCATTGTATTTTAATTTGCATTTTTGTATTAATAGTAAGGTTGAACATTCTACCCATCTGTGTGTCATCTATTTGCCTTTCTTTTGCTTTATGAGAATCCTAGTGCTTTCCTGTTTACTACGAAAATAAAAGGCTCCCATATTTGCTACAAAAACAAACAAACAAACAAACAAACAAACAAAAAACCCCACATTTTTTTAACAGATTTGTTATTCCTGGCAAACATTTTAAGCAAAACCCAAAATGGACACACATGGGTTTCCAGTCACTTATGTTAGCCATAGAACGGTCACTCCAAGAATGTCCCGGTCCTACCCTGTGGTATGTATATTGGGGTGGTGGTGGTATTTAAGCTTTAGTTAGGTAAAAAGGGGTACCCAGGCAGGGCCCAAATTTAGCTGCAGATACTCAATGAAGTATTGGATTCTTCTCACTAGCCTGACCCTGCATGTCCAGGTCTTGGGGAGATGGAAACAAGTAAGACACAGCCCCTTAATGAGTGTGCAGCCTACTTGGAAATTGAACAAATATATCCTCAAGGAGAGTCCAAGGCAGGGGGGTCATAAATGCCCTGTGTTAGGGGTCTGACACCAGCACCTGAGATTCAAGTTCTTAAGTCCTATTAAGTATTATGGTCAGTCCTTGGACCCAGGAATCCTGACTCCCAGGCTACAGGAGCGTGTAATATTTTTGTTGAGGGGATCTTAGCAATCATTTACTTGAACCTCCCTATTTTACAGATCAGAAAACTGAGGCTCAGAGACTTGACCAGGGTCTTGGGGCAAGTCAGTGGCAGGGATGGTCTGAAATCCAAGTCTCCTGTTTCTTAGTTAGGCTTTTTCTGAAGCACCTCAAGTTCCTTACACACCATTCTCTCCTGGCTCTTGACTCACCTGCTTACTTTTTCATGATCCTTTTTATGTGCCAGGCACTAGGACATGAAGTTAGAATCACTGTTTCTGCACCATAGAGATCCCCAGTCAGTGAGCAGCAGGATTTAGAGCAAGCACTTTGGGCTGCTGGGGATCAGAGGCAGCTTGGGGTGATCAAAGCAGATGCCTTCCTCCGACTCATGCTGTCCCAGGGAAGTCTCCCTCAGTCTGCCAGGTGATAGCACAGCATGGAAAGGCCAAGAACAGACCCCAGTAGAAAGCGCCACTACAGTGCCTGGCCCGCAGTGGTTTGGAGAAAAGAACACGAGCTTTACAGTCAGACTGTGTCCTTGACAATGTACCTCTCCTTTCTGACCTTAGTCTTCTGACCTCTATACTGGGCCTCAGAGTTGTCCATGAGAAATGAAGAAAGCCCACAGTAGAATGTTTCACACATACAGTAGGTGTGTTCCCCTCTTTATTAAGCTCATAATTATTGAGGATGTGCTAATATGCTTGTTTTTCAACAATGTCCACCCTGACTCTGAACAAATATCAGATAATGCCTCATCTTCTGGCCCACTGCCTGGGGGGGGGGGGTTTCATCACAGACAGGGCCAGCCGTGGGCTCTGCCCTGCGCTGCTCCTGTGAGGGTGCTGCCTCTGCCTGCTGCCTGCTCCTTTCTGGCTGAGCACTATTCTTACTGTAGGTCCCTTGAGACTGACCCTGGGCCCCTGAATGATTCACTGAATCAGAATCACAGTGCCAACTGTGCCCCTCTCATCTGCTAACAAAGCTCTTACACGGGAGGGTCTCACTCTCAGTTTCCAAACTTGTTTTGACCTTGATGTGGCCATGGTTCCACAGGACTGGAAAAGGTCAGTTTTCATTCCAATCCCAGAGAAAGGCAATGACAAAGAATGTTCAAACTACCACACAATTGCATTCATTTCATATACTAGCAAAGTAATGATCAACATTTTCTAAGCTGGGTTTCAACAGTACGTGATCTGAGAACTTCCAGATGTTCAAGCTGGATTTAGAAAAGACAGAGGAACCAGAGATCAAATTGCCAACATCTGCTGGATCATAGAAAAAGCAAGAGAGTTTCAGAAAAACATCCAATTCTGCTTCATTGATTATGCCAAAGTCTTCGACTGTGTGAATCACAACAAACTGTGGAAAATTCTGAAAGAGATGGGAATACCAGACCACCTTACCTGCCTCCTGAGAAATCTGTATGCAGGTCAGGAAGCAACAGTTAGAACTGGACATGGAACAACAGACTGGTTCCAAATTGGAAAAGGTGTACATCAAGGCTGTATATTGTCACCCTGCTTATTTAACTTCTATGCAGAGTACAATGAGAAATGCCAGGCTGGATGAAGCACAAGCTGGAATCGAGATTATCTGGAGAAATATCAGTAGCCTCAGATACATACATGATACCACCTTTATGGCAGAAAGCGAAGAGGAACTAAAGATCCTCTTGATAAAGGTGAAAGAGGAGAGTGAAAAAGCTGGCCTAAAACTCAACATTCAAAAAACTAAGATCATGGCATCTGGTCCCATCAATTCATGGCAAACTGATGGCGAAACAATGGAAACAGTGACAGATTTTATTTTCTTGGGGTCCAAAATTACTGCAGATGGTAACTGCAGCCATGAAATTAAAAGATGTTTGCTCCTTGGAAAAAAGCTATGACAAATCTAGACAACATATTAAAAAGCAGAGACACTATTTTGCCAACAAAGGTCCGTCTAGTCAAAGCTATGGCTTTTCCAGTAGTCATGTATGGATGTGACAGTTGGACCATAAAGAAAGCTGAGTGCCAAAGAATTGATGATTTTGAAATGTGGTGTTGGAGAAGACCCTTGAGAGTCCCTTGGACTGCAAGGAGAACAAACCAGTCTATCCTAAAGGAAATCAGTCCTGAATATTCATTGGAAGGATTGATGCTGAAGCTCCAATACTTTGGCCTTCTGATGGAAGAGCTGACTCATTAGAAAAGGCCCTGATGCTGGGAAGGATTGAAGGCAGGAGGAGAAGGGGATGGCAGAGGATGAGATAGTTGGATGTCATCACCGACTTGGTGGACATGACTTTGAGTAAGCTCCAGGAGATGGTGAAGGACAGGGAAGCCTGGCATGTTGCAGTCCATGGGGTCACAGAGAGTCAGACGTGACTGAGTGACTGAACCATAACAAATGGTGATGGTTAATTTTACGTGTCTATTGGACTGGTTCATGGGGTGCTCAGTATTTAGTTAAACATTATTTTGTATGTGTGTGTGAGGGATATCAGCATTTGAATCCACAGACTGAGTAAAGCAGATTGCCCTCCTTGGTATAGGTGTGTACACATCATGCAATCCATTGAGGACTTGAGTAGAAGAAGGTGGAGAGAGAGAAGATACACTCCCTCTGCCTGAGGTGGGACACGGGTCTTCTCCTGCCCCTAAAGTGAGAATTGTGGGCTCCTGGTTCTCAGGCTGTGCACTTGGACGGGAACTGTACTACCAGCTTTTCTGGGTCTCCAACTTGCAGATGGCAGATCAAGGACTTCTTAGCTTTCATAAATGCATTAGCCAATCCCTGTAATAAATCTCTTTGTTTACATATATCCTATTGCTTCTGTTTCTCTGGAGAACCTGACTAATACAGTCCTGTTTTGAGTGCCCATTCTGGTGACCTGACCAAGGCTCTCCTAGGCCAGTCTTGCCTAGCTTCTAGGAGAACTTCTTCCAAGGCTGACTTCCCCACGGTCTTTGGCCTATGTGCCTAGATTTCTGAGCGTGGGATCTGGGGCCAGATCCTCTGCCTGCACCCCTCTCCTTTCCCCAGGGGTCAGCTGTCCTGACTAGGGTCTGATGCCCCTCACTCAGCCCCTGCCCAGCCCCTGGGAGCTGGCTCAGTGCCCAAAGCCAACCTGACTTCATGGCTTTGACAGTTGGTAGAAACTCACAGTGAGAAATGAATATAATTTTGAAGGTGATCACAAGTGAAATCATCAGCATGATCACTAAGCATGGAGAAGAGAAGACAGTTCCTCCAAGGAAGGATTATTTAAAAAAAATTTATAGCCATTAAAAAAATCCAGTGACCTGATTCATCATTCTAATTTATGAAACCAAATTTTAATCAAAGTTATTGACTCAATTTCTTTCCTTTTGATGCAACTTACTTCTCCTTCTTACTTGGACAGTGCCTACAGGCACAAAATTAAAAGACGTTTGCTTCTTGTAAGAAAAGCTATGACAACTCTAGACAGCATATTAAAAAGCAGAGACATTACTTTGCCAATAAAAAGGTCTGTATAGTCAAAGCTACAGTTTTTCCAGTAGTCATATATGGATGTCAGAGTTGGACCATAAAGAAGGCTGAGCACCAAAGAATTGATGCTTTTGAACTGTGTTCTTGGAGAAGACTCTTGAGAGTCCCTCGGACTGCAAGGAGATCCAACCAGTTAATCCTAAAGGAAATGGGTCCTGAGTATTCATTGGAAGGACTGATGCTGAAGCTGAAACTCCAATAATGTAGCCACCTGATGCAAAGAGCTGACTCATGGGTAAAGAACCTGAGGCTGGGAAAGACTGAGGTCAGGAGGAGAAGGGCGTGACAGAAGATGAGATGGTTGGGTAGCATCACCAACTCAATGGACATGAGTCTGAGCAAGCTCCAGGAGATAGTGAAGGACAGGGAAGCCTGTCATGCTGCAGACCATGGGGTTGCAAACAGTTGGACATGACTGAGCAACAGAACCACCACCACCACCTCTCCTTGAGAAGGGTCTCCAGCTGGTTTCCCACTTTCAGGCATGTCTGTATAAAAGTTGGCAGGCAGCAGCCCAGTGGCCTGCTGAAACCCTCCTGACAAACGGGAACCCAAGCCACTAACCTTCAGAGGAGTGTGGATGAGCACAGGCTCACTACATATATATCCAGAGAAATGGGATTGGGAGAATGCAACTGAATTCCATCAGCACAATTTCCGGATTTTTGACTCACAGAGACACAGAGAAGTCACCATCGGGGTCACCTCTAACTTTAACTCCTATGTATCAGCTTACCCCTGTTGGTCCCCTTCCATCAGAAGACTTTCTCCCCTGGTATGATCAGGTTTTCCAAGCCAGGATCCTACATCCGTTCAGTTCAGTTGCTCAGTTGTATCCAACTCCTTGTGACCCCATGGACTGCAGTTTGCCAGGCTTCCCTGTCCTTCCCCATCTCCTGGAGCTTACTCAAACTCATGTCCATCGAGTTGCTAATGCCATCCAACCATCTCATTCTCTGTCATCCCCTCCGCCTCCTGCCTTCAATCTTTCCCAGCATCAGGGTGTTTGCCAATGAGTCAGTTCTTCGCCTCAGGTGGCCAAAGTATTAGAGCTTCAGCATCAGTCCTTCCAATGAATAATCAGGACTGATTTCCTTTAGGATTGACTGGTTTGTTCCCCTTGTAGTCCAAGGGACTCTCAAGAGTCTTCTGCAACACTACAATTCAAAAGCATCAATTCTTTGGTGCTCAGGTTTCTTTATAGTCCAATTCTCACATCTATACATGAGTACTGGAAAAACATAGCTTTGAATATAAAGACCTTTGTTGCCAAAGTAATGTCTCTGCTTTTTAAAATGCTGTTTAAGTTGGTCAAAGCTTTTCCTTATTTCAAATTAAATTGAAGAAAACAGGGAAAACCACTAGCCCATTCAGGTATGACCTAATACAGTGGAAGTGACAAACAGATTCAAGGGATTATATCTGATAGACAGAGTGCCTGAAGAACTATGGATGGAGGTCGTGACACTGTACAGGAGGCAGTGATCAAGACCATCCCCAAGAAAAAGAAATGCAAAAAGGCAGAATGGTTATCTGAGGAGGCCTTACAAATAGCTGAGAAAAGAAGAGAAGCAAAAGGCAAAGGAGAAAGGAAAGACATACCCATTTGAATGCAGAGTTCCAAAGAATAGCAAGGAGAGAGAAGAAAGCCTTCCTCAGTGATCAATGCAAAGAAATAGAGAAAAACAATAGAATGGGAAAGACTAGAGTTCTCTCCAAGAAAATTAGAGATACCAAGGGAATAGTTCATGCAAATATAGGCTCAATAAAGGGCAGAAATGGCATTGACCTAACAGAAGAAGAAGATGTGAAGAAGAGGTGGCAAGAATACACAGAACTGTACAAAAAAGGTCTTCATGACCCAGATAACCACGATGGTGTGATCACTCACCTAGAGCCTGATGACCCTAGGGTACATCCTATCTTCAAATGTCTCCCCCTCAGCGAGGCCCTCCCCAGGTATAATTAACATCCCTGTGTCTGTAGTGTTTATCAGACTTGTGCTGTGGCTATTTTGCTGATGATTCCTTCCCCACCCACCCCTCTGCTGATGCCCTGGGACCAGCAGGCCCAGGCCTGTGGCCTTCTGCCTGCCCTGTTGGTGCAGGTCTGGTGCAGACTCCGAGGGGAAGTGACTGGAATCTAGCGCTTCCTCTGGAGGGATTGGTGGATCTCCTGAAAGGCTGGCTGGCCAAGATGCCAAGCCCAAATTAGCCTCACTGGGAGAGAGGGCTGTGATCAATTCACGCCATCTGCCAAGGGGGTCGGAGGAGGTGCTGCCCCCTGCATGATGTGTGCCTGCCATGCCAGATCAACTGCACCCTGCCAGTCACAGATGAGGAGACACCCCGAGGCTCCTCACCTCACTCCCAGCCACAGACCGAGCCCCGGTGGAGGTCCCAAGGCATCACATGATCCAGCTGCCCTGCCCGTCTGGCCCCCCTGTTCACCCTCAGACCCATCAGACCCTTACCCTCTGTCCCCCGGCCTCTGAGTCTCTGCACCGGTGTGTCCTCTGCTGGGAAATCTCTTTCCCATTTGACTCATCCCTCACTGCCCCTAATCCTTTGCTCAAATGTCATCATCTCCTCAGTTATTTTTCTAACCACTCTATTTAAAATTGCAACCTCCCTCTCCACTGACCTCCCTACCTTATAGTCTTGACTTCCCTCCTTCCTACCTTTTCCTCTATGGCCTTTAAAAAAAAAATTTAATTACGTAACATACTCTGACAGTCTCATTTACTTCTCTGTGCTGCGTATCCCCAGTGCCCAGCACAGTCCCTGGCACATGGTAGACAGTCCATACATATTTGTTGAATGAATTGATAGCAAAGAAATGAGAGAGTCTGGGAGTCATGCTCTGTTACCATTTCCATATTATAATGAAAAGCTGCCCTTTGTTTCAGCATCTAATTTAAATGTTATCTACACGATGCCAGAGCCGATCAGACCTGATGAGCCATCAGCGGCCACTCTATTCTCTCCCACACAGCCCTCCAGCAATGCAGGAGGAAGCCTCCATCTCCCCAGTGGCGCTGGCAAACGAGTGGAGGAGGCCACTGGAACTTTGGGATCCATTTATCTATTAATTTATTACCTAATTAAGGCCCACAATGGCAAAGCTATTTGTTCCAAAATGCCCTCGAACTAAACCCATACGGCACACGTGCCTTCTAATCAATTAAAATGGTTCTCCTTAATGTCTGCCTTCAGCCGCCAATGACTGTTGAACAACCAGGTCCAGGGCAGAGAAATGCCTTGTCGCTTCATTAGGCCCCAAATGGTATAGTCAGCTGCACACTGGCCACAGGGCTCTTCTTAGAGGGTGAGGGGCAGCTGGGTCGGGGGCCTGGTGATGAGTGAGTGAGCAAGACCCTTTTCAGAGAGAACTGCCCTTTACTTGTTGTTTGCAAATCAAGTTATAACCACAGAGAAAGGGCTCTGAGAGATAAGTAGATGGGCAAGGGTGGGCAAGAGAGCCTTACTGCAGCCTTACTGGCTGGGTTCCACGACTTTTACAACCAGGAAGGCTAAGGGTGGCGGATCTGCAGAGGGCTCTCCAAGAGGCTAACCGCCCTCCTAGACTTGAACCATACCCTGGCTGTCTCGGACAGACTCTGACATCCGGACAAACTGAGGGACCACACATCCTCTGACACATGGGCACACGGGCACACTCATGCATCCCACTACACACTCAGGCACACTCTGACCCTACACTTTTTCATGGTTTCACTCTCCAAGAGCTGTGTGATAGTCCCAAGAAGCAGGGGGCCCCATTAGGACCGATTCATCCCTGTATCTCAGGCTCTGGCAGAGGAACATAGGGAATGTTCACTGAATAGAACTGAAATAAAAATACCTCATTAGGCTGTTGGGAGAAAATACATGTAAGAAGTCCAGCACGTGGTAATGATGCTCATGACCACACTCACTCACTCAGTACTTCCGGCCAGGCAGGCACTAAATACTTCACACCTGCTGATGCATGGAGTCCTCACAGCTGCCATGGGAGGCAGGTCCTCTTCTTACCAGCCCACTGGAGAGAGGACGCAGTGAGGCAGAGCTGGGGTGGGAACTTGGGCAGCCTGGCTCCGGCGTCCTTGGTCTGAGCCACTACACCTGCAATGACTTCTGTTGCACCGAGTGCTGCCAGGAACCACGGCAACCGCAAGAGCCTCTGCTGCCTACATAGTGTCAGGAATGCCAGTGGCCGCCTGTTTCCATGTCGTGTGTGGGTCATCACCATACGGGGAAAGCTACTGCTGATTGCTTAAGAAAAGGAACGTGCGTATGTGTGTTCTAAGAGACTTCGCTAGAGTTCCACCACCCCACGGTGCAAAAGCTAGACGATGAAAACAAAAGGTAAGAAAAATTTACACTGCAGCTTTCTAGTAAGGTCTATTATGAGAAAGCACCAAAGAGGAGAAAGAGTTCCACAACATTTGAAAGTCTGTGTTGAGGGCTAGGTTCACTGCTGGAGATACTATGGTGACAAGAAGAGACACGTCTGCTGCCCGCACGAGGCTTATGGCCTGGTGAGATGACCAACACACACGCAATCAGAATGAATGACCATTGTGCTGTGATAGATGTAAATACACAGGACTTCTGAGAAAGGACACCAAGGTATTAACTCAGATCGGCTGTCAGAAAAGACCTCTCTGAGAAGGTGACTGTTAGGTTTAGACCTAAAGAATGAGAGGGGCAAAAAAAAATGCCAGAGGGAGACAGAAGATGTTCCAAGAAGTGGAACAGCAAGTTTACAGGCCAAAGGCAAGATCAAGGTTGATGCATCACGGACCTGCAAGTGTGGCCAAGGTAGGGTAGGTGGAGAGGCAGGAAGGAGCCTGAATCACAGATGCTGGAGAGTCATACTGATGATGGCAGATGCTTTGGATTTTATTCTAGGAACGAAGGGAAGTCGTGGAAGGGCTTATGTGGGAATATAATAATGTTCTAATTTATGTCTTTCAAAGATCTGCTGTGTGGGAGAGAAGAGTGGAAAAAGAGAGAAGAGTGAACAGGATACCCCAGTGGTTCAGGTAAGAGACCAAGGGATCTTGAATTAATGAGCTTATGGTTAGAGATAAACATGGACTGTGGACACAATTTTAGAGGTGGAACCGATAGGATTTGTGAATGACTTGGATATGCGAGCTGAAAGAAAGGCAGGAATAAAAGAGATTTCTAACTTGAGCAAGTGGGTAGATAGTGTTATTTACCGAGATGGGGAAGACTTTGGGGAGATACAGGATTTTGGGGGTCAGGATTATGAATTCTGTTTTAGTTTTGCTAATTTGAGAAGCTCACTCACCACACATCCAGCTAGAGATTTTCAACAGACAGTCAGAGGTAGAAGTACGGAGTTTAGAGGAGAGACCTAGGCTGAAGATAAGAATTTGGTTGCTATTTAAAGCATAGAAATGGATGAGCTTACCTTGAAAGTCAAGGTGAAAGTGAAAGTGAAGTCGTTCAGTTGTGTCTGACTCTTGGCGGCCCTGTGGACTGTAGCCCACCAGGGTTCTCTGTTCATGGGATTCTCCAGGCAAGAATACTGGAGTGAGTTGCCATTTCCTTCTCCTGAGAGTCAAGGCAGAAACTATTAAATGACAAGACAGATAAGGAAAGAGACAGCACTCACCAGGCCCAGGAAAAACTGCTGCTGCTGCTGCTAAGTCGCTTCAGTCGTGTCCAACTCTGTGTGACCCCAGAGACGGCAGCCCACCAGGCTCCCCCGTCCCTGGGATTCTCCAGGCAAGAACCCTGGAGTGGGTTGCCATTTCCTTCTCCAATGCATGAAAGTGAAAAGTGAAAGTGAAGTTGCTCAGTCGTGTCCAACTCTTAGAGACCCCTTGGACTGTAGCCTACCAGGCTCCTCCATCCATGGGATTTTCCAGACAAGAGTACTGGAGTGGGGTTCCATTGTCTTCTCCAGGGAAAAACTAGCTAAATGAAATTTCATTGTTAATATCATGTGCATAAGGGGTATGCACGTGAAGATCGCATTTGGCTGCCAGCCTCATACTGGGGGTCACTGAAAGACCCCAAGATGACTGAGTGGGGAGGTGGAAAGACCTGAGTTTGGATCCTTCCTTTCCCTGTCACTTGTGTGAGCTCCCTGAGCCTCAGATGCTTCATCCGTAAAGGACTGACCATACCACCTTCTACAGAGAGCTGTCATGAGGGTGAAAGTGATGGGCCCAGCTGCACACATGGTTCCTGGCACAGAATAAATTCTCATTTATTCTTGGAGCCCTTATTACTACCAAGCTGGGGGACAAGAATGATGGGGGGGGATCAGTGTTACTCTGCTCTGTGTAGGGTAGACCAGTTGGCCAAATCTGGCCCCCCCTACAAAGTCACAGACATGTGAGGGAAGCCCAGACCTCAGACCCTGTGAGGAAGGGCTGAAGGAAGAGTCTGGATAAAAGAAGTTGAGGCTGGAAGAGGCGGAGCAGATGCAAAACTGGTCTCTGTGTTCATATCTCTGGAGGACTTTGCCAGAGATGAAGATCTGACCTTCTTTTGTGTGGTTCTAAAGGAGGTGATCAGAAGGGGCACCTTTAGCCAAACAAATTACTGTGAATAGTTAGTGGACACCAGGAAGAGTGTTCTAGACAAGGCGCAGAAGATCGGTTTAGTGCTCAACATTTGCGTTTTAAAACAGGGAGAAATGCAAGAATGTGTGTTTATATTTCCATAAAGAAATCATGGGAAAATAACACATAAGCTAAAACGTGGTTACCTACGGGAAGGGGATGAGGAGTGTTGTGAATTGGGTGGGAAGTTGGGAGAGGGAAGGGATAAGAGAAAATCTTTTTATCGTGTACCATTTTATGCTGTTTGACTTTTGAACCATGTGAATGTATTTCATATTTGAAAAGTTAAATGAGAAATATAACTGAAGCAAGAAAGCAGGCTAGAGCAAAAGTATCTATCCTATGTCAGCTACTCAAACACAGCACTGGCTACCTGGGGAGCAGGGCCAGCTTCGTGGGTGTGGGGGCCTGTGTAACCCTACAGGGCCCTGGGCTTAAAAGATCCTATACTTCATTCAGTGCTCAGCTGCTACTGCCTTAAAATTATTAATAATCTTGGCACAGGGAGGCCTGCGTTTTTGTTTTGCACTGAGTTCCTCAAGTTATGTAGCACGTCCTGCTTGGGGGAATGGTGGTCCTCCAAGGACCACCACCTTGGGGAACTATGAGCTGTGCTTAATTGCTCAGTCATGTCCAACTCTTTGTGACCCTATGGACTGCAGCCCACCAGGCTTCTCTGGCCATGGGGATTCTCCAGGCAAGAATACTGGAGTCGGTTGCCGTGCCCNAGTATTCTTGCCTGGAGAATCCCATGGACCTCGGAGCCTGGTAGGTTACCGTCCATGGGGTCGCAAAGAGTCGGACACGACTGAGCGACTTCACTCACTTTCGGGGAAATAAAGCGAAGACGTTACACAAAAGATCCAGAGGTATTTTCTGGACTTCCTCTTTTCCTGGCACACCTCCGTGTCTCTTAGCGGCTGCCTCCGCCTCCAGCGCCGCCGCCTGTTCCTACGGAAGATGGCCAAGTCTTCCAAGGGCTGGACGCTTCTCTGACCAGCGGCCTGGACCACAGCCTGGCAGAGCTGGGGGCGGCAAGGCAGGAGGCCTGGACGGAGCACAGAGGGCCGGCCACACCGGGGCCTCACACTGAGCCTTAGAAGCGGGTGAGCGGGTGCTCCCCTGCCGGCCCACTGGTGAAGAATCTGCCTTCCCAAGCAGGGCACGGGGACTCCGCCCCTGGCAGGGCAGCTAAGATCCGGCCTCAGGGCAACTAAACCTGTGAGCTGTAACTGGAGAAGCCGGAGAACTGCAACCACTGAGCCCATGCGCCAGGAGCCCTTCTGCCGCCAGAGAAGCCTGCACGCCACAGCTAGAGAGAAGCCCTCACACGCTGCAACGGAGAGTCCACACACCCCAGTGAAGACCCAGTGCAGCCAAAAAAACAGAGGCGGGAGGTAGGGGAAGGAAAAAGGTTATCAGCGGAGGACGCAGAGTAGGACAGTCCAGCCCCTCCAAAGCCCACCTCTTGTACATTTAAACCACCCGTGCTTCCCATCAACTGCTGACTCTTCTGGGAAAGGCAGAATCACCTTCCCTGTATTTCAAGCTCCTAGTCAAATTGCTCTTCCAGAAAGCCCTCAAAGAGGAACTCCCTTTACTCCGTTCATGGAGCATGTTCGTCCCCTTTTCATTTCTTTCTGATTTCAGCAAATATTTGCTGATCACCTTGTACATACTGTGTTCGGTACTATAAGCAGGTTCCATGCTAGGAGCAGAGACAGAGCCTGTAAGATACAAACACTCTGCTCGTGTTCAGTCTTGGGAGAGGGGAAATCGAGAGAGGTGGAAGCAAGCCAGCACCCTACTAACATGTGGGACTAGAAGGAAGTGCTGGAAGGTGAGGAAGGCCAAGGACCTCAAGGCTCAAAGGGGAATTCTTAGAAGTGAGACTTGAACTGCAAGATGGGCTGAAGTGGTTGCACTGTGGGGAATAAACATGAAAGGGAAAGATGTGAGATAAGCCCCCGGGCACCGAGCGCCTGGCACCGCACAGCAGCACTATCTCAGGGCCCCACCAGCCTACCAGCCTCGGAGCTTTGTGGGGACCCCATTGTGCCCTCATCTTTTTACACCCCATACTCCCATCCCTTTCTTGTGACTCATCACTTTGTTAGATTAACAACAGCCCTCACTTGGGCCAAAACAAAGCTTCTTGCCTTCCAGGTGCAGACACTACCAAGCTCCCTAACAGATCCAGAGGATTCAAAGAGAACCCCCTTACTGAACAGGAGAGCAGCTGGGACTGGTCTCTACTGGAGGCTCAGCTCACTTAAGTTGCTCAGTTGTGCCTGACTCTGCGACCCCATAGACTGCAGCACGCCAGGCCTCCCTGTCCATCACCAACTCCCAGAGTTCACTTAAACTCATGTCCATTGAGTTGGTGATGCCATCCAACCATCTCATCCACTGTCGTACCCTTCTCCTCTCGCCTTCACTCCTTTCCAGCATCAGGGTCTCCTGGAGGCTCAGCTACTAATTAATGTTGCAGTAAAGACTGACACCGAACACTAATTTTTGCAGGCATAAAAAGCGCTATTAGAAATTTCTTTCCAAATGTTGAGCTCATGTTACTAATTCTGTTTTAATATTAACTATCACATTTGGCAATTATATTTCAATAATGAAAAGGTTATCACTACTGTAAGATAAATAATAAGGAAGACTCATTAGCTTTGGCTTGATCGTTGGAATTTATGTGTCATTGGATCCGTATTCTCAATTAAGACCCAACAAACTGATTAAATATCAGCCAAGCATGAACAATAGCCCACAGCTCTGATTTCTCCTCCCCACCCCACCTCTAAACGCTTTTAAACCTTGGAATATAAATGTGGATTTTTCTGGCATTAAAAAAAAAAAGTATTTTTGACCTAGTTATCTGCCAAGACTGATAATATTCAAACCACCTGGGCCTCAAGATCAATGAAATAAGGAGAAAGGTGTTTCTCAGTTGGGCAAAATAATCATGTGGTCACAGGTCTTGTCCCCTCATTGAACTGCTCAGTTCAATTCAACCAACATCAATGGAGTACCTACTCTATGCAAGGCCTTGAGCTAGATCCACATCCATAGAGATGATTCTACAGGGGAAAAAAAACAATTGCTAAGCACGTGCCTTGCTCCTCTGAGCTCCCATGATACCCTCTGCAGCCAGCTGCACACCTCCACCAATTATTCATCACTCGGTGCTGAAATGACCTTTCTTGCTTACATCCCCTCCAACATACAGCAAGTGCCTCAAGGGTAGAGAGTGTATCTTATTCATCTCTGCATTTCTGTTGGGCCAGCCCAGAGCCCGGCGGATAACAGATAATGCAACAAATGTTTGTTGAATTTTAATTAATCACTTGAAATTTTATATACATTATTGACTTCTCACAGCAGCTCAGAGAGTAGCCCCTTCCAGAGCCCCTTATCACAGTGAACTTGAATGTGTCCAAGTCTTTTCCCAAGAATATAGGCATCTAAAGGCAAGGGCCATTCTTTGATTCACTCATGGGCCTTCCTAGAAATTTTTGTTGAGTGAATGGTCATGTCTCCCCTTGTATCTAAGACTAGGGTCCGACTGTTTATGTTCCCCAAGGGGCAAATCCTGAAACAGAGATCCAGGAATAAGTAGTATCTCATAGTAAAAGCAACATGGGTGAAGAAGGGGCAGGACAGGGGAGGCAGCCAGTAAAGGGTATATCCTCTGAATTATCCCACCTGCACAGTGAGGGAACGGAGGTATTTATACATCGAGGCCAATCAACCAGCTTCCCACGTGGCTGGTGTNTGTCATTGGATCCGTATTCTCAATTAAGACCCAACAAACTGATTAAATATCAGCCAAGCATGAACAATAGCCCACAGCTCTGATTTCTCCTCCCCACCCCACCTCTAAACGCTTTTAAACCTTGGAATATAAATGTGGATTTTTCTGGCATTAAAAAAAAAAAGTATTTTTGACCTAGTTATCTGCCAAGACTGATAATATTCAAACCACCTGGGCCTCAAGATCAATGAAATAAGGAGAAAGGTGTTTCTCAGTTGGGCAAAATAATCATGTGGTCACAGGTCTTGTCCCCTCATTGAACTGCTCAGTTCAATTCAACCAACATCAATGGAGTACCTACTCTATGCAAGGCCTTGAGCTAGATCCACATCCATAGAGATGATTCCACAGGGGAAAAAAAACAATTGCTAAGCACGTGCCTTGCTCCTCTGAGCTCCCATGATACCCTCTGCAGCCAGCTGCACACCTCCACCAATTATTCATCACTCGGTGCTGAAATGACCTTTCTTGCTTACATCCCCTCCAACATACAGCAAGTGCCTCAAGGGTAGAGAGTGTATCTTATTCATCTCTGCATTTCTGTTGGGCCAGCCCAGAGCCCGGCGGATAACAGATAATGCAACAAATGTTTGTTGAATTTTAATTAATCACTTGAAATTTTATATACATTATTGACTTCTCACAGCAGCTCAGAGAGTAGCCCCTTCCAGAGCCCCTTATCACAGTGAACTTGAATGTGTCCAAGTCTTTTCCCAAGAATATAGGCATCTAAAGGCAAGGGCCATTCTTTGATTCACTCATGGGCCTTCCTAGAAATTTTTGTTGAGTGAATGGTCATGTCTCCCCTTGTATCTAAGACTAGGGTCCGACTGTTTATGTTCCCCAAGGGGCAAATCCTGAAACAGAGATCCAGGAATAAGTAGTATCTCATAGTAAAAGCAACATGGGTGAAGAAGGGGCAGGACAGGGGAGGCAGCCAGTAAAGGGTATATCCTCTGAATTATCCCACCTGCACAGTGAGGGAACGGAGGTATTTATACATCGAGGCCAATCAACCAGCTTCCCACGTGGCTGGTGTTGCTGCTAAGTCACTTCAGTCGTGTCCGACTCTTCGCGACCCCATGGACTGCAGCCCACCAGGCTCCTCCGTCCATGGGATTTTCCAGGCAAGAGTACTGGCGTGGGGTGCCATTGCCTTCTCCATCCCACATGGTGCTAGTGGTAAAGAACCCCATGCAGGAGATGTGGGTTTGATCCCTGAGTTGTGAAGATCCCCTGGAGAAGGGCATGGCAACCCACTTCAGTAATCTTGCCTGGAGAATCCCACTGACAGAGGAGCCTGGCGGGATACGGTCCATAGGATCTCCAAGAGTCAGACACGATCGAAGCGACTTAGCAGGCACACACCCCCCTCAGCCACTTACTGGGAGCTGCTTCCAGCGGGTGTTCATTCCATGTCTCTTCTGACCTGCTCCATGCATAAGCAAAGCTGGCTTTCCAGGCCAGAGGAAGCCTCAGCCTTCCAGTACAGTTGGAAGTTAAGCTGACAGTACTGCAGGGGTCAGAGGGTATGGACAAGGTATTCTCTGAAGCAGCTGCAGATGAGGAATTCCGACCATACGATGACACTGGAATCCCCAGAGCATCCAAAGGAGAAGTGTAGGGCCTAGACGTTTATCCTATACCTGGAGATCAGGAGTAGAGGCACCTAGCATTTTAGAATGCTGTTGACTCCATGTGCCCCTTAGCTTCTAAAGGCCAGACCATCTTTAGAAGAAAAGTCTTTTGTCTTTGGATTGAGAAAGTAACAGAGAAATGAGTGTAACAGGAGGGTGATGGGGGATATTTAGGTGGTATGGCTCAACCATTCTTAAGTGAAAGCAGATGTGTAGAGAAACCCAGGGTCACTGACGGTGAGAAAACCCACAGTGACAGAGAGAGGGTGGCCAAGAGTCCTAACATGAAGTGCGAGTGGGATCCAGTCCCCCTGTGGGCCTCCACCAAACCATCGGACACTCACCAACCACCTGCTCTGAGTCAGGCACTGCGCTGCTCTCTTTGTCCACCCTAATCTGTACCATTTAATCATCACACATAAAAACTTGGAAGATGCTATAAAAATGCCATGTTGCAGATGATGAGACTGAGGATGAGAGAGGCCCAACAGTAAATGCAAACCCCAGGTGGGAATGAGAATCTGCCCCTCGTTCCGTGACCCCAGGGTGCCCTTCCCTACAGCTGTTCATCCACAGACCTTCAAAGGATGTGCCACTGGGCTCAGCTATGCAGTAAACAGACCCAGCAAAGGATCTTTGTGCTGATTTGTGATTAAAGGCAAATGAGATAATCAGTCCCAGGACCCCAGGGGAGAGCAGTCCTCACTCCCATGCATTCCTCCATTCACATGGCCCTGGAAACCTTTCAGCGCAGTAGTGGCTGCAGCAATTACTCTGCAGACTTCAGAATAAAGGGTCCTGTCTGGAAATGCAATTATTTCAAAAGCAAAGGTTTCTAAAAGACACACACAGAAAAGATAGCGCTTTGTTTTTTCTGAAACTGATAGTCCCCGAAAGGACAAAGATGAACTCTGATCAAAGTCTGTAAAGCTCTGCAAGAAATAAGGATGAGGAAGACAGTGAAGATGGTGGTGACGATGGATGAAGATGCTGCTGATCACAATGATGAGCATATTGAGACGGTGATATAAGGAAGACAGTGGTGGTGAGGATGGGGATGCCAGCCACTGCCATTTCCTGAGCGTCTGCATGAGTCAGTTACTACGTTGAGGACTTCATGTACATTGTCTCTGCTTATCGCAGTACCCTCATGAGATGAGGACTAGCATCCCCATTTGACACACGAGAAACTGAAGCTCAGAGAAGTGAGATAACCTGCCAGCCTCAGAACTCCAGCACGAAAGGCACCGACAGAGACTGCTGCGTGGACTGTAACTCCAAATCCTGCGCCTCTGACCACTCACCTCTCTGCTTCACTCATGTACTCCCTCCACTTGCCTATTTAGAAAATCTATTCATCTATTCAAAATATTTATTTAGTTCCAAGTATACCTAAGATAGCTGCTAGGCCCTTCTAATCCCCAATGTGTCCAAAAAAAAAAAAAAAGCCTCTATTCTCACAATCAAAATAAATGAAAATGAGGATGAATTGGATTCAAATCAAGATTTATCACAATGAATGCCCCCAAGACTAGTGTGAAAAGGGCCATTAATGATTTTTCAGCTCCTATAAGCTAAAGACAAGGATCTGCTTCACGGTTAATTAATGTGGCAGCAAAAAGCACTCCTTAATTGGCTGGTGAGGAGAGAGGTTGTCTTCCTTTCACTGAAACTTGCATTCCAGGCAGGGGTCCAGGGGACCAGGGTGGACCAGCACCTAGGAACAGCTCCTGAAGGGCTGACGGTGTGGGCTGACCCTCGGGAGACAAGCAAAGCTTGAAATCTGGGCACCACTCACTGCCCCTCTGTTCCCTGGGGTGGCCTGATTCTCTAGCATTTATTACTGACTGCCACTGCCAGAGGCCTCATCTGTACAATGGCACCATGAAAGAAGCACGAGGCATCATTATTACCATTTTACAGTTTGGGGAAGTTGAATGACTTCTCTAGATCTTTTGGTTAGTAAATCGGGCAATTAAGATTTGCCTCTGTCTATGAGGTTTGTAAGTTGACCTAAGAGATGTCATAGTGGGAAGGACTAATTTAAGGAAGGATTTGGGAAGGCTCAGAACAGGGTTGGCGGCCGGGGAATCTGGGTTCTAGGGTCCACTCTGTGACCGACCTCAGCCGTGAGGATGCTGGCGACACCTCTGTCCTGTTGGATCTTGGTCTGTAAAGAGGAGTGGCTGGTCTGTGGGATCTCTTGAGTGTTTTCCAGCCTCCCCAAACTTCTAAGTCTCTGGTTTACATATTGCTCACCTAATTCTTCAACTCATCTGATCACAAGGACCCCAGGAGACAAGACAGGCAGGGTGGAGGGGTCTATGCAGCTTCAACAGAGAGATAAGATACTATAAAAGGATTCACATCCAAGAAAACACAGCCCTGGAGTAAAGAGGTACCTTAATGGAAAAGCCAGATTCAATATCTAGCAAACTAGCTGACACTAAAACCAGATCTGTTTCCCTGTATTTTCTCATTCCCTGCCGAGATCAGCTGGGTTCATTTTTCTATTAAGAAGGTGAGTGGCTCAGGGCAGGGACTGCATCATCTGCTGCTTTCACATCCCCCAGAGACCCCAGCACAGCCCTGCATGTGGGAAGGGATTGATAAAGCTTGAGTTTTCATGAAAAGTAACATCTCAGCACATGTGTATGGCACCTTCTTTTACTACAACAGAGGTCATCTTGAACAACGTTATGAATACTCTGTCCAGTTTCTACAGATGGAAAGTGGGCTCAGAGGCACCAAAGAGGCCATACAAGCAAGAAACAGTGGGGCTGGGGGTGGTACGGGGCCTCTTGATTCCCAGGCCAAGGCTCCTCACCAGCCCTTGCCAGAGGGACCAATTCTTCTCAAAGGAGAGGGGTGAGGATGTTAGGAACTGCCTCACCTGAAGACAGAAGCCCGCCCGCCGCCTCCCGCCCCCGCCTCTGGAAAAGCCTGCCAGAGGTGGTAGTATAATTATCATGGATGCTTCGGGAACTCTAGAACGAGGCCAGGGGAAGGGAAAAACAAGGATAGGTTGACTCCTTTCTCTAGTTCACAGAACTGCCACTTCCTGCTAGAGGGCTTGGCTATTGAAGCGCCTCTTTGTCCCCCGAGTTAGTCTGAGAGTTCCTGGGCTGTGGGTCACATGCGTGTGCACAACTCCTATCCCTCCAAACCAACACCCAGGAAGATCTGGCAGAACATCAGAATAAATAAATGGATGAATGAATTTAGTCAATACACTGGGGGACAGCTGGGTGCTTTCAAACAGCAGGTAGGGTCGCACAGTCACTAAAGTCCGTCTGTGCTTTTTAATGGATAATAACGCTAATCAACGACTCCGTGGCTCTATGAAGTTTTGTACATGCTTTCACAGGGCAAGGATTCTGACCTCAATTTGGGAGATTTGCCCAAGACCACAGACACAGTATAAGTAGCAGCCATTTACCGAGCTTGCGTCAAACCCTTTGCTGGTAAATAGCTCATTGAATCCTCAACAACCACTTTCCAGGAGAGATATTATTATTGGGATAGATACTATTATTATCTCCATTCTTCCAATGAGAAAACTGAGGCCTCAGAAGGTAACCTGTGTAAGGTCACCTGGGCAGTAACTTTATTTAAAGCCAAAGTGATCTGACTCCCAAACCTGAGCATTTTCTACCTAGGGTCAAGCTGCTGGGATGAACATTCCTGAGGCCTGAGGGTGGATGACCTAATGAGGTGCTGTCAGGCTGAATGCAGGCTAATTGTGAATTATATAGGGAGAGCAATGACAAACTCTATTGATAAATTACAGGGAAAATGAGTCTGCATATGACCATCATGGCTAGCCCTGGGTCACGTGCACACTGCTTATGAGTGTATGTGTGCAGAGCATGTGTGCATGTGTGTGTGTGAGTTATCTTCCTTGAGGCAAAATTAGAATGGACCCATTCAGATCTCCTCTCTTAAATAACCTGGGTGCTGCAAGCCTTCCAGTCCCTGTGGGACAGCAGCAGAAAGTAACTCTGTATTACGGCGTGTGTGAGCAGGACTCAGCGCAGGGCCCAACCAGGTGTTAACTGGAGGGTGTATCTTGGTGCTGAGAAGAATCACAGGTAGGTTGACTAAAAAAAAAAAAAAAATGGGCCGTGTATTTATTTTCTTAAATGAAAACTGTATCTATTTCAGGGACATAATGGTGATTTTTATATACTCATACAGAATAAAATTATCACTATGGTCAAGCTAGTTTACATATCATCTCCTTACAAACTCATTTACTTATTTTTGCATGGAGAGCACCTGAGGTCTACTCTCTTGACCTTTATTTTGTTTCACATTCATCAAGGGTACTCTGGCAGTCCTGCATGACCCTGGGTATGAGGCCAGAGATAGTTAACATGTAACAGGGACTAAGGAGGCTGCCCCGCCGACCAGGCACTGCTGTCTCGGGGAGGAACAACAAGTGTTCGCAGACAGGATTCAAGGCAGAGCCCTATGTGACAGTAGTCAGGCAATAGAACAAATGATCATCACCCGCTGAGGAGAAGGAAGGTCTGTAAAGAATACCACGGACACAGTGCATGTGACTATTCTGTGCCAGGGAAACCTGGTAGACCCGAGCAGGAACTGAACGTGAGCACAAGGTCCTCAAAGACTGAACTCAGACAGTTCGGCCCTCCTGGGACCCCAGCAATGGTATCGGGAGGAACACTTCAGCGCTTCTTAGAATGCCTACCGTGGGTCAGGCAGGCTGCGGCTCTTCTCCAACTAGTCACACCTAATCTTCCCAACAGCCTAGAAAGGTGATTATTATCCAGCTTTGCAGTGAAGGGAATCCAATGACTTGTTAGGCTAACTAAAAAACCGGGCTGTCTGATCCCCAAACACTACAGAGTGGCTGTGGGCTTCCTTCGCAGAATGGATTAATCAGCATGATGGTGTAGGAGAAGGGGCAGAGCTTCTTGGGCCTTGTCAAGAGCAATGCAGTTGGAACTTCTTGGGAGCCTTCCTTCCAATCAAACTTGTGGAAAGCTGGCCATTCTCTACAGATTCTGGTGCCCTTCTGCATGTGTGGTGGATGTGTATCTATCTAGACATTAATCTATGGACCTATATATCTTTGTATCTAGAGAGAGAGAGAGAGGGAGAGAGAGGGGGAGAGGTGGGAGTTTGGGGGAGGATGCTGGGGGTGGCAATGAGACTCTAAGTCAGAATTCTAGATATTTTGATTGGATGTTTCATCCTGAAATCATCACCTCCTCCCACTGCTTAAAAAAAAAAAATCTGACACAGAAATAGGAAGAAGAATAAAGATGTTTATCTCAAAGACGCTGAAAGACGCATATAATGCAAGAGGTTAAGTGGCAAGTGAGGAGGCGGAGAAAGGGTGAACGTGAACTAAACAAGAGACTTGAACTTAGAATTATCTGGACATAAAAGTTCTGAAATAGAACTCTGGGCAATTCAGAGGAAGAGGTTAGGGCAGAAAATGCTTCTAACAGTACGTTTGTGGTTTCCTTCAGCAGACCACAGAGGGCTACCAATTCTCACCAAATTAAGGGACTTTTATGTAGAGATTCATGCAGTCGCCAAGTTTCTGAGCTAGAAGGGTCTTGGAGATTATAAGTTCTGAGTTCCACATCCATTTCCAAATAGGGCATGTGACTTACTCCAGGTAACACAGAAGTATTTTGTGACAGAACCACGATGAGATCCTCATCAAGTCAAAGTTTAGTGGTTTGGGGTTGATGATTTCTTGGGCTAGATGACCACAGAGCCTGGATCCCATCAGAATACCCTTCATCTCCCATGTCACAGTTCCTATGAAGACCTAGAACCAGAATTCTCAGCCTCATCTTCAGCCTCCTGAGTTGATGTTCCTGCCTTTCCAACAGTTACAGATTTGTGTCTTATTTCTCCTTTTCCCGCATCTTAGTCCACATTCACATCTTCCCTTAAGTCCATGTCTCCTATTTTCCTGGCCATTCTTTTCTGACATTCCTTGACCTCAGCCATCTCAGGACTTCCTGTGGGAGCACACATCTCCTTCATGCATCTTCTGAAAAGTATTTACTGAGTACCTATCAAGGCTGCAGAATCACTAGGCCTACCTGTCCACCTGGTACCTGTGGGCCCAGACGCACTAGTACTTCATACAGATTGAGCCTCAATTCAGCCCACAACAGTCCTACAATGTAGGCACCACAACCCCCATTTCACAGATTAGGGCACCCAAGCCTAGCTGGGTTCTCCAGCACAGAAAAGCCCAGCTATTGCTGGGAAGAGTCTCAATTTCACCCCTGGGAAGTGGTAGAACTGAGGTTCTACCACCATTCAGTCTGGTGGATTTGACCCTCAGTTCAACCACCTAGTAGCTATGCAATCCTTGGGCAAGGCGCCTGACTTTTCTGTGCCTCCGTTTCCTCATTAGTGAAATGGGATAGTAATCACGTTGTTCTTGGGATTTTCCTGGTGGCACAGTTGGTAAAGAAACCACCTGCCAATGCAAGAGACATAAGAGATGAGGGTTTGATCTCTGGGTCAGGAAGATCCCCTGGAGGAGGAAAAGGCAATCCACTCCAGTATTCTTGCCTGGAAAATCCCATGGACAAAGGAGCCTGGCTAGAGTCCATGGGGTTGCAAAGAGTCAGACATGGCTGAGTGTGCATTCACATTCACACACACACACACACACACACACACACACACACAGAGGCAATCAGGTTGTTGTAAAGATTTAGGGAAAAAATAAATATAAAGCACTCAGGACATAGTAAGAACCCAACACACAGGAACTGCTGCTGTTGCCATTTAATTACTACTACTATGAGGGATAAAAAATTGTAAAATGTGTCTGAAGAACTATGAATGGAGGTCTGTAATATTGTACAGGAGGCAGCAAACAAAACCATTCCAAAGAAAAAGAAAAGCAAAAAGGCAAAGCGGTTATCTGAGGAGGGCTTACAAATAGCTGAAGAAAGAAGAGAAGAAAAAAGCAAGGGAGAAAGGGAAAGGTACATCCAACTAAAAGCAGATTTCCAAAGAACAGCACAGAGAGACAAGAGGGCCTCCTTCAATGAACAGTGGAGAAAACAACAGGTAGGGAAAGACTGGAGATCCCTTCAGGAAAATCTGAGATATCAAGGGAAGATTTTGCCCAAAGATGAGCACAATAAAGGACATAAACTGTAGAGACCTAGCAGATGGTGACGAGACCAAGAAGAGATGGAAAGAATACACAGAACTGTATAAACAATGTCCAGATGAACCAGATGACTGCAGTGGTGTGCTCAGCCACCCAGAGCCAGATATTCTGGAGCGCGAAGTCAAGTGGGCCTTAGGAAGCACTGCTGTTAATAAAGCTAGTGCATGTGGCGGAATTTCAATAGAACTATTCAAAGCCCTAAAGGAGGATGCCATCAAGGTGTTGCATTCAATATGTCAGCAAATCTGAAGACCCAGCAGTGGTCACAGGACTGGACAAAGTCAATCCTTAGCCCAATTCCCAACAAGGGTAGTGTAAAGAAAAGGAAGAAGAACCAGAGATCAAATTGCCAACATTCACCAGATCACAGAGAAAGCTAGCGAATTAAAACAAAAACATCTACCTCCGTTTCACTAACTACACCAAAGCCTTGGACTGTGTGGATCATAATAAACTGTGGAAAGCTCTTAAAGAAATGGGAATACCAGACTGTGTTGCCAGTCTCCTGAGAAACCTGTATGTGGGTCAAGAAGCAACAGTTAGAACCTTGTATGGAACAAATGACTGGTTCAAGATCTAGAAAGGAGTACAACAGGGCTGTCTACTGTCACCCTGTTTGTTTAATCTATATGCTGAGCACATCATGAGAAATGCTGGGCTGGATGAGTTACAAGCTGGAATCAAGACAGGCAGGAGAAACAACAATGACCTCAGATATGCGGATGATACCACTCTAATGGCAGAAAGTGAGGAGAAACTAAAGAGCCTCTTGATGAGGGTGAAGGAGGAGAGTGAAAGAGCTGGCTTAAAACTCAATATTAAAATAACTAAGATCATGGCATCTGGCCCCATTACTTCACGGCAAATAGAAGGAGGAAGAAAAGGTGGAAGTAGTGACAGATTTCCTCTTCTTGGGCTCTAAAATCACTGAGGATGGAGACTGCAGTCATGAAATCAGAAGACGTTTGCTTCTTGGCAGGAAAGCTATGACAAACGTAGACAGTGTGTTGAAAAGCAGAGACATTACTCTGCCAACAAAGGTTCACACAGTCAAGGCTATGGTCTTTCCAGTAGTCATGCACGGTTGTGAGAGCTGGACCGTAAAGAAGGTGGAGTGCCGAAAAATTGATGCCTTTGAACTACAGTGTTGGAGAAGACTCCCGAGAGTCCCTTGATCAGTAAAGAGATCAAACAAGTCAATCTAAAGAGAAATCAACCCTGAATATTTGTTGGAAGGATTGATGCTGAAGCTGAAACTCCAGAAATTTTGGTCATCTGATGCGAACAGCTGACACATTGGAAAAGTCCTTGATGCTGGAAAAGATTGAGGGCAGAAGGAGGAAAGGGCATCAGAGGATGAGATGGCTAGATGGCATCACTAATGCAATGGACAAGAACCTGGGCAAACTTTGGGAGATCGTGAGGGACAGAGAGGCCCGGCATGCTGCAGTCCGTGGGCTCACAAAGGGTCAGACATGACTGGGTGACTGAACCACAAGTACAACTACTAATTATATATCAGATTGTCTAACTCACAAGACTATGCACTCTCCTCCATCTAACGTTCCCCTGGCTCTTGGGTCAGGATCCCTGGGAAACAGGCTCTGGGATGGAAAGTTCCTGGCAGGAGGATCTTGTTCTCAAGATCACCTCCCAGAAGGGAGTGAGGGAAGTGGGACAGAGCAGAGGCCTGGAGCTGCAATGCAGTTGCAAAGCCGGACTCAGCCAGTCTCAGTCGGAGCTCTGGAGCTGAGCCTACCTTTCGGAGTCGTCTCAAATCAGACAGAGGATTCTAGACCCTTTGACAATCCTCACTCCCCACCCTCTTCTCCATAAAGGACTAATTGCATGCTGGTGGCCTCCAGGGTCAACCTGGGCTGGGTGAGGAGCTCCCTCAGAGAAGGCAATTCCCCCCCGCCACCCCTCCCGTCCCACCGGCCCTGCAAATTAGCGTGAGCCATGAGCTGCCAGCACTCGCTGACATCTGGGAAAATGAATGCCTCGACTTGCGGGGTATCTGGGTGAGGCCAGACAGCATCCACCACCACATGGAAGAGCAGAAGGCAAGTGTCCTCCTGCCCAGACAGGGCCCGTGTGAGTGTTGCTGCACTGAATTTGCCTGGGCACTAAGAAATGTGCCCAGGATTTTTGAGTCCACCTTAAAACTGTTGTCAATCATAATCTCTGGGTGGGAAGCCCTGGATTCTGCAAGTTGAACAAGTATCCCAGCTAGTATGTGTGTACCCTAAAACCTGAGATCCACTGCCCTAAAGAGTATGAGAGAGTGGCCTGATGTGGTCAGCTGCCTGACATTTCATTAAATTATTTCATCTTTAGAATTCACACCAGCTGTGCATCCCCTTTCATGATATACACATGATCTGTTTTCACACACAAATATCTTCCCCTCGTATCTTCAGAAATACAGGTCACCCTTGTCTTCCCTGACAACCTCCACTCAGGCCCAAGGATACTCACACCCCAGGTTTGAGCAACTGCAGCTGACTCGCTGTGTACCTTCACCACCTGCTGGGGATACACAAAGATTAAGACCCAGCCTCTTCCCTCAAGAAGCTCAGAGTCTAGCAGAGAGGTACCACACAGGGCATCTTCCAGGGCTACAATCCCTGCCCCCAGCCTCCCCTGTCTGCTGCATTCGAATCTGGGCGCTATTCTGGGCGCTGATCACAACACTCTTCTGACAGCAGCAGAAGCTTGTTTTGCCTGGGCCTGCTACCTTCCCCCATGCACAATCCATTTCTTTCTCTCTGAAGGCAGGGTATGGCTGGTTTAGTTTCTCCTCTGCCTATGTTCTCTTTCTGGATCATTAAACTGTTCTCGTCCAAATGCAGCCACCTATTTCATCTTAGATGTTTGGCTGTCTTGGAAACCCAGGAGGCCCGGTGGGAGAGAGAGACCCAAGAGAACTGAAGCATTCAGAACTCCTCCAAACCTCCAGGCATCCACGTTTCTCAGTCCCACCCCCAGTAGGGATCTCAGTTCAGAAAGGACTTACAAAGTTGAAGGGTGAAGGAGAAGAGGCCTGGGCATAAAATGGGACATGAGTGAGCTGGTGTTTGTGATGGGAGGCCTCTCCATCCAGATGGCTTCTTTCCAGGAAGCCCTATTAATAACACTGTGCACTTTGGTAATAGCTTTCATGTTGAGAAATCCCCAAGTCCTTTACGAGGAGAAGTCATATCACCCGACAGTGAACTTGATCTCCTGAACAAAGGGAACAGCTGTTAAACAGTTGCACTGCTCCAGTGAAAGAAAGGGAGGTTGAGGGCCTTGGAAGAAGTTAGTGAAAGACACCAGGCAGAGCCCCACCAATCAGAGTGCACCCAGGGTTCCAAGCAAGCACCCTGCCTCCTCCGCATTCAGCAATCAGCAGTCATCAGAGGAAGAAACTAGGAAACCCAGAGAGTAACGCAGGGGCCAGAGCTGGCATTTACAGAGCACTTCTGGTGCCAGGGAGTGTGCGAAGCCATCTACAAGCATGATTTAACGGACTCCTCGCTCCTGCTGAGTGATGTGGTTTCCGAGGTGACTCCCATTTTGCATAAGTGGAAACTGAGCTTCCAAGAAGTGAAGGTGCCTGCTCAGGCTCACCCGGGCCAGTACATGGAGCCCAAGTACTGGGTTGGGATGGCTGGGTTTCAAGTGCTCACTGTAAACCACGAAGTCTCAGAGACCCTCTCTCACCTTGGCTGAGATGCTGGCCTTGGAGCCACCTTGGCCTGAGGATGGGAAGGCTGTGCCTCTTTCAATAAGTGAAACAACCGTCTCAGTTGGACACGCTACCAAGCAAAACCTGGCAGGGAGGGGAGAGGACCCCGCACAGGTGTCGGAAGCCATCCTTCTCTGCGTGATGCCCTCGATCCGTGTCCGTGTCTGGAACATCCTCGGTGGCACAGTGGGCAGAATGGAGCTGTGTGCTGCTCGGGCCAGTCCTCAGCGGTGATGGGCCTCACATATGCTACCACCCCCCGGGGGGAGTGATTCTTCTTCCTCAGCATCTGGCCTGGCTGACTCCTGTCAAACAGCCTTGGCAGACCCCTTAAACGACAGTAATTCTCCCACCAAGATGAAGCCAGGATGCAGGGATCTGAATGAGATTCAGTGCCCCTGAGAAGGCGTTTAGCCAGCCCCAGCAAACACCTCTGGTTATGGATGGGGATGAAAGACGGAGTGAGCCAGAGAAAGGAGACTGGGGTAAGAAGGGAGGGGCAGAGGGAAAGTGAGAAGAAGACACAGATGGAGGCAGAGAGGTGGAAAAAGGACATTTATGTGGGTGATGCTTCTGCAGTGAGAGGCTGCACCTCCCACCACACTGCAGGGACCACATCTGGTTTTGCTCACCCATGGGCCGTGGGAGCCCAGCACAGAGCCTGACATGCAGGAGATGCTCCTAAGTACTAACTGAATGAGACTGGAAATAGAGAGACATAAGAGTATTTTGTTCTTCAATCGCTCAGTCATGTCCAACTCTTTGTGATCCCATGGACTGCAGCTCAGTCCTTCACCATCTCCCAGAGCTTGCTCAAACTCATGTACATTGAATCGATGATGCCATTCAACCATCTCAAACTTCTGTTGCCCCTTCTCCATCTACCCTCAATCTTTCCCAGCATCAGGGTCTTTTCCAATGAGTCAGCTCTTCACACCAGGGGGCCAAAGTATTGCAGCTTTAGCATTAGTCCTTCCAATCACTATCCAGGACCGATTTCCTTTAGGATTGACTGGTTTGATCTCCTTGCAGTACAAGGGACTCTCAAGAGTCTTCTCCAACATCACAGTTCAAAAGCATCAATTCTTTGGCACCCAGTCTTCTTTATGGCCCAACTCTCACATGCATACATGACTACTGGAAAAGCCATAGCTTTGACTATACGGATCTTTGTTGGCAAAGTAATGTCTCTGCTTTGAGACTCTACTGAATGAGACTGAAAATAAAGAGACATAAACAGTGTAGAGAACACAGGTCCTGGCATATATGAGTTGCTCAGTATGTCCTTGTTGACGGACTGCATACATGCCTACTTACAGACAGACAGTATTTTAGACGGGTTGGAGGGGACCCAATTTGTAGGACAGATACATCGTAGAAGCACCAAATGGAGAATATATTGGGGGCTGAAGGCCAAGGGCTGCCGCTGACCACAGCCTAAGCCTGGGGCCTCAGAGCTGTCAGGGTGGGGAATCAGAAGAGAAAGGAGCCTCTTGATAGGCAGCAGGAACGTGGCAGCAGCAGGCAGTAAGCTCTGGAATGGGGGGTGGTGGTAGGGAGTCAGAGATTGAGTCTGGAGGTCATCACTGCTTTCTCAGAACCCAGCATGAATCTAGGCCTGCAATGCACACAGCTTTTGTTTGCTGAATGGACTGATGAGAACAGGATTTGGGGCTGAGCAGGTCAAGGTGAGGGGTTTAGAGCTGCACCTGCGGAAGGATAATGTGATCCGTGAGGTGGGCACAGAGGCTCAAAGGGGAATGCTGGGCCGGACAAGACGAGCCCTGGCTTACAACTCAGTGCCTGCAGGTCAACTTGAGTGAATGCTGCTTCTGCCTTCATTCTAGGCCTGTGGTTTCTCAACAGTGGCAGTTTTGAGCCCTAGGGGCCATCTGGCAATGTCTGGAGACAGTTCTGTCATAGTGAAGAGGGTTGCTACTGACATCTTAGTGGGTAGATCCAGGGATTGTGGGAAACATCCTGGAATGTGTGGGACAGACCCTGCAATGACGAACTATCTGGTCCAAATGTGATGGCTGAGAAACTCCACATGCTACAGCTCTCGCTATGGGAGTACCACGGTCCTCACCCTCCACCCTGGATCCTAGCTCTCATTTTGAGGTGTTTTTGTCACCATAATTAAGACCACTACCATCAATAAAGATGTATTGAGCCCCAACAGACAAAAATAGACATCTTTGTCACCTTGTTTTTCCTTAAAAGAGATGACAGTGGCTTAGGACTCAGAGAAGCCCAATGGGAACACAATCGGCTGTACCACCCAGCGAGGGACCTGGGGATCACCACCACCACACCCATGGGGAGCTAGTTCTGCACCTGGGACTTCCCGTCATCCTCTTGGAATGCACAGACCCAGACCTCAGAGCAGGAAAGGGTCATAGGAACATCTGTCCCCACCACCTCCTTTCACAAATGAAGTACTATGAGGCACATGACAGCTGAGGTGTCCAGGGTCCAGGGAACATAAGTGGCAGAGCCACACCTGGAACCCAGGTCCTCACACTGCCAGTCGAGTGCTCTTCTGATGAGAAGAGCCTCTGGTGGCTTAAGTTTCCCTAAAGGGTCTCCTGCAATACCGCAGAGTACATGCCATGTATAAGTAGACTTTTTGAAAGCCTTTCAAATGTGCAGGTTATCAGGTGCTGCTCAGCTGAGGCTCACTGTTGTTCAGGGACTAAGAGCCTAAGAGAAGATTCTGGTGGAAGTCTATGTTTTTGACGAATAACTCACCTTGGAGAGAAAGGTAACTGCTTGAAGATGTCCTTAAGCACTTGCGAGGGACCCCAAAATGGCTCAGCAGTAAAGAACCTGCCTGCAGTGCAGGAGACACAGGAGATATGGGTTCAATCCCTGGGTTGGGAAGATCCCCTGGAGGAGGGCATGGCAACCCACTCCAGTATTCTTGCCTGGAGAATACCATGGACTGAAGAGCCTGGTGGGCTATGGTCCATACGGTCGTAAAGAGTCAGACATGACTGAAGTAACTAAGCATGCAGGCACACCAAAGACTGAGAGGATTTTATAAATAATTAGACTGTTTCCCCTTATTTTCCCAAGGAAAGATGGTGCTAGGAAATAAAAAGTTTAGCACCAAAAAACAGACATTAATATATCTTCCGCACACTGCAGGCCCTCCAGACTTATTTTGATGACTAAAAGCTGCTACTCATTTGTCCAGGAAGAACATGCCAACAATTAGCTCATTTGGAGTAAAAATTACAGAGTGCAGCTTCAGTGGGAGAAGTGGGATAGAGCTTAGCAAGTTGTGGAGCAGTAACTGCCTTTGCCCTCCACCTTCTATCCATCTACACATCTCTGAAGACTCTGTTTTGCAACACCCACCCTCTGAAGTGTTTCTAAACCCCCTCTCGCATCACCTGCACTATGTGATGACCCACTGACGCTTTGCACGTATCTATCCCAGCCCCCTGATGCATTAGTGAACTTGCATATCTCCTCTACTGCACCAGGGGACTCATCCCAAGAGGCTGGCACAAGGGTAGACACAACAGTGGGTGTGCAATAATATTCAATTTACTGACGTAAAATAGGGAGAAGGGGTACCCCAGAGGAGGAATGAGGGGTAGGAGTTGGGGATAGAGGCTTAAATACTGATGTTCAGATTCTACCAAAGGGAGGAAGGATGCTACAACTTCCTGATGCCCTACAATGTAGCACAAGGCACCTACGATCACAGGGTTAGTCCTCCTGACAAGCCTGTAAGTAAAGCATTATCGTTTCCCTAGTTCTCTGATAAGGACAAGACTACTCAGAGTGCCACGATGATACGGCACCAAAGCACAAGCTTTCCTGCTCTATCAGGCTGCCTCTCGCCACACACTGTACTTCCTATGCTTCAATAAAACTCCGCTGATGCTTATGTGAACTGGCAGGAATTTGTCACATCAGAGTTTCAGCCCATGATATTATTTATTTAACAGACATTTAACAAAAATAGCTCTCTTTCTTATCACAGCACTAGAAGCTTATCCCTAACCCTAAATAAATAAACCAACTGACTTGATTTGTGGACTTTTGATTTATGAAGCTATCTGAAAAGTCCTACAAAGATACAAACAAACTACATGCTGCTAAGCACTTAATGAATGGATTCTAGTTTTTTAATCCCCTGAAATCGAGTCTACTCCAGGAAACCTAGGGTGTTGCCATAATCATTAACAATAGAGGCAACTTAGCATTAAGAGGGAAAAATACAGGAGGGAGAGAGAGGAGTAGCGTAGGGTCACACTCCACCAGTCACTAGTGAACGTTCCGTTTTCTTATCTGTAAAATGGGCATACTAACACCCAGATCAATCAGGTCTGTTCTAAGGACAATGATTTGAAAGCAGTTCTCTAAACTGCAAAGGCATTAGCAATTACAGCTGCTCCAGAAATATTGGCATTTGATGCACTCATGAGCACCTGATCTCAAAGCAGCTTTAATTATGTGCATTGAATAAGTTAAAAGTAGAAACCACCACCCTGAAGAGAGTCCAACGGTAGAGCTGGCTCATGAATATCAGGTTTTTGAGGTCGCCTTTCCTCTCCCACTGCTGCGAGGGCCGAGGAAACCTTATAATTTGCAGCATAGTTAGTGTGACCCCCATGTTATGCTAGCGCCTCCTTGTTAACCTCCAGCCCCAAGAAGCACAGACTGGAGTCCCCACTCTCCTCGTGGGTATAATTAAAGGCATTTTTAGCTCTCTAGAAATTTCTTCAAAGCACAAAATGTTCTCTGGACATTATAAACCATCATGTAGCAAATACTGTGGAAGTTTCATTAAAAAAAAAAAATTTAAGTTAGGTCTTAATAGGGTTTAAAAAGAACCTCAAAAACTGTTTTTTCAGAACATTATTCCCGTTAAGGGGCCTTCCATAAAAAAATCATCTAAGGTCAGAAAAGGCCTGGAAAAGGCCCACTGACTGGGTTAACGCAGGGCTGCAGGATGTCAGGGCACGTGCCCTGCTGGTGTGCACAGCACACCGCCAAGTGTGAGACCCAGCGGCAGAGGTTTCCATGTACGTTAGGGAACCTTTGTTTCTCAGGTCAGCTGGGGGACTAGCTTTTCACAGAACACACTTTCAAATGGAATCTCTCCTCTGCAACAGGCTTTCACACTGTGCTCAGCAGAATCCCAAAGGTTTCTAGAGGAGATCTCAGGAGCTCCTGCGGGCTGGAGCTACGGCTCCTGCTGCTGTCTGGATGCGTGGCAGTTCGCACCACCTTTCCTGCCAGTAAACACGTTGAATCCCTAATGCCCAACCTGATGATATTAGAAGATGGGCCTTTGGGTTGATTGGACTTCCCTGGTGGCTCAGATGGTAAAGCGTCTGTCTGCAATGTGAGAGACCTGGGTTTGATCCCTGGGTTGGGAAGATTCCCTGGAGAAGGAAATGGCAACCTACTCCAGTACTCTTGCCTTGAAAATCCCATGGACGGAGGAGCTTGGTGCAGGCTACTATCCATGGGGTCGCAAAGAGTGGGGCATGACTGAGTGACTTCAGTTTCACTTTCTTGGGTTGATTAGGTCAAGAGGGTAGAGCTCTCATGAATGGGATTAGTGCCCTCTTATTAAAGGATGAGAGATCTCAGAGGGTCCTCCCTCCTTCTACCACATGAGGACACAGGAAGGCATTGGTAATTAACCAGGAAGAGGGCTCTCCTAAGAACCTGACCATGCGGCACCTTGATCTTGGACTTCTAGCCTCCAAAACTGTGAGCAACACATTCCTGTTGCTTATAAGCTACCCAAATGATTGTTTTTTTGTTACAGCAGCTCAAACAGACTGAGACAGCCCCCATGTTCAGAGCATGCTCCCCTTGCAGAGCAGCTCCCCTAAAACGTGGAGAACCACTGCTCTAGAAAAGATGAGGACATGAGGTCTTTTGTTCAACTTATACTTACGTGTTAACTTTCAGACTACCATGAGGCCTTTCCTGTTCTGAAGCAAGGCATCCAGAGCACAGAGTGACAGCTGTTGCCTGAAGACCAGTTCACGCCTCCCTTGACCTCGGGGCAGGTGCTGGACCTCCCCCAAACCCTTCCTCCCAGCTCTGCAATGGCAATGATGCTCCCTTGCAGGCTACGTGCTGGCACCCAGCTGGCACACAGCAGAGGCTCTAGACATGACATCCAGAACATCTGAAACGGTCTTTTGTTGCCTTTATCCTTTACACTGAAAATCTCTGAGCTCGCCATTCGTTGTAGCCATCTGAAATGCACAGATCTCCGTCCTTTCTCTGAGCATCCCTGTTAGCTTTATGTCTCTTTATCCTGCTTTGGTAATTCTTCCTGAAAACGTTTTTGGGCAAATTTTCTTATTATATAGGGATACACAGTCAATGCAGGAGAGTTTAAAAATTCAGACCAGAAGAAAGATAAGAGAACCAGAAAAACAACAACAAAACCACCCTGTAATTCCACCACTAGGAAGCAGGCTGTTAATGTGTCCCTTTTCAATTTTGGCTCATCTGAGAAATGCCTATGCTTCCTGGGGTTATTCTTTGCTGTGCTGTCAAACTCACATTTACCAAAATCATACGTCCTTCTTTTGTTGTGTTAGTTCATTTGCATACTTTTTATCTCCAAAGTAACACTAAATTGTATTCACGTATTTGAATTCAAGGAAGCAAGCCGAAAACAAACGCAGGTTTTCTTTCACTTCTTCCCACCCTGTCCTACCTGCCTCCTGAGGACATCACTGTTGTATTCATATAGATGTTTTCCTATTTATTTCCACACTTGATATTTAAAGACAAAAAAGATGGTCTTACCCTGTTTTATTTCTCAACCCTCTTGAATCATCTTTTCAAAGTGTCTGGCCTTCAAACGCAACCTAGTATTTTCTCGTAAGTTTCTGAAATCAACTTTCTTAAAATTCTAGGGTAGTGCTTCTCAGCTTCAACATGTGGATGAATCACCTGGGGATCTCGTTAAAAATCGGATTCTGATCCAGCAGGTGTGGAGCGGGGCCGAGAGTCTGTCTTTCTATCTAGCTCATGCTGCAGGTCCAGTTTGAGGAGCAAGGCTTCAGGGTACATAACTACTCAAATCCTTCTCCTTGATTTGTACAAACTCCAAGATGGCCATTTCTCTCAATCATCCTACAGCCCTGGCACCACTGGCTTTCCTTGACTGGCCAGAATTAAGCCTAATGCACAAATCTCCCTCAAGAGGTAGGGTAAGTGGTGGTATGGAGTTCCCAGGGATCTTGGTTTCACAATAAAAGGCAACTCAGGGTTTAGGTCTTTTCTGCAGGGAAGTAAGAGCCAAAGGATCAGAAGACACAATAACTGGAGAGCTGAACTCCCAAAAGGCGGGACACAGATGCTTGACCAAAACACATCCAAGGGGAGCAGAAGTGAGGAGGAAGTTCTGACCTCAATGGAGGAGAGAACCCCAAAGAGGCACAGTGAGATTTAGATATCCCAGTTTAGCTAAAGCGGTCATGCATTTTCCAGCAACTGAGTTGAAGTGGTGGATGGAGGCTGCGGAATGGAAATGCCGAGACAGTGAAAGCATCTTGTTTCTGCTCTCTCATCAACTTGTTACTCTGGCATCGAGAGTGGCCCCAGTAGGAGGCTCTCCTGCCATCAGCTGCTGCACATCTGTGTGCTAAGTTGTGTCAGTCGTTTCTGACTCTCTGTGTCACTAGAAACTGTAGCCCGCCAGGCTCACTGTCCGTGGGATTCTCCAGGCAAGAATACTGGAGAGGGTTGCCACTTCCTCCTCCTAGGGATCTTCTTGACTCCGGGATCGAACCTGCATCTCTTATGTCTCCTGTATTGGCAGGTGGTTTCTTTACCACAGCACCACCTGGGATGCTGCACATATAAGGGAGTCCTAAACAACACAGCCCTGGTGGCTCAGATGGTAAAGAATCTGCCTGCAATGCAGGAGACCTGGGTTCGATTCCTGGGTCGGGAAGTTCCCCTGGAGAAGGGCATGGCAACCCATACCAGTATTCTTGACTGGAGAATCCCATGGATGGAGGAGCCTGGTGGGCTACAGTCCTTGGGGTCGCAAAGAGTCAGACATGACTGAGCAACTAACACACACCCACCCACACACACACACACCCACACACCCACACCCATACCCACACCACAGTTCCACCCAGTGTGGTTCTTAAATGACAACCCCTTGGCAAGTCCTAGTGACCTCAACACTGGTTTCAGAGGTGGGGCAGGGCCTTAGGAAATAATTAGATGGCCAGGCTTCTTACCAGTCTTAGAAGTTTGATGGGTACTTCCCCCTGACCACTATATTCTTAGAAAAGATGAGCTGGGATTTCTGCTTGGTTAGTAACAGTACAACAAGAACCTGGAAAACACATCACTTGCAGTTTCTACAGTTAAGTACACCATTTTTCATTCTGCTTCATGTTTTTTAAGGCCGTGGGCTCCTAGAGAATAGCTTAGCTCAAACCCTCAAGGAAAATCCCTTCCTTAATTGACCACCATGTCTCTCGCATTTTCTTTGCTGTTGCAAGAGACTTTTCTTCCTGAGTTGTATGTAAATATCATTCCTCCCAAGTAACTGAAACCTGCCCAAGAAAGCTAGTGGACACTTCTGCACATGGTTTTCATTCAAATCCATCAGAATATCCAAAGCAAAGAATGCAAGGGGCAAGGGAGCTAAATATGCACTTGTGATATATCTTTCACAAATCTGACCTGTGTGAGAATCATCAGAAAAGCTTAGTGCTTTCCTAATCACATCAGAACAATGCTGCTAGAAAATGACTCATATGGTGGAGCAAAGCAAGAGGACTTGTGCCTGAGAAGCAATGTTTGAGTCAGCCTTAATGCCAACAGGCCTTTACCTCATGAGGCATCTCCAAGGTTGTTATTGTTTATGCCCTGAACACGGTCACAGGGAGGTTCTGCCTGTCTTGCTCTGAGCATCTGTTGAGAACGTCACAGTCTGGTTGCCAGTAGGGCTGTTTTTCACTTTCTCTGTCTTTTCTATGAAGCTACTTCTTATTTATGCTAGGGCTTATTTAATGCCAGGCACTGTTCTACTCACTGTGTATGTCAACTCACTTATTCTTCATAACATAACTTTATGAAAGAGGTAGGCATTGTAGCCATTTCACAGATGCAAAAGGCTTAAAGATGTTGGTAACATTCCCACAGGCATAAAGATAAGTAAATTTCAGAGTCAGAACACGAATTCAGGTCTAAATAAGTAAGTCTCAATTGTTCAGTCATGCGCGACTCTTTGGGACCCCATGGACTGCAGTCCACCAGGCTCCTCTGTCCATGAGATTTTCCAGGCAAGGATACTGGAGTGGGTTGCCATTTCCTTCTCCAGGGCATCTTCCCAACCCAGGGATCGAAACCAGGTCTCCTGCACTGCAGGCAGATTCTTTACTGACTGAGCTTCAAGGGAAGCCCAGAACATGAATTCAAGTCTAATGAACTCTAAATCCTGTGATTTTACCTTCTATTAATACATGAAAGCAGTCTCCATTTCATCACGATCACTGTCTACTCCATTCACTCACGTGAATGCTTATTGAGCCCATGGTAGCCACTGCACTAGGCATTGAGGACCTGGGTATAAGTCTTGATCCTTTTCCTCAGAAAACTGGAAATAGACTCCTGATTCAAAAGCTGTTCTGTCCAAGATGGTAGCAACTAACTATATATGGTTATTTACATTTAGATTTAAAATTAAACCAATTAAATAAAGAAGTCCTTTCCTCCATTGCACCAGCTGCATTTCAAGTGCTGGATAACCACACATGGCTAATGGCTACTGTATGGAACAGTGCAGATACAGGACATTTTCATAAGCTCCCTTGGACAGTGCAGTTCTAGAGGAAGTGGGTGACTCCTTGACTCCAGCCTAAAAAGTGTTGTCTCCTTTTTCAGTCCTGTCCACTTTGTCCTAAGAAACAAGGGTCAGACTCTGTCAGGAGCCAGAGTGCTTTCCTGATTCTCTGTGTCTGTCTGCTCTGGTTGCTTTGCTGAGTCATACCCACTTGCCTTAGAGGCCCTGAAGGGTTTTGGAGCTGTGTTGACAGCAGACTGAATGCCACAGAACAGAGGACAAACCCCAGCCTGACATTTCCCCAGCACCATCAGCCTGGCTCACATCCCAGCATCTTTCACTGCTCAGGAAGCTGTGAGAAGCAAAGAGAAGCCAGAATGATTTTTAAGCTCTGGAAGCAAGAAGAGAAAACATCTTTTGACTTGTAAACTGAACAGATTTGTTGGATGTGGACACTACAGGGAAGGAGTGCATAAGTCCCTGGCAGATTTTCTTCACAGAAAAGAACTCCGTTTACCAGTGGGTGGGCAGGAGCAGGACTGCCTCAGATGGAGATGCAGGCACCCAAATCTTTAGTGAGGCCATTTCTGTAAAAAGTCCACAGCCAGCAGAACCAACAGGACCTCCCTGCATCTTTACACCCTTGGTTCGTTCTTCCTCTTTCCCCACCTTTTCTGAGGACTGCATGCAGGCCCAGCATGAGAGGAAGAGAGAGGAAGCATGTACTTCAGAGAAAGACCAAGACGATATTCTTTCTTCTTCTGGAGGGAAAAGTCCAGACAGGGGCCTTCTGGGGCAAAGAGATAACCTTGTGCTTGACCGCCCATGGCCTCTTCCCAAGCAGGCAAGCTTACTTCCGGGCCTAGCTTGGCAAGGTGCCTATCACGTGACTGCCCTGTCTGACTCCACCCACTTACGTTTGACCTATGGCTTGATACGTAGAGATGGGTTTAGCCAATCAGATTCTTTCTCTCAGAAATTGAAACAAGAAGCAGGAAATGCTTCTCTAAGAAACAAGAAGCCAAAACAGAGCCAAGTGCCCTGAGCAGACAAGGGTGTCAGGTGAAGACTTATTTCCTCCACCTCCAATGGCACCCCACTCCAGTACTCTTGCCTGGAAAATCCCATGGGCAGAGGAGCCTGGTAGGCTGCCATCTATGGGGTCGCTAAGAGTCCCATACGACTGTGCGACTTCCCTTTCACTTTTCACTTTCATGCATTGGATGAAGGAAATGGCAACATACTCCAGTGTTCTTGCCTGGAGAATCCCAGGGACGGGGAGCCTGGTGGGCTGCCGTCTATGGGGTCACACAGAGTCGGACACGACTGAAGCGACTTAGCAGTAGCAGCTATTCAGAACCTCCACTGAGCTCTCCAATCCAGTACAAACCAGGCTGCCATGACACCTACTCTTGATTTCTATGCCAACTACTTTATCAGTCCACCTATAACCCTCCTATAAACTCTATTCCTTGAGCTAGCTTGAGAGCATCCTGTTTCTGGAGCAACCCAGTGGGTGTTTCACCTCTGAAGAAAGTGCCACTCATTCTGTGACAGGAAATGGTTTAGGTGACTAATGTACAAGGGGCATAATGTTCTAAGCATCTACTGTGTGTCCAGCCGTGTGCTCTGCTTAGTCATGACTGATTTGCAACCCCATGGGCTGTAGCCTGCCAGGCTCCTCTGGAGTAGGTTACAGTGCCCTCCTCAAAGGGATCTTCCCAACCCAGGGATTGAGCCCCAGTCTCCTTATGGCAGGTGAATTCTTTACTGTCTGAGCCACCAGGGAAGCTCAAGCCAGGTCTGGAGTGCTCCCACGTAAGAGGTCAGATTCAGTACTCACAGCAGCCCTGCCACCTGGCCACAGTCAACGTCCCATTTCACAGGTGAGGAGCCAGGTTCCTCAAGATCAGTTCTCCCTGTTTCCAGCTATCCTTGGGTTGCCTGCTTGGTAGAAGCTCTTCTGACTCTAGCTGCTCAGAGAAAGGAAAGATTACAGTGAGGAGGCATTAACGCTGCCTGAAGAAGCTGGAAGTTGGGTGTCTTTCTGAGCTTCAGGGTCTTTTCCTGTGAAGTAGGAACAGTGATATTGACCAAAAAGAGCTGTGTGGAACTGGTGAAATGAAGAATGCAAAACTCTGAGCAAGATGTTGAACATGTACAAAAGGTGCTCGATCTCAGCCAGCAGTGGCCCCCTCTCCTCCTGCATCTGCTGCCTTTGTGCAGCCTTGAGGACCTGCCCGCCTCTTGCCTCCTGCCTCCTTCCTGCACCAACCCAGCCATGCGCTGGATCCGGTCCCAGACTCCTTGGCTGGGACCTAGTATTCACTGCATTTATTATTCCAGGCATCCTGTGATTTACTTTTCTATTGAGTTAATCGCAAAATCCATATGGAGCAGAGAAAAAACATCAACCCAAGCTTGCCATGAAAAGCAGGGGAACAGAGAAAGCTTTCCATCTCAGCCAGTGCAGCCTGGGAAGGCGGGGATGGAGGGGTTGGAGGGGGGGATGTTGCCGCACTTAGTGTGCAGGAGGCCAGCGCTGCCAAGCTCAGTNCCCAAGCTTGCCATGAAAAGCAGGGGAACAGAGAAAGCTTTCCATCTCAGCCAGTGCAGCCTGGGAAGGCGGGGATGGAGGGGTTGGAGGGGGGGATGTTGCCGCACTTAGTGTGCAGGAGGCCAGCGCTGCCAAGCTCAGTGAAAGGCACGTGGTGTTCAGGGCCTAGATTTCTCCTTTTTTTCTTGCTCATCCCTTTACATAAAAATCTAAGTTTTAGACTCCCACTACAGGTATAAAATGTAGGTTATCAAATCTCAGTGTGTATAAGAAGCACCTGGGAAGTTTATTTAAAATGCAGATTCCCCACTTTGCTGTGTACCTGAAACTAACATCACATTGTAAACTGTACTTCAGTTACAAAAATAGATTAATAAAAAATTCATGTTTATAAAAGTAAAATACAGACACCCAGCCTCTCTCTCCAGAATTTCATCCAGTAAGTGTGGTATGGGGACCCAGAATCTACACCTTGTGTGTATCTACTACAGGTAAGCTGCAGACTCAAGTTGAGAAACAGTGATGCAAAGGAAGGGTCAGTTGTCCTGGAGTTAGAAGAACTTAAGATAGGTTCTTAGTTCTCCCTCTTACCAGCTATGTGTCCTTGGGCCAATCACTGTACCTCTCTGGCCTCCCTCAGTTTTCTTATCTCTTAAGTAGGAATGAGAGTACCTACATCATAAAAAACCTGGAGGGAATAACATACTGAAAGGCCTTAATGCAACCCTTGGAACACCTGAAGGCACTCAAAAAAATCAAAGATTTGCTTTTCTTTCCTGGAAAAATTTTCTTTAACACTAGCCGGAGGCATCTTTGCTCCTGAATGTTAATACATTTCTGTATCTGTTTACAATCTAAAACTTTCAAAGAGGGACCTTTGAGAGAAGCCACCTCTTGGTCTGAAAGCACTTTGAAGATGAAAAGGTGTCAAATCCTCCAGAGACTCCTCCAGAGACTTGGTTATTAAAATAAACAAATGTTTATTTTAATTTGGTGAGTTATAATTTATTAAAGGCTTTTGGAAAATGGAAGTACTATTTATGTTCCCACCAGGGACCCAACAGTTTTGCATGGTTGGTGGTTAATTCTTTCATTTGTTCAAGAAACACTGATTAAGCACCTGGGTACCAGGTCAGATGAATAAGCATTAGCTAGCCCTCTGGGGCGGAGAAGGCAATGGCACCCCACTCTAATACTCTTGCCTGGAAAATCCCATGGACGGATGAGCTTGGTAGGCTGATTCGGACACGACTGAGCGACTTCACTTTCACTTTTCAATTTCCTGCACTGGAGAAGGAAATGGCAACCCACTCCAGTGTTCTTGCCTGGAGTATCCCAGGGATAGGGGAGCCTGGTGGGCTGCCGTCTCTGGGGTCGCACAGAGTCGGACACGACTGAAGCGACTTAGCATCAGCAGTCCTCTGGGGACTCGATATCTGAACAATGGCAGCAACTTAACAGAGACCATGATGGGAGCTGCAGAAGCCCAGAGAGCAGGGACTTCTCTCAGCCTATGGAGCTGGGTCTTGGGAAGCTGACCAGCAAGAAATGACTCCATCTTGCAAGCACCCAGATTGAAACATAATTTGAAAAACAATTCTGGTCCCCACAGAAGTGCAAGGTGAGATCCCTGGAGGAAAGAGCTCTTCTTGGCTGAGGTTACCCCCATACCTGTAATTTCTCAGACGCTCCGAGAGGTGGGTGGACTCTTTTCTACACTTCAGGCCCAAACATCCAAGTGTATCACGGACATCTTGATTTGGAGGTTCACAGGCACCTCAGACTCAACAGTGTCTACCACTCAGCTTATTCATCCTTCTCCACAATCGTGCTCCAGCATTTCTGCACTTATCCACGGTGCTAGTACGATCAAATACAGGCCTGCATCCCTTTCCTCTCCCACAGCCCACATTTAGTCAGTCACCAAATTCTACTGGTCCCTCCACCTAAGTACTTCTCCATTCTGTCCCCACGACCACTGCTCTGACGTTGGGGGCCATCACCCATCTCTTCCTCTCCACCTTCAGGTGGAACCTAGGGTGATCTTTCCAGAAACACAGAGAGGGGGCTCGCATCCCTGCTTAGAACCCTTCACTGGCTTTCCTTCCTCCCTGGAGTAAGGTTCAGACACTGACAGGTGATGCCCAAGGCCCTGCCTCTCTAGGTTTCAGTTCAGTTTAGTCGCTCAGTCGTGTCCGACTCTTTGCGACCCCATGAATCACAGCACGCCAGGCCTCAATGTCCATCACCAACTCCCAGACTTCACTCAGACCCAAGTCCATCGAGTCAGTGATGCCATCCAGCCATCTCATCCTCTGTCGTNGACGCCATGGACTGCCAGAATCCTCTGTTCATGGGATTCTCCAGGCAAGAATACTGGAGTTGCCCTTTCCCCCTTCAGGGGATCTTCCCGACCCAGGGGTCAAACCTGCATCTCCTACTTTGCAGGCAGGTTCTATACCTCTGAGCCACCTGGGAAATCTGAGGAACCCGGGTGGATCCCCAAGTAGCAAAACCATTACAAACATGTGCAAAGACAAACCACTTCACCAGCAGCTTCTGCTGGGTTTCCTAGGTGCAAAGATGCTCTCTGAGCTGAGCCCCCTTTAGCTCATCATGCCCAGCAAATCTGATTAAAATGGATTAGAATCTCCACTGATGGAGGGACAGAAGAGGAAGGACACAAGGAGCGCAAGTCCAGACATCATCATCAGGAAAAAGGGGGAAAGAACTCCTTTTTCACAAACCTCCGAAGAGGCTACTATGAAGGGAATCCAAGGTCTGGCCCAGAAATGCCACCCAGTGCAGAAGGGCAGGGGCCACAGGAAGACAACAGCCACCAAGGGCTGAAGAGGCTTGGTGTTCAACATCATCCATCCGTTTAAACCTGCCAGTTCCATCTTACAGCTGAAGAAATGCACTTTAAAAAATTTAAAAGGTGTCCGAAGTCAGAGCCAACATGAGGCAGATCCCAGGGTCCAAGCACAATTTAACTCCACATTCGTGCTCTCAGTTACCCGGCTACCCTGTGCCAGCTCAGACAGAATCACCCCATCGGCCCATACCTTGCACTCCTGAGTGTACTCCAGCTGAGAACTATCCGGGATAAAATTAGAAAAGTCCTGAAAGGAAAGAAACACACAAGAGGAGAAGTGTGGATCTTCAAGTACAAACAGACAAGAGGAAAAATACCATTTAAAAAGTGCTCAGAAATAAAAAAACAGACAAAACCCCAAAGACAGGAAAAATAAAACAACCGATCTGGACAAACTGCCCCATTGTCAGCAGCAGGTTGACAATTCCAGTTTTTAAAATGAGTTAATCCAAATATTGTTAGAGTTCAGAAACTGATTTTGAAAATGCATTCCTCAAACGACTGATTTCAGAGAAATGGGTTGCTATATTTTACAAGAGGCTTTCCAAAAATTCTAGCAGTTAATACCGACAGAAAGAAACAGGATTTGCCTACCTCAATAGCTTTTTCTCTACAAATGGCGATGGTGAATACTGACGAAAGCCAAAGTGCCAACAAGCTGCTCTAGATTTGAATAACTGCTCTTATATCAAGCATTCAAAGATGAAAAATGAAAATATGAAGTTACTGAGGTAAGGCTAACTCCCAAAGTTGCCAAAAATATGCTTTGCAAAATCTATGGTTCCAGTTATCCAACAAAACAAAAGATGCCTGATGTTCCAGATAACTTTTAAAAAAACTTTAAGGGGATTCTCTGCAACTCCAGGGGTTAGGATCCCTCACTTTTATTGCAGGGGGCCCAAGTTTGGTCCCTGGTTGGGGAGCTAAGCTCCTGCAAGCCACATAGAGCAGCAAAAAAAAAAAGGAAAAAATTAAAGAGGTACATTAAAAAAAATTTTTTAAGTCAAAAATGACAAACTAAAGCTGTTAAATATTTATCCATTTAAATATCTTTCTCATCTTCAAGAATCCAAAAACTCAAATACAATGCAGCATGGAACTACAGTTTCCATGAAATTAAAATAAAAATGGGTCCTTTAACATTGGAATTTTGCAGTTTGTTCTCTTCCAAATGAACTTCTAGTTTTATATTTCCCTATTCTGTATTTCTTATTATTTACCGTGTATCTTCATTTGGTCTATTTTCTTTGCTCTCAGATGTCTGACTCTTTGCGACCCCATGGACTGTAGCCCACCAGGCTCTTCTGTCCATGGGATTCTCCAGGCAAGAATACTGGAGTGGGTTGCCATGCCCTCCTCCAGGGGATCTTTCCAATCCAGGGATTGAATCCGCATCTCTGGTGTCTCCTGCATTGCGGGCAGATTCTTTACCACTAGCGCCACCTGGGAAGCCCACCAAATGCACTTCTAATGTCCTTTTCTTTGTACTATAAAGATGTCTTACCACGGTCTTTGAGGTCCTCTGAACAGCCAATATCTTATTTTCCAAGGAAAACTTGATGCACTTCACTTCTCCTTTGTCCTCCATTCTTTAAGAAGAAAAAGCAGGTGATGAGTTGTACAGTTCATGACTGCATTCTAGCTTCTATCATTTTATGAGAAGAAAAAAGACAAGTTAAATATTCAGGAAGCAGTAAACCTTAGTTTAAAATGATAATGATGCTTCTGAAGCTTATAGGACTGCTTTTCAAACAGCAGAGTCCAACTGGCAACAGGAGGCAGAAGAGACTGACCAAATTGCACGTAACAAGTGACTAAGGTGTTGCCAACACCGCACTTTCACCTGAGCCTCCGTTTAGCTGTCACCGAGTCTAGACCCCAGAGTAACTTTCTCCACACACTGCTGCCTTCCATTCTCTCATCCACTTCTCTCTCCATTCCCTTCACAGCAATGCCTTTTTTCTCCTGAGATGATGGTAGCTGTGAGATATTTACTTACTTATTTCTGATTGAAGTATATAGCAGCTTTTGAAAAAGGAGACTACTTTTTTGCACCCAGCACCCCACTGGCTGCGCCGCCCAGGACGACTCCACTTCCGTCTCACAACCACCTCAAATGGAGGTCAAGAGGAAGCCAAGGGCTGGATCACAGGGGAAACTCTCGAAGGAAAGGGGTCACTCCCTGTCCTGATTATGGTGATGGTTTCATGTATCGAAACTCATCAACTGTGTATGTCAAATATACGCAGCTAGTAATAATCAGACCACAACAGAGCTATTAAAAGTGGCAAGACGTTTTTAAAATTGAGTAGGGAATTTCCTGGTAGTCCAGTGGCTAGGACTCAGCACTTTCAGTACTGGGCCTGGGTTCAATCCCTGGTCGGCAAACTACAATCCTACAAGACACTCAGTGTGGCCAAAAAAGTCAAAGAGGGTAAACTCAATATCTCCCCTCAAGTCTTCCTGAGTGCCCTGGGCTAGATCATCATGGCCTCACCCCCACTTTCCACATCCAAGCGACAGCGAGTCTTACCCTAAGCAACCTTCCTAAGCAAACCCGGAGAGCCTACTGGATGCCAGTCAACACTGTCTTTGGTCTACACTGCCTTCAGGCAGGTTTCCACTGCACCAGCTCAGAACGCAGCAGTTGTCTCTTAATGGGATACCTGACTCATATGACAGGTTCCCAACTAATCAAGCTTCAATGCTGCACCAGTGCACTCTTCCCAAATACTGATCTTTTCGCCTTTTTAAAACAATCTAAAGTAAAGAGATGAACCCTGAAATCCACAGCAGAATATAGAGGGTTCAAGCCGACCTGTCAGTGGCCACACCACCACCCACGCCTTCCCCGAGTGAAACCTCGTCTTCAGTCACACAGACAGGGAATCCTCCCCCAACAGGGAGACTGCTTGTCTTGTGTTCTCTCCATCCAGAAGCCTCCTGTCCACCTAGAAGCCTCCCTTTCAGGCCTTGGTCCTCTCTGAGGCCTTCCCCGTCCCAGGCAGTGGTCTTCCCCAGCCCGTCCCAAGATAAATGTCCATCTCTTCTCTGTGCCTCCATTCTGAAAAGAGGATGATTACAATATCTATCACAGTAAATACCATGCATCCACTCCCTGCTTCCCAACACTAAATGTATGGGTTTTCCAAAAGGGGGGTGTGCTCACGTGCTCAGTGGCTCTGTTATGTCTGACTCTTTGCGACCCCGAAAGGGGGCCAGGCTCACTCAAAGCCTGGAGCCCAGCACACTGCAAGCAGTGTTTTCCCAACAGAGGATGATCAAAGAAAAAGAGGCTGATTCATTTTCTACTTCAAAAATGGTTTTCTAGGGACTTCTCTGGTGGTCCAGTGACTAAGAACTCTGTGTTCTCAATGCAGGGGGCCCAGGTTCCATCCCTGGTCAGGGAACCAGATCCCACATGCCACAAGGAAAAGAACCCACACGCTGCAACTAAGACCTGGCTCAACCAAATAAACAAAAACCTAAAAAAAAAATAAAATAAAATAAAAACTTTCGTAGTTACACAGTCCAACTGTAGAATGTTTTTAAAGTCACCACTGAACTGAGGATCAACTCTGTACCTTCCCCTCTGTAATCACAATAGTTAAGGTCATCAAATAGTTTATCATCCAAACTGAGATAATTCTGAAAGTGAAAGGAGCTGCTACCCATAGTTACACCGGTTCCACTGGCATATACTGGAACATCCAGTGCCCTTAAGTATACTGGAAGCTGAGGTTTTAACACACATGATTACATGGCAAACACTGACCCAGGAATCNCCCCTCTGTAATCACAATAGTTAAGGTCATCAAATAGTTTATCATCCAAACTGAGATAATTCTGAAAGTGAAAGGAGCTGCTACCCATAGTTACACCGGTTCCACTGGCATATACTGGAACATCCAGTGCCCTTAAGTATACTGGAAGCTGAGGTTTTAACACACATGATTACATGGTAAACACTGACCCAGGAATCTCCTCCATCTCCCAACGCTCTGGAAAGCCTCTGAGTCAAAAGAGGAAATAAAGCCCCTGTTCCACCAAGAAACCAGAAATACCAACGCTGACGCTCCGACTGGTTGATTTCAAGAGACACGATCTGGAGTATGTGGATCCCAAAACAATAAGGAAAGACTGCAAGGAAAGTTCAAGGATACCCACCAAGACTGTTGTATAGCAGGTGTCTGCTTCCCTCTTCCTACTGGCAGGGATATGCCCCACACCCAACATATAAAGCAAGCTTCTAAATGAGAAACAGATAAAAACACCATTTTGTTTACACTGTTTGAAACAGTCTGGAAACGTCAATATGATAATTACCTAAATGAGATGGGATTCCGGTCATCAGGGCCTTTCACTACCACTCCAGTGGCTCCACCGGATCGAACGGCAAAAACCTGGGGAAAAAAGCAGCGACGTTTTACCATCCTGAACTCTGAAAGGTTCCAGACACCTATACCCACCTGCGAGGATGATTTCTGCTACGGCCCACCCTGGGTTCATCTGAACTAATGTGACACTTAGCAAACTGCGGATGCTTGGTGTCCACATGAATTTTAACAAACAAGAGAGGAGTGACCAAAACAAGCTACCATTCGGCACGCTGCCCGCCGTGCGAGATCGGGTCGGTCCTGGAGGCTGCAAACTCTAACCCGTGAATGCACTTACGCACACCCGGCAACTCGGCCAAGCTGCTCCACGGGTTTACAAAATTCCCGAGAACAGTGAAAATCTCGGCGCCTAAATCCTTGATTGCAAGGGAAACTGATGACGAGAAGGCGTTGGGGAAACACCGGCGTGCCGCCAGCGGACCGCAGCGGCCGAGGGGCACCGGGGTCCGCCCAGCTGTCACTTTGGGGTAGAAAGCTCTGGCCGCGGCAGAGCCCGGTCACTCGGATGCCTCACAGGACGGGACTGGCGCGGCGGCCCTAGGCCTGATCCCCGGGCCCCCGGCCCCGGCGCGCGGAACACCCGGCGGCATCGGAGGCGGCTGGTAGGGCGCGCCGGACCGCACGGGGGAGAAGGGCGCGGGCCCGGACCTGCTTGTTGGCCTCGTCGAAGAAGACGCAGTTGACCGGGTTTGCCTTCTCGAAGTGCACCGGCCGCTCGCACAGTTCTAGGTAGTAATCCTCCTCGCCCATGGTGGGCGCCGCGCCGGCGGCGGGGGGCCCGGGGGCGACCGCCAGCGTGAAGCCGGTCGAGCAACACCGGATGTAAGAAGTCTGGCCGGGCGGCTGCAGTGGGGGAGAAGAGAGCTCCCATTTCCTNACCCCAGCACACTCTGCCCCCATATTCCCAGGCACACCCCATGCTCCAGCCCCAAGGGACACACTAGACATGTGTCCTTGCCCATCCCTTTATCCTCTGTCCTTGGAGATTCTCCAGGCAAGAATACTGGAGTGGTTGCTGCAGTCTGTGGGGGTCACAAAGATTCATACATGACTGAGCAACTAAGTACCAGCACACGCACACTCCATCCACGTAGAACGCCCTTTCTTCCCCCTTCCTACCTGGGAGGGTCCCTGGCAGCCCTCCAAGCCCAGGGTCCAGCACTTCTTCCACAAAACGTTCTCTGATACCCACTGGGCGGGATTTTTCTCTTAAACTTCTATGATGTCTTTTCTCCAGCGTGTCACAATTAGAGGGTGACCTGGTATGATGATCTCTAGGCCCCAATTAGCTCTAACAGGTTAGGGATTAAATTTAATTTTTGGCAATTACTAACACTGACAAAGAAGGAAGTTTATGTTCGGGATACAGCTAGATTCATCTCCCAGATTATGTATATTATTATTAACAGCATTGAGCTAATGGAAACATGGGCTTCCCTGGTGGCTCAGATGGTAAAGAATCCACCTCAATGTGGGAGACCTGGGTATTCTGTTTCTATAAAACAGAACAAGTAGGAGAGGATGGTGGTCAGGAAAGATAATGGGCAGTGGTGTGAGACAGGTGTGGACTCAAACCCTGGTTTTGCCGTTTACTAGCTGTGCAACTGGAGAAGGCGATGGCACCCCGCTCCAGTACTCTTGCCTGGAAAATCCTATGGACGGAGGAGGCTGGTGGGCTGCAATCCATGGGGTCGTGCAGAGCTGGACACGACTGAAGTGGCTTACTTAGCCTCAGCAGCAGCAGCTGTGCAACCTTCAGCAGGTCACCTAACCTCCCTGAATCTTAGCTTTCTTGGCTAGGAAGTGGGGGAAAAAAAGTTAAGAATCAATGGACTAGTGGTCTCCATGTCCCTTCTAGCTCCCAGATTCCCAGATGCCTTGACTCTTGCAGGCCCTTCTCAATCCTGTTTGGAACTTGGGGGTTTGCAGTCCTTGTTACGTGGGTACCTGTCCAGTAAGAGACCCTCATTCCTGGGCACCTCTGTTTTCTAGGGTGGAGTGCAGGCTGCTCGTGGGCAGAAGGGGAGTCAAATATAGGGATATAATCTCTACCCTAGTGAAGGAACCCAGTTTCCTGTCCTAGAAAAGGGAGACTTGTGTATCATGGCTGGGTAGCTGCAGTACTCTAGGGAATTAGTGATAGCTCTTCTTACAAGATTTTAAAAACGAAGTCTCATGAGCACCGGGCCAGGGAGGGCAGAGGATAAATGGAGTTAAACTGGTAATGAGCTTTCTCATCGTGCTTGAAGATGCTCACCTAATCTACTGACTCTCAATAAGCAATTTGGCCGCCTAATTGGGTTAACCGGTAATTTCCCTTTTGACACCCAGGCTGCTTGATAATTTGGGGGGGTAACTGTGATTCTGTTTCATTGTTTCTTTTCTCACTTTCCCTCTGGGATTAGAGCTGGGAGTAAATTCTCACTATGTCCCAGGCCCACCACGCCTCTTTATGTCTCCAAGCCCTGCTTGAGCAATTGCCTCCACTGGGAACATCTCACTCAGAACCCTCACCTTCAGCGCAATCCTGCTCGGCTGGCCTGCAAGCCCAGGTGCATTGTGTGGGTGGGATGGAGGAAAGAGCCTTTGGACCCGCAGGGCAGAGTGAACGGCTCCTTCCACAGTCATCCCACAGCTCTTTCAACAATGAACATTAATAGCGAGCAGGCATTAAGGACCAGCACAGACCAGCCGCTTTGCCAAAGCTGTGGTGCAGACTCACAGCAACACTTCAAGGAAGAAAGATGGCATGCTGTTTTTGTACTTTTTATTACTGTGGTAAAACACAGGTAACCCTTTCAACCATTTTTAAGCATACGGTAACGGCGGCATTGAGTGCACTCACCTTGCTGTGAAACCAGAACTATCCCACCATCCCAAACTGAAATTCGGTGCCTGCTAAACCCTAAGTCCCTGTTTCCCTTCTTCTGGCCCCACGTGGCCACTGGCACACAGTTTTAGGAATGCGGGAACTGTTGGGTAGGGAGGTGAGGTGACGTGCTCAAGGTTTCAGAGCTGGGACCAAGGCTCCTCACTAGATGCCAGGACTGCGTCTTTTCCACCCTGCCTGCGACAGAGAGAGCGGAAAAGCTATCACAGCTGTACCTCCCTTCTTGGCTATTTACCAAGATTCTGGATTCTAGAACGATGCCTGGTCCACGGAAGGAGCTCAGCACAGCTACAGAACAAATCACAGAATGAAACTACTAAAGTGGCACTGCGTCCACCTGACCCTGTGGTTAGAGCGCAAATGCAACCTCTGCTTTCTAAAAAAAACATTTATAGAATGCCAACTGTGTGCCCTGGCATGATGCCAGCTCCTCTTTGCTGTGGCCCAGCTCAGCAGGGGGGGCCTGAGGGCTGGTTCCACCTGACGGCCCCGAAGGGAGAGATTTGTGTTTACATTACCCAGTCAATTCTGTATTTATTTTGGATATTAAGCAGTGACAGAAAAGCTGCTGACATGAACCTTCAGGGGCAGAGATTGGCTTTAATGGACCCCATAAAAGTTATTATTGATGGCAGCTGCCTGCAGCTTCACCAGGGCCTCAGCAAAAGCCTCCACCACTATCAATACTGTTGACAATTACTATTGACGAATGCAAGGCTGGGCGTGGAGGCAGTCGATGTTCCTGTGGCTGGATGTTGCTAGGGGTCATGCTTTGGTGTCCTCAGTTGCTGGTTCAAGTAGAGGTGGGCAGAAGGTTCAGGCTATAGTGGCAGAGAGACCTGAGTTCAAACCCAGGTGTGGCCCACCTGCTAATTACTGGCTGAACAATCTCCAGCTAAGTCAGTAGACCTCCTGGGAACCTCAGTTTTCCCATTGGGGAAATGGGAATGGCACGCTGTTTCATGAGGATTGAAGGCAATGGCCCATGTGCAGTGTCTCGGCACATGGTAGGCCCTCAGTGTGGCCTCCTTCTGCCCCTGAAAACTGGCCACACTGAGATGCGTCAGCCAACACGTCCAGTGGAATCAAGCTCTATTCTGATGGTAAGATCAGACTTCTCATCACAGATAAAGGAGAAAACTGGGACTTGGAGGATGAAAGAGAGAGAAGGAGAGGAGAGCACCAGGGAGAGAAGGGAGAGCAGGAGGGCCAGCAACAGAGGAGGGCAGCCTCAAAAGAACAGAGACTCGTGCGAAGAGCCTGGAGGCTCCAGCTCCGCTAGACACACGCCTGCAGCACGCCCTTCCCCTCTGAACCCCAGTCCTTGGCTGTAACTGAGGTTGACAAGAATATCATCAACCTCTTCAGGGGATAAAGGGGAGTCACTCCTATGGCTCATTCACATTCAGCACGAGCCACTGTCATTATTTAAAACTCCAGTACAACAAAGCTTGCCGATGCCAGAGACGCACAAGATGTGAGTTTGATCCCTGGGTCAGGAAGATCCCCTGGAGGAGAAAACGGAACCCACTCCAGTATCTTTGCCTAGTTAATCCCACGGACAGAGGAGCCTGGTGAGCTATAGTCCACGGGGACCTCAAAGAGTCAGACATGACGTGCTCACGTCAAATAGGTCAACCTGGCCGACAGTGTCATTCAGATCTTCAGATAACAAAGACACTAATGTAACTTTCCAACCTGGAGCAAGAGGACAGGGGCAGGGGAACCCAAGGGATGTGTGGGTTTGGGAATGTAGGTCTGGAAGGGAGGAGGTGTTGAATCTGCCTGCCCACCTTCCCTGAGCACAGCGTTAGAGTGCTGCAGCCCAGTGTGGATATGGATGTTCAGGAGGCAAGCGTGGTATGGCCAGGCCATCCCCCTGTCCCCACTGTCAAAGGCCGAGGCTCTCCAGGCTCGTTGATTATGTCGTTATCACCCAACAGAGGCTTAATTCAGCTGCAATTCAGCTCTCAGGGAATACACAGTACTGTGGGTGGTGTGCACTTCACTCTGTCATGACTTTATGGAAAAGTGATCATTTGTCACCACGGCGAGAACCTTCCGATGAACAAGCAGCCCGAGTACTTTGCTGCAGAGGAAATTCACCATGACTAGGGCTACAAGGGTAAAGATTTCAGAGTCACGCAGGCCCAGATTCAAGTCGTGCTAGCCAGGTGACCTACACAGGTTCCTTAAGCCTCTCTGGGCTACGCACTTCTTATTCTGTGCCGTGGGGATGATAAAACCTACCCTGGGCAGAGAGGCTGTCCTGGTCTGTGCCACCCTCTTAGCTGCCAGACCCTAGCAAGACCCTCCTCCACATGGACCTTGTCCACAGGCTGCCCACTCCTCCAGCAAGCTGTAGCATGAGTAAATGAGACCAGGCAGCTAAGCACTTGGCCTTGTGCTCAGGGGTCTAATAATCAGCAGCAGGTATTAACTATTATGTTTATACTTTTCCTCTTGTACACCTTCACCTCCAATGCGAGGACTTCAAATCACAGAATCCTACATCTAAAAGGGTCTGCAAGTGATTTGGCTCATTTATTCCCCCCAAGTGTTCATTGGAACACTGCTTTTATTGGATCTTGTGAGAATAAAGGGTTCTTTATTCTCAGGTCAGTTTGGGGGATGCTGCTTGCTAATACATCCATCAGCATGATTAATAACATGTTAAAGGTTCTGAGAAGTTCTGTAGTAAGGAAACTGGTTCAAATTCCCTGAACTTGATGTTTCCTACAATATCTGAGCACAGGGCACTCCCTTCTACCCACCCCCACCTTCAATCTAAGAAATAGTAACATTCTCAGAACACCAGGAATGCTGATTTCATTAAAACTGCCTATTTTACAGATGAGGAAACTGAGGTCCTCATCTATAGTGAGAAAGGATCTAACTTATCCAATACTACACTCCAGGTCAGTGATGGACCTGAGGCTGCCTGCCTCCTGGTCGGACACCACTTTCTCTGTACCGGCCTCATACATCAAACTCAGTGCGTAGTCAGGAAGAGAGAGGAGGGCTTCTGGCTGGGCTTGGGCCTCGGTGGGAAGGAGGATAAGGGGGTGTGGACGGCTCTCCAGCGCAGAGAGGGCTGGTGCAGTGTCGAGGGAGGGTAAAAGTACCAAGTTGGGGCCCATCACCTGCTGCTGCCCCCATCCCCTAAACCAGTGCACAGGGTGCCAAGGAAACACCCCGAGTTCTCCAGCAGCAGGGGTAGAACAAGGATTTGCAACCCTGCTGCCCTTGACTCTTCTTGGAGATCACATCTCTCCACTGGACGGTATCCTTACCTAGACTCCTGCACGATCCCAAACCTGGGACTGTGTTGTGCATATAACTCACTGGAGCATCCTTGTCAGAGGCAAACCCACCGAAGCCTTCACCGCTGACCTGGTGTCCACCCTGGCTCCCCAGTTCCCCCCAAATCCTGGGCAGGAATCACATAGGATGCTGCGTTTAGAGCTGGAAACCAGTAGGGGGCGCTGGTTTGCAGCGTGGCTCTTCCTGTTCTCACTCAGCTTGCCCTCCCCATGTCCCTGCTCCCCCGTTTGGTGTGGCAGGGGCCAGCAGAACCCCTCCCTGGACTTCTCAGAAAAAAAAAAAAAGAGTGTCCGGCAGGAGCCTCCTCCTTCGTGGGGACCTCTTTTGCCCAGAGACCCAAGAGCACGAGGCATCGCAGAAAGAGAGCTCGCCTCGGTGGCCCGCTGCAGGCCTGCATTCAACTCGGAATCCCTCCGAGATCTGCCAAAGCTCCAGAGAGAGGCAGAACAGCCTGAAACCTGGCTCCCTTTCCTTCCCCCGCACCAAGGAGGCGCGCGAACAAGCTGTCATCTCTTTCTCCCCCGGCATCTCTCTGGCCTTGGAACAGGGCTGCGGAGATGAGAGTGGACTAGAGTCCAGAGCCAGCACTTCCTCAGATCTGCAGATGAGATCATGGGAAAGCTGGGGGAGAGATGGGAGTTTTAAGCTACTCCAACATGACAGCTCTTGTGCGAAAGCCACCCTTCCATCAGCAGAAGACCCTGGGGTGCGGCAGTGCCCACAGCGAGTGCCAGGGTGGCTGCAGGCTGGTGAGCAGAGTTCTGGGGGGGCGCACGGCTGAAGCCACAGAAGGTGGGCGGTAGGGGGTGGGTTACGCTGCCCTCTGGCCCCTCCGCTTCACCCACGGGCAGCCTGTAAGCCATAATCCTGTCCCTTAGGCACTCCCTCATCTGGAAGAAAAGAGCTGCGACCCGTCTCTGGCCTGTCACCCGTGGGTGGGGGTGTTTCATGTGACTCTGCGAGAGGTTCTGCCTTCTGACCACTGAGCAAGGCAATTTTCCACTACCTTCACCAGTGCCCCCAGGTAATGGAGCAGAAAATCAACACTGTGATTAAACCCCGGGGCCTGGAAGCCCTGGCTCACGGCATGGGCTGGGCCGGCCACTCACCAGGCTCCGTGTTCTCGTGCTCCGTGTCGGTGAGCGTGAGGTTGGAGTTGGCCCGGCTGGACAGGCAGGAGCTGCGTCCCGACCGCGTGCTGCGGCCCCACAGCCGCACGGGGTGCTCGGGGGACAGCGCGGTGTCCGCCTCCAGCTCGGCGTCAGAGCTGGCGCCCAGGGAGTAGCCGCAGTGGGGCAGGCCGATGTCCGTGCGGTACAGCGTTCCGTGCGGGGGTGTCACCTCCCCCAGCCCCAGCTCGCGCAGGGTGAAGTTGGTGCCTAGGAGGGAAGGCAAAGGAGCTGGGTTAGGGTAATGGCAGGGGTCACCCCCCCAGAGGCCTGACTCCTGCTCCAGGACTCACCCTTGTCCTGTGACTCACGGCGGTGGTCGATGTGCAGGCCTTTCCTCCGCGTCCTCCCCACCAGCCCAAACCCTCCACACCTTAATGGAAGGCCCAGCTCAAGCAGCCCCTCTTTGAAGTCTCCCCTCATCCTACGCTCTGTGCAGAAGTCACTGCTTCTTTTTCTGAGCCCCCTCTGAGAGTCCTCAGCCCTGGGCATTTTGCAGAGCAGAGCTGCTTAAGGGCCTGGACCCTTTGCTGGAGATGGCTTCACTGGGGTGGGGACTGTACCCCATTCATTCCTAAATCCCTGGGCCTAGGGCACAATCTGGGAGCCAACCCATGGGGCTCAATACACGTCTGCTCAGCTGACAGAGGGCTTCTGCGCTCCTCGTCCAGGCCGGGGAGGGCCTGCCAGCATGGAGGGCTCCTGAATAAGGCAGAAGCCTAGCCCATGAGATGCCAATGGCTCCCCAGGACCGGACGCTCCTTTCTGGCCAGGTCAGGAAGGCCTGAAGCTGGAAAGTGAAGATGGTGACAGGCTGAGAAAAGTGGGCTTTGCACAAGGAAGGAGCCTCTGCCCTCTGCTTTGTCAGGCCAGTGGGCTACAACAGGAGTTAGCAGGCTCTGGGGCAACCCAGGGAGCCAAGCACACAGCCAAGGCTCGGGGCTGCTGGCAGGTCTCTTGAGCCCTGGTAAAGCCTGGAGGTGCCCAAGACAGAGGCCAGGAAGACATGGATCNACAACCTTGTAGAACCATAAACTAATCAGTCTGGGTTGTAAGGCAGCTCCCATATCAGGGGCCTTCTCAGAAGTCAGAGAGGGGACACAGCAGTCAGAATGAATAAATGACATTGGCTAAGGGTTTCAGAGAGATTTGAAGCAGGGCTCAGCTGTAAGTTAGCAGAGAATTTGAGGTTAGATATGGGCACAGATATGAAAACGTGAACTTAAATGGATCGGGCAGGTTACTCCTGATCACAGTCCCAGGAAATATGCTACCTCTCTGGAGATCAAAGAAGCACAGAAAGCTCTCTGCGGCCTGAATTTAATAGTCTAGACTTTTCAGGCAGCAACTGTGAGATCTAGAAGGGCAAGGACTGTGTTCGCCGGTTTAATGCTTTATGTCCAGCTCTTAATGTAGGTATCATTCACATTGATTGAATATTCACTCAATGCAAACAGAGGTTTGGCTTTTAATTGGGGGCTGATATAATTCCTTTAAAATAGGTATGGGCATCCACTTCACTAGTTACTCTTGTTTAGCATCAATTTTGGAAATCTCTCTAAATTATTAGCTTCTTGGTAAACTCAATCACAATTCCAATTTTTGTTTTGTTTTTTGCTTGTTTAATTTTATTGGAGTATAGAGTACTGAGTAGAGCTCCCTGTGCTATACAGCAATTCCTTACCAGTTATATATTCTAGTTTAGATACTAAAAGCAGTTTGGTGGACAGGTTAAAAGCAAAGACTCTTAATCTGAAACTCTACTTGGGTTGAGATTTAGCCTGGCCAGTTAACTCTCTGTGAACTTGGCCAGTTTTCCAGTTTCTTCATTGTATACACCAGCTTCCTCTTGCAAAAACCTGGGGAAATAATTCTATGTCTTTCATAGGGTTGCTATGGTGAGAATTAAATGAGCACATATATTGTAAATATCTTAGAAAAGTGCATGTTTGTCACAAAATTGCTATTTCTCTTGACTAGTTATAAGATTTAATTTACATTCAATACAATATTTAATGTTATTTAATTTGCCCATCATATCTTCTTGCCCCAAGTCAACTCAATACTTACTCCCATGCCTACATGTGCTCTCCCCATTAACTCACACCCCACCCTACCTGTGTGCTCTGTACCATTTGATAAATGTTTGGATCTGAACTAAACGGTCAGGCCTGTAAGAGCCTACGAAGTGAGATGTTCATGGATGATGCTTCCTTTGGTCCACGGTAACATGACCAGGTAATATGGCACAAAGATATTGGCAATTTGTTCCCAAATTCTCACCAAGACCATAGGTTAGATCAAAAGTTCTTACCCAGGCCTGTGAATCAGAATTGTCTGTGGAGATTCCTGAATACATCCTTCATAAGGTTACTGACAGACTGTCTATGAGGAGGCCAATGTGTCCATTTTTATAAGACTCCACTTGTGATAGAAGACCACGGGAACACACAGTGGCTCAGATGCTGTCCAGGCAAGTCTGAATCTCTCTGTGCTGAGGATGTCATGTACAATCAGTTTTACAACAGCAGATGGGTCATCAGCCAGCATTACCTCCTTGGCCCTCCAAGTTCCTTCAGCTGAAGCATTCTTCCATTGTAACCCTGGTGGCATTCTAGCTTAGCAAGGGGACAATCCATGTCAGATGCATCTATTTTATAATGTTCCTAGGTACCTCTAGGAGTCTAAAACCTGATTTTAAAAGGGATCATAACATAAAATTTAAAATAGCTACATTCTATTTCTTATTTCTTTTGTAGCTTTATCAGATGCAATTAATGAATGTTGTTGACTGAAAAGCAAATGAATTAGTCTCCTATAACATTTACAATTTGGGATCTTCATTCGGTTTTTGTTTAGGGCTTTAATTTTTGAGTACCTAAGTTAAAAATAAATAATAAGATGATCAGGAAATAAAATAAAATAGCTATATAATAGGAGTTACTTCTCTAAATACAGGGATCCCTGATAGAAGTCTGCTAAGGAAAGGATAAGTCATAAATGTTGGAGACACTGAAACACTGATCAGGAGTTGGGCTGAAATACCACAATAAAACTTAATTTTAATCATTAAGATGTCTGCTTGTCAGAGCATTGGTTCATTCAACACTACCTTTCCAGTGTTGGTCTTGTATCTAATATCTGCAAAGCTGCTGGCTGCTCTTTCTGCTCTGGAGGGCCTGGCCATCCACAGAACTGGGGAGGGGGGTGGTGATACCTCTTTAGTACTTTCTGGATTGAAGGAGTCTCAAAAATTGCATGCCTCCCCACCCCCGCGTCAAGGTCAGAATTCCTGAATGACTATCACTGCATTCCTTATAGCAAGTTAGCTTTGCTTTTGCAAATTAAAAAAAAAAAAAAAGATTGTTTTGTATAATGGTTTTTATTAACTGAGGCAAACAAGATTTAGTACGTCTTAGCAATTCTAAAAGTGAAACAGATGTGCACTCCAGAATAGAGGAGCAGATGGAGGAGGAAACAGACTTGCACGTGTGAGTGGCTCATCGGAATACACCAGTTCCACTTTCTCCTCGGCCATCCCTCCAACAGTCAGTTCATGAGATTCCCTGGCTAATGACCAATGCATTTTTAATGAATTGGGTTCTTCAGAGGGAGAGTTTGGGTTTCTGTCTGTGATGCATTAGCACAAACATAATCACACGAAGGTCACAGGGATCCCTCAGCTTTTTCTGGCATTTATACCTTTCCTGCCCATTGTCTGCTGTTTTCACCAGGGAGTGAGGTGATGCAGAGGTTGCTTGTTATTAGATGGGTGACTGAATGCATTATTATTTCATGTTGGGCACGTGAACTCAGCTAAGCAGGGCAGAAGCCCCCTCAAAATTAAACTTCCCTTTCTTTCAATTTCTTCAAGATTCCTAAATGCCAAGAGGGGGCGGAGGTGACTATAAACACCTTTCCAGAGCCATTGCTACTCTCTGCAATTTTTTTATTGCCTGGCAAGTTTTCTTTAGGATATTGGTCACACATGTATTTATGTCCAGAACACTATATAGATCCCCAGTGGACCTAGAGACTCTAAAGTAATAAGCTGCACTTGAAAAATCTAACATTTATTAATTCACATGGGGTTTGTGCATTTTTGCAAGTTCTGTTGTCAAGTACTTGTAACTTCACCCACTGAGGGAGGCAAGGAGAACAGTAAATGTCCATGACATTAATGGGAAGAATGGATCCCTTTATTCTGTTAGCAGGTGACTTATCTGGCCTTTGGTGGTAGGAAATCCAGTTATCTTTGAGTGAGGGGTCTAGATCCTTCATGGTTTTAAAAGTTATATTTATGTGAAAGCTGTACGAAAGCATGAAAAGTTAAACAGTGATTCAAGATATCCAGGTAAAGGAGAACAAGAAACCCTACGAATCCCTTATTTGGACTTGACTATCTGAAGATGCTTTTGTAATATCTATCAAAATTATTCAATAATTGCTTCAGTCCTCCATGTAGACTTACTCCATGTGTGCTCTGGAAACCTTTACGTTTTTTTCCCTCTCAAAATTTCCTAAATCTCCCTTCAGTCTTCGTTCAACAATTTTTTACCATTTATTTTCACATCCATCTCATAAAAGCAGAGCTGAACTCCTGTGATATCCAGGCCAATAAAGTTCTCAATTTCTGTAAATGCTTCCTCTCAGAAAAGAGATGAAAAAAGAGACAGTCATCAAATATACTTAAGCAAAATTCCACAACACACTGTTGGCATGTGGAGAGCTTTGGCGTATGGATTATCCCTTGAGCACTGCTGTCTCTACAAGAGTATAAATTCTTTCAGGGCAAAGACTCTTTCTCAGTCACCTTTGTATCTGCTGCAGGCCAGCTCTGGGCTTGGAATGTATGTATGCTCTTATGTAAGTATGTATATAGGTATGCTGGTGTTTAGATATGTGGTTCCTAAAATGAAGAAGATGTGTATCAACATGTGCTGAAACAATCTAAAAACAGATTTTAAGACACCTGAAAATGACCTGTCTCATTTTAAAAATGTCTTCCCTGATCTAAGAAGCTTTACTAACTTCAACATATTTTTGCCAGTAAATGGCCACATCCTCTGGCTAAGTCACTACTAGGGGGTCATGTTCAACACTGTGCTGGATTCAGGGATGATGTCCTTGCTCTCAACCTACTGAGGTGATCCTGGCACAGCCCCTTGGGACACGAAGGTTATGTTTTAATGTCCATCTAGGGAGTTGGTTTCCGTGCTTAGGAGGGCTGCCTACATAATTTACGGGGTTCAATGCCAAATGCAAAGGCAAGTCCGTAGCCTGGGGCTGAGAAGTCAATCTCCCCCTTCCTTGGACTGCTGACTTAATCCATGACAGATGGGTAAACCCAGGGGATTGTAGTCTCCACACTGGCATGCACTGCACACCTGGATTGTGGTGAGTTGCAAGTTGATTGCATGACTCTCCCCACACCTGAGCTCAGATCCCCAAAAAGGGCAGAAGTGTGAAGGTGACAGTTATGCTCCAGCTTTCAGGCTTCCCAGGGCAGAGAGCAGGTGGCTGAGAACTGCTGTGTCCTGGGAAGGTGGGGACACAGTGGTTGGACCCCTAGAGCTCCAAGCTTCCCGGCGTCCCACCCCATGTTCTTGTTGTCCCATTGGACCTGACTCACAAAACACAATTTCAAAGATAAATTATTAAGAATTTCAAGATGGTGACCTCAGAGCATTAAGTTCCAAACATGGGACCCTGCTGGGTGCTGAGATGCATGTGCCTGTGATGGCTGATGGCCCATGAAGCAGGCCATGCCCAAGGGACCTTCTTGTCAAAGGTCTTTAAATTTTGAAAATTGCATGTAAACTTACAACTGCTTTGAGGGCCATTTTCCAAATCAGCACAAATTCTGATAAAAGTGTTTGTGTCCCCAGAGGAATTTAGACATGGCTTTTTTCTTCCCGAAAAAAGACTGAATTCACAAATCAGCATGTTATTATCAATGACCATGTATATATACCATTTGGTGGAAAATTAAGATAAAATTTTTCTTAGTTTTCTATCAGTTCTCAGTACCTATGCCTAAAATGGGGNATCCAATTCTTTGTGACCCCATGAACTATAGCACACCAGTTTCCCCTGTCCATGGGATTTCCCAGGCAAGAATACAGGACTGGGTTGCCATTTCCTTCTCCAAGGGATCTTCCCAATAAGAGTCAGGGGATCTGACTCTTTGCAACCCTGTGGACTGTAGCCTGCCAGGCTCCTCTGTGTATGGAATTTTCCAGGCAGGGATACTGGAGTGGGTTGCCATTTTCTTCTCCAGGGGATATCTTCCTGACCTAGGAATCGAACCGGTGTCTCCTACATTGTAGATGGATTCATTACCTGCTGAGCCATCAGGGAAGCCCTCTATAGTGGTTATTTCCCAGTAATTGATTTTGGAAACAATGGAATACTGATACACTTGATGTGGGAGGTATGTATGTGCATAGGTTAGCAATTGGTAACATTTTCCCCTAGTTCAAGGAAAATAATGAAAATTTGAGGAGGGAGTGGAGATGAAAATTTAAGATTAGATGTTTTAGTGGCTTTGGTAACTATAAAGAATTTATCATGTAATGTAGTACCATTACAACAGTTAGTATTAACCTTGAGTTGTAACTTTAGCATCATGCAAAATGGACTATATTTTGTAGTTGACCTGTATTCTCAGATAATATATATTCTCTTGAAGCAGGCTTAACACCGAATTGATGAAACATACCAGGGTCATGGGGGTTCCCAAGTAAGTGGGAAGTGGTAAGGAATCCGCCTGCCAGTGCAGGAGACAGCACGTTCAGTCCGTGGGTTGGGAAGATCCCCTAGAGTAGGAAATGGCAACCCACTCCAGTATTCTTGCCTGGAAAATTCCATGGACAGAGGAGCCTGGTAGGCTACAATCCATGGGACTGCAAAGAGTCAGACATGGCTGAGCACACACACTTGCATGCCAGCATCATGAAACAGAGAACATGCATTCACACCTACTTTTTCCTTTTTCCTGCTGTTTCTCACCTTTTCAGCCTCTTTCAAAACAGTGAATTAGATGGGGACCACTGTAGGCTGAGCNCGTCCACATTCTGCAGTGTCCCTCAGGCACGGCTTCGTCCTGATTTCTAACATTCTCATGAGTGTTTTGGGAGATGGGGAAGGACAGGTGGATGCAGGCACTGAGAACCATACTCCAGTTAAACCACTGATGTGGCAAATGGATTTGCAATCAGGGAGCACCACATTTCACCCAACCAAGCCGGCCCTGGGTCTTTCCTGATGTACAGCAATGAGCAGGGCGTGGTTCCTGACTTCACAGAGCTCACAGTCAGTAGGGGAGATACAACCCAGACCAGATGAAGGGTTAAAGCCCTAAGTATGGGAGGATGCAGGGAAAGAGTTCTGGGGGCACAGACGGTGGGAGTTCAGAGGAGAGGTTTGTGGATCAGCGTAAATGTGAAGAGTGGGGTAAGAAGAGACAAGGGGAGGTTGTACGTGCCTTGAAGGGCACGACACGCAGGGGCAGTCCTAAAGAGGTCAAGCTGGCCAAGGAAGGGAGAAGGAACTGCCTTCAAGGAAGGAGGGGTGCCAGCAGAGATGGCCTCCTGTTCCAGTTGTGGGCATCACTCTTACCAAGAGTTCCTGTGCCTTCCCCCCGTCACTGCCCAGGGTCTTGGTCAGTTCTGTGTCCAGTCTGGCACAGAGTAGCTCAGCGAAAGTTAGTTAAATAATCAGACAGACACACTTTGGTAGCAAGCACTCTGGAGGGTGGATAAAAGTGGGAGGAGAGAACTTAGCTAGCATCATAGGATTTTTGAGGTTAATCCGCCTGCAATGCAGGAGACCTGGTTTCGATCCCTGGGATGGGAAGATGCCCTAGAGAAGGGAAAGGCTACCTATTCCAGTATTCTGGCCTGGAGAATTCCATGAAGTGTATACCACGGGGTCACAAAGAGTCGGACACGACTGAGTGACTTTCACAGGGAGGCAAAGGGAAGAACAGAACTTTGCAGGCTGCAGTGCCCATGCCTGCCTATGAGTTGAGAACACTTTCTGTGTGTTATTTATGAAGACAAGAGTGGCTCCTTCTGGTCCCAGCAGGGCTCACTGAGCCCCATCAAGCATGGCAGCACAGAGTTGGAGGAGAGCTCTGGCACCACTGGTCGCTTCCCCTTACTGAGGCCCAGAGATGGCAACCAGAAGCAGGCAGCGTTTCTGAAGCGTCTGCTTTACGCAAGTGCCACGTGCTCCATCTACAGTCTTCCTCGTTCTCCCCACCACTCTATAATTAGGAAGCATCACTGTGACCGCACCATCCAGGTGAAGACTTAGGATAATAAAAATGGCAGAGTCAAAACTCAAGCCAGGTTTGTCTGATGTCAGAGTCTGAGCTGTTAACCACAAATGGGAAAGAGCTGAAAGACCCTTTGCCTTTAAAGCACCAGAGGCAGTCTTGCTAACAGGTCAGCTTTCCACGTGGATGGAAGCCTGGGGGAGAGGCCAGCTAGGCTGTCAGGCTCTATGGAGGTGTGTGTGTGTGTGTGTGTGACCAGCTCCTCTTGTCTCTGTGATCTTGGGCAAATGAATCATTGAGGTTGTTGTAAAGGTTAACTAACAACATCAGAAGGCATATAAATCACATGGCACAGCCCCCTGCTAACCTTGTCCATGGAAGGGGAGTGGGCAGGGCAGAATCAGGGAGGGCCGTGTGAACTGTCAGGGACTTGTAGGGGCCTACTCGGCACTGAAGAGGCTCTGCAGGCAGAAAACCAGGAATCACTGCGGCCCCAGGGTAGGCCACTTATATCACAGCTGGGGTGGGAATGACGAGCGGCCCTGCAGGGCTGGATGTGGGTGGTGGGGTGTAGAAAGGCAGGGGATGCAACAGCCCAGAAAGACAAAGACCTGGGGAAAGCCCTCTGGTGTTGAACTCACAGTAGGTAAGGACAACGGAGAGTCAGGCTCTACCTCGCTCTAGCTGCAGGGCTGAGCATGGCCCAAAGGCGGCAGCACTGAGTGAAGAGGGCTTGCGGTCAACCCCCCGAGAGAGATGACAGTGGCTGATGGGACAGAGAAGAGGGATGGGTTTGAAAGGTATTCTGGAGTTGGATGGCTAGGCTTTCGTGACTGTGGTGTGTAGGGATTGAAGGAGAGGGAGTCAGGCACCAAGCTATCCCCCCAGATTACTAAATTTTTAGGTCTCGGATGACCAGCATCTTCCTCTCAAGGTCAGTGAAAGTCGCTCAGTCCTGTCTCTTTGCGACCCCCTGGACTATACAGTCCATGGAATTCTCCAGGCCAGAGTACTGGAGTGGGTAGACTTTCCCTTCTCCAGGGATCTTCCCAACCCAGGGATCGAGGCCAAGTCTGCTGCATCGCAGGCGAATTCTTTACCAACTGAGCTTTGAGGGAAGCCCGCTGAGCTACTCATAGCCTCAAGGTCAGGACAGTGCTTAATGCAGAGAAGCTGCTAAGATATGGTCGCTAAATGCATACATATAGAACAAACAACAAAACCAATAACCAGGACTTACTCAGCACGTGGTGCTATCCCACTTACCTCGTAAACGCGTCCTCTCCTGAATCCTTGAGACAAACCAGGGTAGTAAAGAGTGCTCACAGCCTCTCCCCGGAGAGGCTTGGCGGAGAGCTGGAAACTGCTCAGAACTCAACCCCAGGCAGGGGCTGACACGGAGCCAGCACCTAACCGTTTCATCACACCCACAAGAGGGGCGAGCAGGCGAATGAATGAACCAAGAGCGGACTACAGCCGAGGCTCTGACCAGAGCCAGGCGGCCAAAATAGCGGAGAGCTGGCGTTGACGGGGAGCGCTCCATGCCGCTGGGCTCGCGTGTCAGCTCACCTGCAGCCCCAGCGTCAGCCACGTGCGCCGCCGTCCCAGGGCACACCTGTGCGCATGCGCGACCCCAGCCGGGCCGCACGGCCCCTCCCCGCCTTCCCCAGGCACACCTGTGCGCAGGTGCATCCTAACCCCCTCCCGGCCGCCCTCACCTGCGCGGCAGAACTCCTCGGCCTCCTGTGGTACCAGGTCCTTGACGCGGCTGCCGTAGGTGAGGCGCGCGTCCTGGTCGTAGGCCTTGAGGGTCTCGCTGGAGCTGTAGGACTTCTGCGGCGCCTTTCCCTCTTCGCTGTCGGCTGATGAGCTGGTGTAGCGGCGCTCGGCGTCGCGGCGCCGGGTCAGCGAGCGGTATGGCTTCCTCTCCTTCACGTCCATGGCCTCCGGCCCGCGCTCCTCCACATCCACGAACAAGGTCCTCGCCTCGCTCAGGGCCGAGTGGTCTGGAGCCCGAGAAACCAAAGAAAGGGCATGAGCTGCGGACCCAGGAGGGAAAGGCGAGCCCGGGGTCGATCCGGACCTCGCTTCACCCTGCAGCGCTGTGGATGAGAGTCCTCAGGCTCCACAGACTTGAGGGCTCCATGGCCTCGCAGCCGTAAGCGGCACAGAGGGAATTTGCACCCAAAGTCGGTAATGATGAACCCCTTCTTGTCCTGCTCGGTGGTCTCTCCACCTGTGAAGATGCCTGGAGCCTCTCCTTCAGTGATGGGGATCAAGAAAGCTGACATCGAAGGCCACAGGGCACCAGTTTTTCAATCCCCCTGGATGGGAATCACATGTGTATACGGGCCCTGGGACAGGGCCTCACACCGAATAGGGGCTCCTTAAGAATATGTGAAGTAACGACTACATTCAGGCAGTGGAATAAGCACTTTCCATATATTATCTTATCAAATGTCATATGTCCCCAGATGTTTTTATTTTCTTCAAACTTTTCTGCAAATGAGCCAAGGTGTGAGCAACCAATCCACAGTTATCACCACTAGCTAATTAATTACCTGTTTATTGTCCCTCTTCTTGCACTAATATGTAAGCACCATGAAAGCAGGGGCCTTAACACTTTTGCTCACTCCTGATTTACTGCACCTCGGAGAAGGCAGTGGCACCCCACTCCAGTACTCTTGCCTGGAAAATGCCATGGATAGAGGAGCCTGGTAGGCTGCAGTCCATGGGGTCACTAAGAGTCGGACGTGACTGAGTGAATTCATTTTCACTTTTCATTTTCATGCATTGGAGAAGGAAATGGCAACCCACTCCAGCGTTCTTGGNCTCTTGCCTGGAAAATGCCATGGATAGAGGAGCCTGGTAGGCTGCAGTCCATGGGGTCACTAAGAGTCGGACGTGACTGAGTGAATTCATTTTCACTTTTCATTTTCATGCATTGGAGAAGGAAATGGCAACCCACTCCAGCGTTCTTGGCTGGAGAATCCCAGGGACGGGGAGCCTGGTGGGCTGCTGTCTATGGGGTCGCACAGAGTCGGACACGACTGAAGTGACTTAGCAAGCAAGCAAGGTGAAGCCTGGTGCTTTTCCTACATATTTAATAAACCTGCCAACCAATCTCCATCTGACAGATGAGAAAACTGCGATGTCAAACCTCCTTGAAGATGACTTGGATGTGAGTATCAAAGCCAAGATCTGAAACCAGGCCTGCTTGATTCTAAAGCCCTAGTTTTCCTATTTTATTATTCCCAGGTGAGTCCCCTCCCTTCCACCACACAAAAGTGTCCTTACAGGTAGGCTGGTTCTGACAACCATGCCAATCAGAATTCCCCCACCTCCAGACTTGTCCATCTCATTGGAGGCACCACAGCACCTGCTGTATACGTCTGGGGTTTGCCAGGGTATCTGATTGATGGGAAGCTCCTCATCTCCCATTCTCCTCTTTTCCGCATCTTGACTATTTTGCCCTAGACTGACATTTTAAAAAGCCGTTATGTCACCCTCTTTCTCTTTCTATATGTCTTCCTTTGGCTTTGGGGTCCAAACGTAGCCAGCCCCTTGCAAGAATCAGGAGGTCAGCACAGGAGGAAAGCAGAATATCCTGCACAAAGTATGATTAGAGCTCTTTTCTGAAACATACCACCTTCTCAGACCTTTCATCATTCCACTTTCCAGAGCAACATGGGCATACAAAATGTGGTGTTGTGTCGTGGTGCTAATAGAGAAGCAACAGAGCAAGAGCTGCCATCCAGGAGTCTCAGTGCCCAACAAGGAGGGTGGCAGGTCTGTCCAAAGGGGCAGTGGTGTTCAGTGCCTGCCAATGCTGTGTTTAGGGGGTCTTGTGACTTTTTAAGACAGGCTGGAAATTTAGACTTGGATGTAAAATGTCTGATTTTTAACTGTTATCCATTATGATATGTAGGCCAAACTAAACACACTGATGGAAACCACTAGCCAGAACAGAACTGACCCAAGTTCTGCCTCTGATCATGGACATCAGAAGTATCAGCATCCCTTTGGCCTGAGGATGTACTCTTCCTTCCCAAGTCCCCCAGGGCAGAGCTTAGCTAGGTTCCAATGCAACATTTGTCTGTCTTATTAAAGGGCCCTCTGGACCCACTCAAATGGGGTCATATGTCCTAACCCAGAAAACTGCAGCACTTTCTCTGCAAGAAAACATCTGAGGTTACCACTAGATGCCTTTGGGATTTATCACGGATCCTGAGTGTCTGCTGCAGACTTCCCTCTACAGAGTTCTCCATGATCTTCAAGAGTGCAAGTATTTGTGACTTTATTGGTGCCTCAAAATAACCATGAAGTATATATGACAACTATATTCACCCCCCATTTTATACACGAGGCCACAATAACCCAGAGCCCTACCATCTCCTACCCAGGGGCATATGGTGAGCTAGTGGCAAAGCCAGCATTACTAGGCAGACTACAGTGCCTTAGGGTTATAATTAGAGCTAGTTGAAATGAATAAGGGACATTCTGGGGGGCTCAATTTTCAGCATGGCCCAGGAAATTAGTGCTGGGGTGAGGGGGTTTGATCAAGATACACAGAGATCAAACCACTTCCTGGGGCCTAAGGGCCCTGAACTCTGCCCTCTTGATGCTAGGCCTCCTGACACAGCTGTCAAGCAATGATCTTCTGAGTGCCTGAGGACCAGGACCACAGGGAAGACAGGCGATGATACCTTCTACTCCAGGGTCTGCAAAATATTTCTGTCTAAAATCCATAATTTGAAAAATGTCTTCTGTTGTGAGTTGATACACAGATATATGTATGTGAGTGTGTTTGTATGAAATGGAAAAAAAAGATTCAAAAGTTACTATCATGAGGGGCAATGCATGCTCATATTTCCTATTTCATTCTCCTTCATTTTTTGAAAGTGGCTGATTATAACTCTCACTGAAATCATGGCCCAATACTGGCTTTTCACTCAAAGCAATGGAGGTGAGGGAATTCCAGCTGAGCAATTTCAAATTCTAAAAGATGATGCTGTGAAAGTGCTGCACTCAATATGCCAGCAAATTNGTCTTCTCCAACACCACAGTTCAAAAGCATCAATTCTTCGGTGCTCAGCCTTCTTCACAGTCCAACTCTCACATCCATACATGACCACAGGAAAAACCATAGCCTTGACTAGACAGATCTTAGTCGGCAAAGTAATGTCTCTGCTTTTGATTATGCTATCTAGGTTGGTCATAACTTTTCTTCCAAGGAGCAAGCGTCTTCTAATTTCATGGCTGCAGTCACCATCTGCAGTGATTTTCCCCATCTATTTCCCATGAAGTGATGGGGCTGGATGCCATGATCTTCGTTTTCTGAATGTTGAGCTTTAAGCTGACTTTTTCGCTCTCCTCTTTCACTTTCATCAAGAGGCTTTTTAGTTCCTCTTCAGTTTCTGCCATAAGGGTGGTGTCATCTGCATATCTGAGGTTATTGACATTTCTCCCGGCAATCTTAATTCCAGCTTGTGTTTCTTCCAGTCCAGCGTTTCTCATGATGCACTCTGCATATTTGACGTACTCCTTTTCCTATTTGGAACCAGTCTGTTGTTCCATGTCCAGTTCTAACTGTTGCTTCCTGACCTGCATACAGATTTCTCAAGAGGCAGGTTAGGTGGTCTGGTATTCCCATCTCTTTCAGAATTTTCTACAGTTTATTGTGATCCACACAGTCAAAGGCTTTGGCATAGGAAATAAATTTAAATTACCTTTATATCATCCCACATGAATATTATTATAAAACCATCAGCTTGGATCAAGAGAATAAATTATTGCTTTCCAAATTAGCTTCACATTTGACCCATCTGCTTAAACATGCTAAGATTATGGCAAAGCCTGAGGAATCCTTCTGCCAAAGCTTTCTGCTGACTTGGGACCCTTCTCCGTGGGTCTGAAGAGAGGATGCAAAGGAGGAATGCTACTTGGACAAAAGTCCTGTGTAACTTAATGGCACAGTTCCTTTCCTAATTAACTTGTTATTTTTCTCCAACCTATTCTTCTCTCCATTTCTGTTGGATTCAGGGGAGAGTAAAATGTGAATAAGAGCAAGCAAAAAAATCTTCTTTCCCAGCTCTGCCCAACCTCAATCAGGACCCAACACCAGAAAGACCCCACCACATCTGCTCCCTACTTGGCTTGAGCTCTGCCTGATCTTGGATCACTTCCTTAGCCTCACTTAGTCTGTTTAAGGATGGTATCCTTTCAGCAGCTCCTACTGCTCCATACCCTCCATCTAGACCCTCCCTCCTCTAATACCAGCCACCATCAAAGTAGGCACTGTCTGCCACACCCACAGTCTTTTAAATTTTCCCCTTCTAGTCCCAACAAAACTACAAACAGGGCTTCCCTGGTGGTCCAGTGGTAAAGAATCTACCTGCCAGTGCAGGAGACACAGGTTTGATTCCTGGTCCAGGAAGATCCCAGATGCCATGGTGCATCTAAGCCCTGCACCACAACTACTAAGCCTTGCTTTAGAGCTCAGGGACTCCAACCACTGAACCCACACGCTGCAGCTGAAGCTCGTGTGCCCTAGAGCCCGTCAACAAGAGAAGCCACCACAATGAGAGGCCCTGGCAATGCAACAAAGAAGAGCCCCCGCTCTCTGCAACTAGAGAAAAGCAAGCATAGCAACAAAGACCCACTCAACTAAGAATGAATAATAAATACATGTTAAAAAACCTACACACAAAGAGGAGCTTCACAAAGCTAGCAAATCTTATTCTGTTATTAGGAACTCTATTGAACATTCGCATTTTTAAAGACAATTTTTAGAGCAATCTTAAGTCACAGCAAAATTGAGAAGGCACAAAAACTTCCCATATACCCCTTCCCCATCATGTGCATAGCCCGACCCACCATCAACATCACTCACCAGGTGGTACCTTTGTTACAACTGATGTACCTACACTGGCACTTCACAGTCACCCAAAATACACAGTTTACATTAAGGTTCAGTTTTTTCTTTTTTAAATATATATATACTGTATTAAAGTACTGCTGACTTACAATGTTTCAAGTGCGCAGCAATGTGATTCAGTTATATATATATATTTATATACACACATTATCTTTCAGATTATTTTCCATTATGGTTTATTACAAGATATTGACTATAGTTCCCTGCTAAGGTTCACTCTTGGTGTCATACATTATATGGGTATAGACAAATCCTTACATGTCAGTGTAGACATGTATAATAATCTGTATCCACCACATAGTAACATACAGAGTATTTGCCCTCCCTTTAAATCCTCTGTGCTCCTCCTATTCATCCTTTCCACATTCTCCCCAGCCCCCTGGCAACCAACAATCTTTTTATCATCTCCATAGTTTTATCTTTTCCAGAATGTCATATGGTTGGAATCATACATATGTGGCCCTTTCAGATTAGCTTCTTTTTCTTAACAATATGCATTTAAGGTTCCTCCATGTCTTTTCATGACTTGATAGCTCATTCCTTTTTAGTGCTGAATAATATTTTGTTGTCTCAATGTACCATGGTTTACTTATCCATTCACCTGCTGAAGGTCATTTTGGTTGCTTCCACGATTCAGCAACTATGATTAAAGCTGCTATAAACATTTGTGTGCAGGCTCTTGTGTAGACATGAGTTTTCAACCCTTTCAAGTAAATACCAAGGAGTAGGACTGCCGAATCATATGTTAAGAGTATGTGTATAGTCTTTTTTTTAAGAGTCTTAGACAAATTTTATTTTGGTGTGTCAATACATTAACATTCATGATTCAGGTAGTATTAGTAATTTTTTTTTTTTACTATTAGTAATTTTCACTCATTCAATAAATGTGTCTTGAGTGCATAGGGATTTAAGTTCAACCCACACAGTCATTTACAGATGTCTCATTTCCATGAAGTGCATCGTTCAGAACAGAAGATAATACCATATTGTATAGAGTATGCATAGTGTTGTAAGAAACTGACAGCATGTCTTCTGAAGTGACTATACCATTTTGCACTTCCATCAAAAATGAAAATTCCTGTTGCTCAATATTTGGTGGTGTTAGTGTTCCAGATTCTGGCCATTCTAATAGTTGTATAGTGGTATATTGTTTTAATTTGCATTTCTACTTATTTGCCATTTGTATATCTTCTTCGGTGAGGTGTCTGTTAAGGTCTTTGACCTTTTTTTAATGAAGTCCAGATTACCCATTATTTCTTTAATGGATCGTGATTTTGATGTTGTATCTAAAAAGTCATCACCATACCCAAGACCATCTAGGTTTTTCCCATGTAATCTAAGAGTTTTATATCTTTGTATTCTACGCTGAAGTCTGTGATCCATTTTAAGTTAATTTTGTGAATGGTGTAAGAGTTGTGTCTAAATTCATTTTTTTTAATGTAGATGTCCAGTTGTTCCAACATTCTTTGTTAAAAAGACTGNGTTTTTCCCATGTAATCTAAGAGTTTTATATCTTTGTATTCTACGCTGAAGTCTGTGATCCATTTTAAGTTAATTTTGTGAATGGTGTAAGAGTTGTGTCTAAATTCATTTTTTTTAATGTAGATGTCCAGTTGTTCCAACATTCTTTGTTAAAAAGACTGTCAAAAATCTAGAAAAATGGCAGAATAACCATTAAGTATGAGGTAGGTTTTTAGTACATATTCTTCATAAGGTTGAAGATGTTCCTCTCTAATTCTAGATAACTGAGAGTTTTTGTCTTTGCTCCATTGTATTGTCTTTGCTCTTTTGGCCAAAGATTGTTATTCAGTCACTAAATCGTGTCCAACTCTTTACGACCCCGTGGACTGCAGCACACCGGGCTTCCTTGTCCTTCACTACCTCCTGGACTTTGCTCAAATTCATGTCCATTGAGTCAGTGATGCTATCAAACCATCTCCTCTTCTGTCAAAGATTAGCTGATTATAAGGATGTGGGTCTATCTCTGGGCTCTCTGTTCTATTTCATCTGTCTATTCTTTCCATAACATCACAGTTTGTTTTTATTTATTTTTGGCTGTGCAGGATCTTTGTTGTGAGGTGGGCTTTTCTCCAGTTGTGACAAGCAGGGCCTACTCTCTAGTCGTGCAGACTTCCCTTGTGGTGGCTTCTCCTGTTGAGGAGCATGGGCTCTAGGGTCCAAGGGCTTCAGCAGCTGTGGCTCCCAGCTTCTAGATCACAGACTCAATAGTTGTGGTACACGAGTTTAGCTGCTCCACGGCATGTGAGATGGTCCCAGAACCAGGGATCGAACCCGTGTCTCCTGTACTGGCAGGTGGATGCTTTACCACTGAGCTACCAGGGAAGGCCAACACCACACTTTCTCGATTATAATAGCTTGAAGTCATGTTGTGTCAGTCCTCCAACTCTGTCCTTCTCTAATTCTGTGCTGCTTATTCTCAGGTTTTTTGCTTCTTCAGGTAAGCTTTAGAATCACTTTGTCAATATCCACAAAATAACTTGCAGGAATTTTGGTTGAGATTACATGGACTCTATACTTCAAACTAGGAAGACCTGACATACTGACACCATTGAATCTTCCCATTGACAATCATGGAATATCTCTCCACTTATTTATAGTTCTTTGATTTCTTCCACTGAAGTGTTATAGTTTTCCTTAAATAGATCTTATATTTTATTAAATTTACACTTAAGTATTTCATTTGCTGGTGCTAATTTAAATGGGACTGTGTTTTATATTTCAAATTCCACTTGTTCTATATAGGTATATAGGAAAGCAGCTGACTTTTGTATACTAACCTTGTATCCTACAACCTTGCTATAATCACTTATTCACTTATTAACCCCATTTATTTTAAGTCAATTCATTCTGATTTTCTACAAAGATGAACATGCCACCCGCTAAAAGTTTTATCACTTCTCTTTCCGCCACTTTCCATGCTGCCAGAATGGTTCACATGAATGTCCTGGCTGACGCTCTCAAGAGTATCAACAATGCTGAAAAGAGAGGAAAATGCCGGGTCCCTATTAGGCCGTGCTCCAAACTCATCGCCAGGTTTCTAACTGTGAGATGAAGCATGGTTGCACTGGTGAGTTGGAAATCACTGATGATCACAGGGCTGGGGAAACTGTCATGAACCTCACAGGCAGTCTAAGTAAGTGTTGAGTGATGCGCCCCAGATTTGATCTGCAACTCAAAAATCTAGAAAAATGGCAGAATAACCATTAAGTATGAGGTAGGTTTTTAGTACATATTCTTCATAAGGTTGAAGATGTTCCTCTCTAATTCTAGATAACTGAGAGTTTTTGTCATGAAGGGTATCTGGTACTGTCAAATAGTTTTTCTGCCTCTATTAATATGATCATATGATTTTTCTTTTTCAGTCTGTTGACATGATCCATTACATTAACTGATCCTCAATGGCGAAAAATTGAAAGCATTTCCCCTAAAGTCAGGAACAAGACCAGGGTGCCCACTCTCACCACTACTATTCAATATAGTTCTGGAAGTTTTGGCCACAGCAATCAGGACAGAAAAAGAAATAAAAGGAATCCAAATTGGAAAAGAAGAAGTAAAACTCTCACTGTTTGCAGATGACATGATCCTCTACATAGAAAACTCTAAAGACTCCACCAGAAAACTACTAGAGCTAATCAATGAATATAGTAAAGTTGCAGGATATAAAATCAACACTCAGAAATCCCTTGTATTCCTATACACTAATAATGAGAAAGTAGAAAAGAAATTAAGGAAACAATTCCATTCACCATTGCAACAAAAAGAATAAAATACTTAGGAATATACCTACCTAAAGAAACTAAAGACCTATACATCAAAAACTATAAACCTTGATGAAAGAAATCAAAGAAGACACTAATAGATGGAGAAATAAACCATGTTCATGGATTGGAAGACTCAATATAGTGAAAATGAGTATACTACCCAAAGCAATCTACAGATTCAATGCAATCCCTATCAAGCTACCAGTGGTATTTTTCACAGAACTAGAACAAATAATTTCAAGATTTGTATGGAAATACAAAAAACCTCGAATAGCCAAAGCAACCTTGAGAAAGAAGAATGGAACTGGAGGAATCAACTTGCCTGNGTACAGAAAGTCATCATAAATTTTTACTTTCCTTAGTCCTTCAAAGTCTGCTCTGGAGAGTCCTTTGTTTTCACTTCCAGCATGAAGAATGAAGGTGAATGTCAGGGAGAGAGGCACCTCATCTGTGCCAGGTACTGTGCTGGTTTATGCACAAACCACAGAGGCAGGCACCATCATCCCCACTTTACAGATTTGGAAAGTGAGGCTCAGAGTAGCAAAGGGATGCTCCATTCACACAAAATGCCAAGACTGGAATCCAGGTGCTCTGTGCTCCCTGTGGCAGCTCCCAGAGCACATTTCTCTGACCTGACACGTTAGGGAATCCCCTGCCTTTTAAAGTGCTGAGAGGGTGATTAAGACAAGGGCAGCGAAAGGCAAGGACCTTGCATGCATTACCTCATTTAGCCCTCACCACATCCCAGAACCATTCTCTTCTAACAGACGAAAGAAACTGGGATGTTTAGCGGTTAAGCGCTTTGCCCAGAGGACCACGGCAAAGAAGGTGAAGAGCCAGAAGTCAAACTTGGGTCTCTGTGACCCTCAGGCTCAAGCTTTTAATCAGAACCCGTACTGCTTCTCACGTAGGTCACCCCTTATCCTAATGTGCTTAAATGTTCTCTTTGTTCTTTCACCTTATGTTTTAAGCAATGTTAATTCTTCTGATCAACTAAGTTAGCACCTGACCTGGACTGGTACAGTTTCACCTCTAAGTGTTTCCGCCCAGAAAGCCAGCACTGTGGGCCAGGATAAGGGCTTCCTTGGGGACTTGGTGGACTGTGGCCCTGTGCCCAGCCTGGCTGCGGGGACATCCCTCATCAGCGACTGGGAGGCAGGTGACAGATGGTCCCGCTGCCCACAGAAGCCATGTCGCACTTCCGTTGGAAGGCTTGTCACAGGTCGGGCACCAAAGGGCCTGTATGGGCAGAGCTCCTCTGATTCGGCTGGGGGAGTTCCCACGAGAGTGGCCCCGGCCCTGACCCCCAGGGCTGAGCCCATGCAGGACATGGAACAAAGTCAGTCCTCAGCCAACGGGCGCCATCACTGGGGCTGTAGTGTCCAGATTCCTCCAACTACAGTCTCCTCTCCCAAAGCTATTTGCCTGCCAATGATTCCCCTTTACAAATGGTGACATCTCAGAGCCGGAAAATGTGGCATTTATTGTCTTAGGAGTGAAAGCACCAGCCAAGGTCAGCAGGTTCATGTCCCACGCACACCGGGCAGTCGCACCACCTCCAAAGCCGGGGACTTGCCTGTCTCCAGAGACAGCTGTGGCTGTGGGATTGTGCTTCCTGCCATGGAGCCATACCTGCTTTCAGCTTCCTTCCACAGGCCTCAGCTCTATCCCCTGGGGTCTCAGGCGGTGAGTCTAACAATTGGCCCTGGCAGCCTTCTGGGCTGAAGAGGGACCAATCTGTGTGTCCTTGAGTCTTCTCATCAGATGGAACATCTCACCATCCCAGTCACCTTTCCTCAGGTTCATCCACCTCATTCCCTTTCCCCATCGAATGAAGTTTCATCAGACCTAGGGTGAGGTTTCTCACCTTCTGAGAGGGCCCCCCCCCCTCTGTGGACTGGGTTTCTTCCAGGGTCTCTCTCGCCTTTTGAGACAAACTACTTTCTGTCTATGGAATGTGTAGCTCTCGAAATAAATTCATTTCTTATCTATTACTTTGCCTCTCACTGAATTCTTTCTGCCATGAGACATAAAGAACCTGAGCTTCAGTAAGTCCTGACTCTAGAAGCTAAGGTCCTCATACACTCAGATGGAAGATGGGATGAAATCCATCCTCCTGACCTCAATCAAATAAAGCTTGGGCTCTGTCAACCTCTGCCCCCATTCTATTTTCAATTTTCCTCTGCTCAAGTCCTTTCACGAAGAGCACATACCCTTAGTTTAAAACTTTCCCAACTTTGCTCTTTGGGGAGACACTGCTTTGGCAAAAGGAGGAGAAGGGGACGGCAGAGGATGAGCTGGTTGGATGGCATCACTGACTTGATGGATATGAGTCTGAGCAAGCTCCAGGAGTTGGGGATGGACTGGGAAGCCTTGTGTGCTGCAGTCTGTGGGGCTGCAGAGTTGGACATGACTGAGCAACTGAACTGCCGAACTGCTTGAGTAAAAGATCCCCATTGTTCTCCTTACTTGCTCCAAGTAACTAATCCTTCCTTCTCCACAACCCTCCTTCCCCTAAAACAATCTAGGGTGAGACTTGGGGGACAAGTAGTTTGACCAGAAGCAGTCAGAGGACAGACGTGTCTACGGTGATTCCAACACAGCGAACACAAAAGAGCAGCTGGCACAGACACTCGGGTGCAGAGGAACAGCAGCTCGGGCGTGCTGAAGGAGGCGGCACCTGAGCTGAGGAGGGGAGGCTGTGTGCTGTGCTTACTCACTCAGTCATGTCCGACTCTTTGAGACCCCATGGACTGTAGCCCGCCAGGCTCCTCTGTCCCTGGGATTCTCCAGGCAAGAATACTGGAGTGGGTTGCCATTGCCTTCTCCAGGGGATCTACCTGGCCCAGGGATCGAACCCCGGTCTCCCACACTTCAGACAGATTATCACCATCTTTACCAGGGAAGCCCAAAGGAGTTACCCGGGGGACAGGGGGAGGAGAATGCTCAGGATTGCCCACATGCCTCTCTCACGGGGCATGTCCTTCACCCTCTCTTCAGCACTGGACTCCATATTCCCATGGGGCAGCTCAAACCTGTGTGGCTTCTTTGAAAGGGAGGTACCCTGCCTGCTGAGACTCAGTATTTCCATGAACAACACCTTGAGAAACGGTCTCTTCTGCAGTGCATCTCCCCCTGCAAAGGGTCCCCTTTCCTTTTCCCTAGAAAACCAGTGCAAGAGCTGAAACCCTCTTAACTCTCTGTAAAATGTATACAAGGGTCTTGCACTGATTTCTTATTTTTGATGGGTTCGTACTGAAACCACACTTTGAGATAAGCAGGAGTGGGGAGAGATAGGCCGATTAATTGCACATCCCCTGTGGTATTCAAGGCTTACCCTGTAATGACCTGGGGTTCCTGGGTCAGGCCACCACTCTGCAAGCGGGGGAGCCCTGAGTGGGGAGAGCTAGAGGGGAAGACCAGCCCCACAGAGAAGCAGGGCTAGTTTATGGTTTTACCACTAACTCCTTTGATCCCAGAATTGAATTCGGACTCTAAGATGTGCAGAGATTGCAACTGCTGTGCCCTCTGAGAGCGGCCCAGGGCCCTGGGGTCATGGAGAGGTGGAGATGGGGCTCAGAGGCTGTGACAGCCCACGAGTGAAGAGCCAGGTGCTCTCAGCTTCCCTGTATTTCCGTCCATGGCCTCTGTTTTCCCTTTTGCAACATGGTGGGGGTGGGGGGCAGGTCCCACATAATCCATGCCTGAGATCTGCCTTTATGTTTCCAGACAGTCAGGCACACACAGACACACAAAGACAGAGTGGAATTCAGAGTGCTTGTCAAGGGCCAGGGGGTCTGGAAAGGTGCAAAGCCCCTTGCGGGAGGTGCCAGGAGGGGTGCTCCCCACAGACAAAGCTTATCAGCGAAGGTGCCCCAGAAATGGATGTCCAGTGGGAAAGCAAGGGAGACGGAAGTGGCTTGGGCAGAATTTTGCTTCCATCTCTGTGTACTCAAGTCTCAAAGAGGTGGAGGAAAAGGCTTGTAAAAATGGGGAAACCCCAACTGCCTGAAGCTGCTGCCATTTCCAATAATGAAAGGCAGACTTAATAGAAATTAGGGCCCTCTTTCCAGCAGCTGGGTGGTCAGGCAATTTTTACTTCAATAATTAGCTGCTGTAAGTCACAGAGAACTGGAGACAGATAAAGGCAGGGCCAGTCTCTCATGGAGCTAATTGTGCCCAGGGTTCTACACGCCTAATCAAGCTTGCATGGCTCCCATCCCTTTCATCCAAGGCCTCAAAGGACTTTGCTTGTGGTAATTAAGTCTCCTAAATAAAGAAAGCTGAGCGCCGAAGGATTGATGCTTTTGAAATATGGTGTTGGAGAAGACTCTTGAGAGTCCCTTGGACTGCAAGGAGATCCAACCAATCCATCCTAAAGGAAATCAGTCTTGAATATTCATGGAAAGGACTGATGCTGAAGCTGAAACTCCAATACTTTGGCCATCAGATGCAAAGAACTGACTCATTTGAAAAGACCCTGATGCTGGGAAAGATTGAAGGCGGGCGAAGGGGATGACAAACGATGAGATGGTTGGATGGCATCACTGACTCAATAGACGTGAGTTTGAGTAAATTGCGAGAGTTGGTGATGGACAGGCAGGCCTGGAGTGCTGCAGTCCGTTGGGTTGCAAAGAGCTGGACATGACTGAGTGACTGAACTGAACTGAAATGCCGTAAAGAAAGGGATTTTCCTTGGCAGTCTGAGTGAAGAAGAGGAGGCTGGGGTGGAGGTAAGGTGGTTGGCCTTTCCCCTGGCCCACAGGCTTGGGGACAGAGGACAAGGAAAAGGCCCCAACCCTGACTCTGGGCCTTTTAAGCCTCTGGCTGGTGCCTTCAGCCCTGAGACCGGACGACTGCAAGCCTTATGGCATCACTGGCTACCTCCTGTGGAGCCTGGTTCAACCTGCCCCAATGGGGTCCAGGTGGCCATCCAAAGCCTTCCTATATGTGGCAAGCTGGATGGTCTCTGGGGGATGTATTTATTAGATGCATCACATCAGGTAGGGGTAACTCAAATACCATTCTCTCTATTCTCAGAGTTAGAAGGGAGCATCAAGGATGTAGTGGGCCAGCCCCATCGATGTTTGCTTCCCTCTGCATCCTCATGGACCCCAGCCAGCCTTTGCTTGATCTCCGATGACGCTGCTTACTCCTAACATAGTTCAGACCCTAAGCCTGACCTTAGTTCATTCTGATGGTTGACGGTGAGCTGAAATTTCCTTCCTTTGGGAGACTTCCCACTGACCTTATCTCTACCTTAATTAAAATCTCACAGAGAAGCCCTACCCCTCTGCTCCAGATCATGCTCTCTCTCCATCAAGCTCCAGAGGAGCACAGTGCTGAAAAACACAAGCTGTATGTCAAAAGCCCAATCCCTCCCCAAAATGATACAACTGGAACTCATGGAAACTCCAGCTCATGCTCTGTGGAAGACTCATCAAAAAGATGAAAGGACAAGCTATAGGGTGGGAGAAAATATTTTCAAACCACATATTCAACAAAAGCCTAGCATCTAGAGCACATAAATAACTCTCAAAACCCAGTAGTGAAAAAAAAATTACCCAATTAGAAAATTGCCAAAAGACGAACAGATATTTCATGGCAGAGAGTAAGCACATGGCACACGAAAAGATGTTCAACATCACTGGGCGGCAGGGAAATGCAAATAAAAGCCCTAGTGTCACCACACACCCATCAGAAGAGCTAAGGTGAAAAACAGTGACAACTCTGAATGCCGGCAAGGGTGCAGAGACTCTGAATCACCCACTCATACATTTCTGGTAGGAATACAAACCAGTAGAGCCCCCCTGGAAACCAGCTGGGCAGTTGCTTATGAAGCTAAACATGCAATTACTGTACAAACGAGTGGTTTCCCTCTTGGGCATTTACCGCTCAGAAATGAAAACATATGTTTACACAAGGATCTGTACAGAGATGTCACAGAAGCCCTACTCATAATAGTTAAAAACGGGAACCAGTCCAGATGTCCTTCCATAGGCGAATGACCAGGTAAATGGAATGCCATGGGAATACTACCTGGTGAGAAAAAGGAACAAATTGATGATACTAATGAATCTCTAGAGAATTATGCTGAGTGTAAAAAGCCAATCACAAAGGCTACATACTATATGATTCCATTTATAGAACACTTATGAAATGATACCCTTCTAGCAAAGGATAACAGGTTAGTAGTTGCCAGAGGTTAGGGATGGGGAGGAGTGGGAAGACGGTGGTGTGGCTAGAAGAGGGCAGGCAGAGGGGTGCTTGTGGTGACGGAAATGTTCACTGTCTTGATTGGATGCAGATGACAAAATAGTGTAGAAGTAAACTCACACATGTATGGATGTGAGAGTTGGACTGTGAAGAAGGCTGAGCGCTGAAGAATTGATGCTTTTGAACTGTGGTGTTGGAGAAGACTCTTGAGAGTCCCTTGGACTGCTAGGAGATCCAACCAGTCCATTCTGAAGGAGATCAGCCCTGGGATTTCTTTGGAAGGAATGATGCTAAAGCTGAAACTCCAGTACTCTGGCCACCTCATGTGAAGAGTTGACTCATTGGAAAAGACTCTGATGCTGGGAGGGATTGGGGGCAGGAGGAGAAGGGGACAACAGAGGATAAGATGGCTGCATGGCATCACTGACTCGATGGCTGTGAGTCTGAGTGAACTCTGGGAGATGGTGATGGACAGGGAGGCGTGGCGTGCTGCGATTCATGGGGTCGCAAAGAGTCGAACACAACTGAGTGACTGAACTGAACTGAAAACACACACACACACACACACACACACACACACATAAGTACAAGTAAAATTGAGGGAATCTGAATAAAATGAGTGGGTTGCACCAATGTCCATACCCCGGTTGTAATACCTCTTCTCTTATTGCATTTTTGGAACATGCTATTATACTACTGGAAGAACTTGGGACTAGGGGACCCTGGCTATCTCTGGACTATTTTTTACAATTGCACAGAAAACTGCAATTATCTTAAGAAAAATTTCAATTAAAATTGGTACAGCCACTGTGGAAAATAGTACGAAGATTTCTCAAGAAACTAAAAATAGAACTGCCATATGACCTAGCAATTCCTCTCCTCTCCCCTCGCATCAGTTTTATATCCAGAAAAACGAAAACACTAATTTTAAAAGATACATGCACCCCAATGTCCATAGCAGTGTTATTTGCAACTGTCAAAATATGGAAGTAACCTAAATGTCCACTGACAGATGAATAGATAAAGATGATGTAATGGAATACCACTCAGCCATAAAAAGATTGAGATTTTGCAGTTTGCAACAACCTGTATGGACTTGTAGGGTATTATGCTAAGTGAAATAGGTCAGACAGAGAAAGACAAATATTGCATGGTATCACTTTATATGTGGAATCAAAAAATACAAAAGATTAGTGAATATAAAAAAAACAAGAAGCCGACTCAGATACAGAGAACAAACTAGTAGTTTACTAGTGAGAAGAGGGAAGGGAGGAGTATCAGAGAAGGGTAAGGAATTAACAGATACAAACTAGCCTGTATAAAATAAGCTACAAAGATATATTGTATAACACAGGAACAGGGCTAGGATTTTATAATAACTATAAATGGAGTATACCTTTTAAAGTTATATTGTACACCTGTAATTTATATAATATTGTAGATTAATATAACAATTTTTTTAAGAAAAGGTCAGCCTGGAAGAGAAAAAAAATAGGTATTATGAGTCAGACCAACCTAGGCTTAAACCTGGGACCTACTGTGTACTTCCTGTACAACTTTGGATGAAGAAACTGTCTGAGTCTCACTTTCCTCACCTGTAAAATGGGAATAGTATATACTATCTTCCAGGGTTTGAGGCTTAAATGAGGCTGTCCGTGACAATGCTTAATTCTATGCATGGTACATAGATAAGGGTTCAGTAACCAAAAGGAGTAAATGTTACATGATTATTGAGGATAAGTACCTCTGTGCCTTCTCCTAATTCAATTCCCATCCGCCTTGCCTCTAGCCTGGTTGCCCTTCGAAAAGGTTCTTTTTTGGTCACTGTCACTCATGAAAACGAGTTGAAAATTCAATAGCCTGATGCTGCCTCAATATCAGAAATGGCTCTGGCATCTTATGATTTCCAGCCAAGATGCCACATTTCACATGTCGTTTTGACTAACTGCTTGCTACTTGTTTCCTGTGTGAAGTCTTTTTTACTCCAGTAAGGCAGCAAATTGCTCAGATTCATATTCAGCTACCAATTCTTAGGGCTTCCCTGGTGGCTCAGTGGTAAAGAACATACCCGCCAATGCAGAAGATGTGGGTTCTATCCCTGGGTTGGGAAGGTCCCCTGGAGAAGGAAATGGCAACCCACTCCAGTATTCCTGCCTGGGGAATCCCATGGGCAGGACAGCCTGTCATGCTACATACAGTTCTCGGGGTCGCAGAAGAGTCGGACGCGCCTTAGCAACTAAACAGCAACAAGCAACTCTGAAGCGTTTAGAACCTGCAGGTGCTAGTGCTAAGACAAACCCCACCAGTGGGGGCGCTGTGTACCTGCTACAAAACCCTCAGGACACCTCTGGAGTTCAGAAGTGGAGGCACGTGGCCCTGGTAAGGACACCTCTCACACCACACCCTTGAGGAGTCTCGCTGCTGACTCCAGCGTTGGCCGTGATTGCTGACCAAGGGGCCAGAGGGACATTGTCAACCAGGAACCAGAAGCGGGAAAAACCCGTGAGTGTCTGGCCTTGATTTCTTTTGCTACTGTTGTTATATCATGTAACAAGGCCCGGGGTGTCCAGCTTGTTGCTAGAGACACAAGGCTGAGGCAACCAGCCCCTGTAGACTGCGCCAGAGGAGTGAGCCCAGAGGGCGGCAGCCAAACCATCCAGCTCCGCCCAGCCCGAGTTTCTGACCCCCAGACGCAGGAACCAATAAGTGATCATTTTAATCCCAAACTCCTAATTAATTGAGGATTAAAACATATACACTACTATACATAAAACAGATAACCAACAAGGACCTACTGTATAGCACAGGGAACTATACCTAATATGAAGAAAATGTAGAAAAAGAATACACACACACAGGGAACTATACCTAATATGAAGAAAATGTAGAAAAAGAATACACACACACACACGTGACCACAGTGTCGCAAAGAGTTGGACAGGACTGAAGCAACTTAGCATGCACATGTATTTATTATATGTATATATTTGTGAAAGTGAAAGTTACTCAGTCATGTCCGAGTCTTTGCAACCCCGTGGACTATACAGTCCATGGAACTCTCTGGGCCAGAATACTGGAGTGGGTAACCTTTCCCCTCTCCAGGGGATCTTCCCAACCAAGGATTGAACCCAGGTCTCCCGCATTGCAGGTGGATCCTTTACCAGCTGAGCCACAAGGGAAGCCCCTGTATACTACATATATATATATATATATATATTTCAGAATCACTTTGCTGTACATCTAAAACTAATACAAAATTGTAAATTAACTATATTTTAACAACTTTTAAAATGACCATTTTAAGCCACTGTATTTTACAGTGATATGTCACGAGAGCAACCTAATACAGGTATTATTATAATTTCTATATTATAGATGAGGAAACTGAGGCCCGTATCATTAAAGTACCTTAAAAAAGTGAAGAAATGCTATGAGGACAGTAAGAATAACACCTAATGTTTAAAGAGTATACTTAAGAGTTTATACATTTTGCCACATTTTAGGGTGATTTAATCTGTCATCCTATACCTACTTTTTGGGGAATTTTTCAAAATTACATTTATATTTGAGTGGCTGCTTAATTATATGCTCTAAGCAGATGAAGATCAAGTCTATCTTGTTTAGCACCGAATCTCCAGCTTTGAGCCTTGTGAAGAGCAGGCACTTAATAAATAATGACTGGCTGGATAAATGAACAAATGCCTCTGAGAGGCCATATCATGATCCTGTATTAGACAGAAAACTGATGCTCAGAGAGGTGAGGTGCTTGTTTCAGAGTCATGCAGCTAGCAAGAGGCAGTGCTTAGATTCAGCCCAGGTCTTTGCCTCTAAGTGCAAAGGTCTGTCTTAAATTCTCTGTGCATCTCGACGGTGAGACAGACAAGGAAATGAATTACTACCCCACAGTTAGGCAGGAATGTTGTTGGATGAATTCCATATGTTTCAGGAATGCCAATCCCCATGCTAAGAGGATTCTGATCAAACCAGGATTCCAGCTGGACAGAAACGGGCTGCAGTGTGAACCCCAGGGCCTGGGATCAGAGGTGCCTGTTTGCGCTAGTCTCACATCGCTTGTGCCATTCAGTCCCAAGTCCCCATGGGGCGTCCCAGTCAAACGTGTAACACCCAGCAGACACGGGGCCGCTGAACAGCTCTGCTCTCAGCCTTTCACAAGGGACCCCCAGATGTGAGCACTAAGCTCTATCCCCCCTGCTCCGGGTGCCCCTTCTCTCTTCTTGGTCTCTCCTCGCTGCTCGGTACACAAAGGTGACATTCTCACAGTGCCTTGAACCGCTCTGTCCCAGATTCTAGCTGAGAAGCCTCTGTGACCCTCGCAGCCGCCACCAGGAACAGAGGACAGGGCTGCCGGGCTGCTCAGAGCTTCAGTGGGCATCAGTGGGCTGAGCAGAGGCCCCCGTGGCAGCTGCACTGCCCCTGCCTTCCGGGAGGGCCTGAGCCCTCTCTGTGGGGGAGCTCTGGCCCCTGGCCCCTCTGCTGGCTTATGTTACGCCTGGGTCACCGCAGTGCTGCTCCCTGGGGTCAGACCCTCACTTTGTTCTCCTGATTGTAGCCCTCAATTTGTTTTTATTAAGAAGCTCTTCCTGCCACTCCATTAATTCTGCCTTTTTTGAGGGGTTGTTAAGCTCTGTGGTTAGGGACTTCCCTGGTAGCTCAGACGGTAAAGTGTCTGCCTACAATGTGGGAGACCTGGGTTTGATCCCTGGGCTGGGAAGATCCCCTGGAGAAGGAAATGGCAGCCCACTCCAGTACTCTTGCCTNTTTTTATGTTTATCATATTTTGAAAACAGTTAGTTTACTATATATAGCATGGATCATTTATATTCAAGGTACATACAATAATTTTTGGCTTTGTTTTTTATTTATATTATTCTGTGGATCAGAAATCACTTTTAACTGATTAGCCTAAATTGGCCAGAAAAAAATATGATTCCAGTTATTGACAAGGCTTACCATCTTAAGATAAATGAGTCAGCTAATAAAAATCACCACCTTTCTCCCCAACATTACTAAATGACAAACTATATTGGAAAGGAGAGATCAGGAAGTAACTAGCCTTGCCCAAATTGGCAATAGTTTGGAAAGGGAGGGACATTTATTTCTAAGGCTGTGTAGCCATTGTATGCAACTAAAGTATACAACTTCCTCATTCACATGATGATTTCAAATGCCTCCCTCTTGACTTTCTTTGAAATAACAAATAAAGCAACGTAAGGGGCACTCAGCAGTGTGCAAGTCTTAGTTCAAGAGTGCTGAGTAATTAGTATCATTTATAGGAGGAAAACACAAGATTATAATATTTTTTTTATATTGGCCAGAGATTGGGGATTATTAGTGGAATGATAAGAGCTATCATAGTATTTCCCACCATGTCCAATAAATAGGCCTATGTCCTTTAGTGAGGCCTGTCTCTAAAGCGTGCTTAATTTGGTTGCAACATGGCATAAGCAATGTTGTTCAGCATAAACAGGCTGAATTTTTAGCTCAGTCATCATTTTGGGACATACTGGCAGCACAAGAATGTTAGCAGGATAAAGTTAGTAAGGTGTTTATAAGAATAAAACTGGACCGTAGTCAGTACTCTATCTGTGGGATTTCAGTCATTTCTTTTGTTCCATTTCTGATCCCCTCAGCTTCAGCAGTCCTTGGATCAGCTGCTGCTAGGGCTCTGAGGAACTTCACAGGGGTGTGACTTAACACTATCTAATCTCAATCTGGAGCAGCAATTGAACAGTGCTGGAATGATTTTGAGGAGATACCCCATGTCCAAGGGCAGAGAAGCCCCAGCAAGATGGTAGGCACTGGAGAGGTGGCTGCATGGAGCTGGAGCAACTTTCGGGAGATACCCCACATCCAAGGGCAAAGGAAAAGCCCCAGAAAGATGGTAGGAGGGGCGAAATCGTGAAATCGCATTTAGAGTCAAACTCTATACCTGCCAGAGACACTCAAAGGGCTCAAACAAACCACGGACACACCAGGACACAGAAATCCACAGAGACTGAGACAGAATTGTGTTTGAGTGTCTCCTGTGGGTACAGGTCAGCAGTGGACTGCTACAGGGGCAGGGGCTCTGGATGCAGTAGACCTGGGAATGGCATACGCCCTCTTGGAGGGAGTTGCCATTAACCCCACCATAGAGCCACCAGAACTTACGCAGGACTGGAAACAGACTCTTGGAGGGCACAAACTAAACCTTATGTGCACCAGGACCCAGGAGAAAGGAGCAGTGACCCGACAAGAGACTGACCCAGACTTGGCCCGTGACTGTCCAGCAGTCTCTGGGGAGGGTGTGGGTAGCAGTGGCCTGTTGCAGGGTTGGGGGCACTGAGTGCAGCAGTGCTTACATGGGACCTTTTGAAGGAGTTGCTATTATCTTCATTACCTCCACCATAGTTTGGCCTCAAGTCAAATAACACAGGGAGGGAATACAGCCCCTCCCATCAACAGAAAATTCAATTAAAGATTTACTGAGCATGGCTCTGCCCATCGAAACAAGACCTAGAATCCCCCTCAGTCTCTCCCATCTGCAAGCTTCCATAAGTCTCTTATCCTTCTCCATCAGATGACAGACAGAATGAAAACCACAATCATAGAAAACTAACCTATCTGATCACATGGACCAAAGCCTTGTCTAATTCAATGAAACTATAAGTGATGTCATGTAGGACTATCCAAGATGGAAGGGCCATGGGGAGAGTTCTGACAAAACGTGGTCCACTGGAGAAGGGAATGACAAACAACTTCAGTACTGTTGCCATGAGAACCCCAAGAACTGTATGGAAAGGCAAAAAGATAGGACACTGAAAGATGAACTCCGCAGGTTGGTAAGTGTCCAATATGCTACTGGAGATCAGTGGAGAATTAACTCCAGAAAGAATGAAGAGACAGAGCCAAAGTAAAAGCAATGCCCAGTTGTGGATGTGACTGGTGATGGAAGTAAACTCCAATGCCATAAAGAGCAATATTGCATAGGAATCTGGAATGTTAGGTAGATGAATCAAGGCAAATTGGAAGTGGTCAAACAGGAGTTGGCAAGAGTAAACATTAACATTTTAGGAATCAGCAAACTAAAATGGACTGGAATGGGGGAATTTAACCCAGATGACCATTATATCTACTACTGTGGGCAAGAATCCCTTAGAAGAAATGGAGTAGCCANGGCTCTTCACTCCTCAGGGGGGCGGGCGACACTCTCTAGGACTCAGCCTGGCCTCTCCTCGGCAGCTCCTCAGATCTGTCCACTGTCCTTGTACAGCCCTTTCACATCTCAGAAGTCACCAAGACCTGTAAAGCTGTGACAGGGAGAGTGTGGGTCATCACCATCTCCAGCTTACAGAGGAGGACATTCTCTGGTGGAGAGAAAGCAGTGCAGAGCCATTAAGAGCATGGACCCTGCAGTCAGACAGCTAGGGTTCAAATCCCAGCTCTGTCACTCCCCAGCTATGGAAGCGGGGCACATTATTTAATGACCCCATGCCTGACAGCTAAAGTGGAGAATAACTGTACCTGTAAGATTGGGTTGTTGGGAGAACTGAATGAATTAACATGTGCAAAGGATTTAGAATACACTTAGCCCTTGGCGGCCATGGTGGTGACTACTACTATTGCTGCTACTGCTATTATAAACAACCAAATTCTGTAAAGCAATTATCCTTCAATAAAATAATAAATTAAAAAAATGAACAAGAAGAACCATCAAAAAAAAAAAAAGGTATTGCATTCTGGCTTGAAGTTTTAGATTTCTCCACCCCAGCCACACCATTGCATCAGGATACCAATATCTCCGTTTAGCATTATTTATCCACTCACCTACTCACCGGGCAAATAGTTACTAGAAATGTACTACTGTGTGCCCAGAGCTGTGCTGGGATGCAAGGCCCACTGTCCCAGAAAGATAGGAAGGGTATCCATTTTGAACAATGTTCCAGTTTGGATCTCAGCCCTGCATTTACGAGGGATGGGCCACAGGCAGGGAGGGCATCCTTGGCCGTTCTTTCCTTATCTGGAAGATGGGGCGTTATCTGTAGCGCTGCCACCCTGCCTCTTCTGAGGACCCATAGGCTCATCTGGGGTCCTGGAGAAGGGGCATGTTCTGGAACCTTTCCAGAGCACAGCCCCAGCCCTCCTCTGGCTCTGCAGAGCCAAGAGGAGAGGAGAGTGGACTCTAAAGCAGCGGCGTTGGGAAACCTGAACGCCTTGCAGAGACAGGGCTTTGGTTGGCTCTGACTCTGTGCTCACCCTGAGGGAGCATCACAGAGCAGGGACCAGCCCCCAGGAGGGCCAGGCCTCACTGAGAGGCCAGATGGCTGGCAACCGGCCCTTTGGCCTTAACCCTCTTGACTTGCGTGCCCTTCGGCCTGATGGCAGAGGAAGGAGCCTGTTCTCTTTCCCTTCTATGCCTGAGTGCAAGAGAAGGGTGTTTAAATCAGAGCTTTGAACTGAGACGCAAATGGGAAGGGCTTGTGGAATGATGCTGAACACCATCTAGAGAAAGTCCAGGCTCATAATTTACAGTCTCTGACAAGCAATTGGATTGACCTTCCCAGAGGCAGAGGCCCTGGGGTCACACAGAGAAAACGGAATGCTGGGGCATTTCCTAACTGGCACTTCAGAGTCTACACAGCCCTGACAGTCAGGTGCCTCCACCCACCCTCTGCTGCCCTGAGAAGCAGGCTTTACATCCTCATTTCAGCAGGGAAATGTGGCAAGCAGGCAGGAATGCGGGGTTGAACCCCACTCTGAGACCTGGCTTTGTGATCCCTAGCAAATGCCAATAATATATAAAGGGTGAATACAAACAGTGGCTCTCATCTACTGGGCTCCCAGGATGTACCTGGTGATCCTTGCTTGCCAAAGTGTTGCTATTTCATATGAACTGAGTCTCAGAGTGGGTGTGGATTTGCCGTAAGTCACAAAGCTCTTTTTTTTTGAGATTGAGATTTGGAAGCCCACACAAAGAGGTGGGCTTCAATTTCTGGACCATATCATGAAGATGATGGCTATCAGTTATATCCAGACATTGGAGTGTCACAGGCGCAGGGGGATGTAGCTCTCCCATTATTGAGAGAATCAAGGCTTCCAGAAGCACAGGGTTGTATTCAAGGTCGCCCAGCCGGCAAGGAGCAGTGATGGGACTCGATCTCCTTGTTCTGCCGTCCCTGGTCCCTTCCGAGGCTGCAGCTGCCGTCTGGAACACCGGCCGGCACAGCACAAGAGTTACAAATCTCTAGGAGCAATCAGACTGATGATATTTAAATACTAGGCTATTTGAAAAATATAACGACAAGCAGTTGAGAATAAATGCCAAACCTCTAACTGGTTAGGAACACCACCCGGGGGCACAGAGATTTGTTGGCGTGACTGATGCGTCCTGCTTAAATGCAACATACAGACACTTGCGCACAAGAAAGGCAGGCTGTGGGCGGCGACAGCGGCGGCGTGGAGGAGGGCTGCCTGGGTTAGAAGGCACTGCTTGCACCCGAACCCACTCATTCTCCACTGCATCCCTCCGCTGGAGGACCTGTTACTTCTGTTTGATTGATGAGAAGGCAAGGCCCAGAGAAGCTCGTGACTTATCCAGGGTTGCACAGCCAGTGAGTGCCTAACCCAGAACTGTCTTACTCTACAATCTCAGCTCTATCCTCCGCACCTCTCTGCTGCCCACACTACCTTTGTTGCCTGGAGGGACAGGTTATGTGTCTGGGGCTCTGAGAATTTAAGCCCGTTCGTTGGGACTTGCTGGGTCACCTGTCCACCTCTGCCCATCACTCTTCCCTGGGTGCCCCGTCTGACCAGGTCCCTGTGCCAGGCATAAGGATTCTGAGGTGGTCTTCTTGAATGGCCCTTTCCTGCAGGTCTATACTGTCTGGTATGGGAAGCCAAGCCAGAAACAGATAGCCTCCATCTTTCTGAATGGCCGCCTCTCCCAGCCTGAGGGCAGGGGAGGTGTTGGGCTGGCTTCATGGGGGCACCTGATGCTTCCCAGAGTCTGATGATGCAGCAGGCATCTGTCAGCCTCCGGGAGAGGAAAGAAAGGGGAAGGAGTGAGGTGTGAGGTCCAGGGTCCCTCGCACCAACCAGGGCACTTAATTATTTTTTATCTGACACACGTATTGGGCCTCCACTTAGGGTTTCATTTAAGCAATCAGATCCTTGGCCAGAAACAAGGTAGAAAACCGCTGCCTTAAGACACATTCCCAATCTGTTGCCCTGAAAGAGTATTTTCTATAATGTTGGCTTATTGGCCTAGGATAACTTGAGTCATCTATTCTTTCTGTCTTCTCATGTAAAAGCTCTATCATAAATGGCTAATCTACTCCTTCTACATATATCTATTGATTATCTGATATGAGCCAGACACCATCCTAGGTGTTATAGATATAGGAAAAAATAAATCTGTCACTCTGACTGCATACTTCTACCTTGCTGAAGCCTCCTCACTGCCTTTGGAGTGATTTTTCTAAGAAGCACATCAGATGACAGTCATGTTGCTGCTCAAAACGTTCAGGGGCTCTCTATTGCCTAAAGCATTACTGCTCAAAGTAGCTCGAGCCACAGAGTAGTGGTATCGGCATGATCTGGAGTTTAGAATTCAGAATCGCAGGCTCCACCTCAGACCTGTTCAGTGAGAACCTGCAATTANTACTTCTACCTTGCTGAAGCCTCCTCACTGCCTTTGGAGTGATTTTTCTAAGAAGCACATCAGATGACAGTCATGTTGCTGCTCAAAACGTTCAGGGGCTCTCTATTGCCTAAAGCATTACTGCTCAAAGTAGCTCGAGCCACAGAGTAGTGGTATCGGCATGATCTGGAGTTTAGAATTCAGAATCGCAGGCTCCACCTCAGACCTGTTCAGTGAGAACCTGCAATTAGGTCCCCAGGTGATTCCTATGATATTGGGATCTGAGAAGTACAGGAGTGTAAGATGTCAATACCCCCCCCACTTCACATTTTGATACCTGCTGGTACCTGCGTCATCTCCACCCCCTTTTCTCAAACACACTGGACTCAATGCCAGTCTTCCCTGCCCACCTGTCCCCTCCCACTTCCAGGCCTTCGTACACATGGTACACATGGGGCCTTCTATCCAGGCTACTCTTCCCCTGCTGGCTGGTGGCTGCGATGCCCTCCATTCATGGAGGCCAGACTTAAATCCTCCCGGAGCAACCTCAGATCCCTCTCCTCTCGTGCCTGCAGGCTGACTCTCCTACCTGTGGCCCCCCCACCCCCAGCCCAGTGCCTGCATGACTGCTGGGGAGCTCAGTGTGCTGGGGTCTGTGTTCGTCACCTAGGCGAGTATCTGTCTCTTTCAGGGCTTCCCTGATAGCTCAGCTGGTAAAGAATCTGCCTGCAATGCAGGAGACCCTGGTTCGAGTTCCTGGGTTGGGAAGATCCTCTGGAGAAGGGATAGGCTACCCATCCCAGTATTCTGACATAGAGAATTCCACGGACTGTATCGTCCACGGGGTCGCAAAGAGTCAGACACGACTGAGCAACCTTCACTTCACTTCACTTCACTGTCTCCTTCAAAAGACAATGAGTCCTGGAGGCAAAGCCTGGTCCTTTTCCTTCTTTATAGCCAACCACCCTAACCCTGGCTTCCCTGGTGGCTCAGACGGTAAAGAATTTGCCTGCAATGCAGGAGATGTGGGTTTGATCCCTGGTTGGGAAGATCCTCTGAAGAAGGGAATGGCAACCCACTCCAGTATTTTTGCCTGGAGGACCCCATGGACAGAGGATGCTGGCGGGCTACAGTCCATGGGGTTGCAAAGAGTCAGACACAACTGAGAGACTAACACTAACCCATTACCCCACCCCTGTGCTACCACTCACTGGGAATGCGGTCAGGATTCAGAGTCTGCTCTGAGGAGCACCCAGTCTGGCGGGCCAGTCTGGCTTTCAAAGTAACGAGCTCAAGTTCTTGACACAGGTTTGTGGTAACGGATGTGATGTTTACTGAGCTGAACCATTATCAGGGTCGGTGGAGCCAGGCAGCTTTCCTCTTTAGGCACATGGTTACTGGTTCCTGCTCCCCGTCTCTTTCCCAACAGACCCTCTCCCTGTCCCCTGAGGGAGCACTCACAGCCTCAGGACTGAGTCGTCAGGAGGCTGAGTCATGTGTGTGAACCATTTCCCCATGAGAGGGGTCCCCTCAGCCTGGCCTCAGTCTTCTCACAGGCCTTGCATGGGTGCCAGGAAGTGCATGCAGCCAGGCCTGGAAAGGGACGATGCTTCTTTATCTTGAAGGAAAAGTAGGTGGCCAACTCCCGTTACTCCCATCCCATGCACTCTGGATCTAGTTAATGAATTAAAATCCTCAGTAACAGGCATGAGGACTAATAAAGTGATACATTCATGAGTGCATCCATGAGACAGTTACAGAACACCTAACCTGGGGCTGGCCGTTGAGGTAGATGTCTGCGGTACAAAGATCAGTGACTTTTAGTCCCTGCCCTCAGTGGGGGCCATTTTTCCAATCCGAAGGAGGCAGCTGGAGGGTCTGGACAGCTGGAATCTAGTGCTTACTGGCCCACTAAGCCATCTTACCTCTCAAAGCTTTGTTGTCCTTATCTGTAATATGGGGGTTCCAATCCCTATGCTCTCTCACAAACTTGAAAACTCACAAATCAAAAGTCTTGCTAAACTGTAAAGTGCTGTACTAATTGTGCAACATTACCGAGGCAGGCGGTATTAGTGGTCAACCCCAAGATCCTTTTTTTCCCCAGGCTAACGCAAGCCCAGTTTTGTTTGGGAAAGCCACATGCTCAGCCCCGCACAACAAACCATGATGTGGCTAAGGCCATCAAGACAAGCCTGTTTTCTCTTTGCCATTTCCCAGCCTCCCTTGCAGCTAATGATAATCATGTGACCCACTTCTAGCCAATCAGACAGAAAAGGAAGTCCACTGGCAGAGGGAGGTTTGGGGAGGGATGCAAGTGACATCACTTATCTTCCAATTCTCATCTTAAATGTGGTGATAGCGTGTATGTTCTGGAGGCCATCTTGGGACCATGAAGTGACAGGTATGAGGACTAAAAATCACCTTGAAAGGATGGTGGAGAAGACCCACTTTCCTCTCCCCCACCCCACTCAAGGCCCCATCCTCTCTCTCCTGCACCGTGGTACAGCCTCTAACAAGATGCTGTCTGATGACAAACTCTGGGAGTCAAGCTGCTAAGATGGAAAATCACAGGGAGGTGCTGACTCTGAGCAGTTATGGTCCCTACCAGGAAAGTCTTCAGAGCAGAGAAGAAGGAGGGCCCAGCCAGAGTGGGACTAGTTTGCATGCTAAGTGGATGCAGTCGTGTCCAGCCCTTTGCGACCCTATCGACTATAGCCAGCAGGCTCCTCTGTCCATGGGACTCTCCAGCCAAGAATCCTGGAGTGGGTTGCCATGCCCTCCTCCCGGGGATCTTTCAGACCCACTAATCGAACCCACATCCCTTATGTCTCCTGCATTGGCAGGCAGGTTCTTTACCCCTAGCGCCACCTGGGACTTAGACGTCAGCAAAAGCTGGGGGAAGGACTAGAATTGCCCCCTCATCTCTGTATCACACCTGCACAATGTCCCAAAGACGGGATCACACCTGCTCCTCTCACTATTCTCAGCTCAGTAAACACTAAATAATCATAAAGAACATGCGTGTCTATGAATGAGGCACAGTTCATGGCTTCATGTAATTGTACCAACAGCCCATATGTGACAGATGAGGAAACTAGAAGTGCAGAGGGGTGACTCGGCTTGCTCAAAGTCACACATATATAAGTCAGTGCCATGTATGTCCGTCTTTCTCATGGTCCAGACTTACGCCGTCCAGTATGGTAGCCAAGAGCCACCTGCAGCACATTACCTTTACATTTCTAATCCACAATGAGATAAAAGTCAGTCCTTTGGTCACCCTGGCCATATTTCAAAAGTACAACAGCCACATGTGGATAGTGGCTCCTGGACGGGGGAGTGACAGAGAGTTCTAGCGACTGGTCCAGTAGAGTCATTCACAGATCCCTGCCTCGGGAGCACAGGCCTGCACAGTGACCCAAGCATGGAGCTGGGCCCACGAGGAAGGAGAAAGGAGCTGGGAAAACCTCATTGGAGAGCAGAGGATACGCCGGTCATGGGGCAGAGGGCCAGACATCTGCTGGCTCATTTACCTGTCTCACCAACTCCACACCAGTGCCGTTTATTAACTTCAAATGACAGAAAAAGAAACCAAAGCTCAGGAACATGAGAAGACCCATCCAAGGCCACACACCTAGGAAATGCTGGAGCTGGGCCCCGGGGCCCTGGATCGGACTCCAAATCCAGACCCCCTGCCTCGCCTTCTCTCCTCCAGGAGTCAGCTCTGGAGCCTCTTCCTTCCCCTGTCTTGTCTGTAGGGATGCCAAAGGGAAGAGATGAATCTTTCCAGCAAGCAGGGCCAAATTCCAGTTGGCGTGGGGGCAGGGGGGGCGGTTGTCGCCTACACAGGCCCAGAGGGAGGTAGCCCCCCTTTCAGGGCAGCTCCCACGGTCTCCCTGGACCGGAGACCAGGTCACAGGGCAGACTCATTCTTTCCTGGGCCTCTTCTCCCAGGCCGGGTTGCTGCTCTCAGAGACCTCAGTAAATCAGGCCCTAGTCACTCTGCAGACTCCAGACCAGGCGGGAGGAGGTCCTGCGGCAAGAAGATCAAGCTTCTCAGGCTCTCTCAGGAGCCTGCGGAAGCTTCAAAGGCCGGGGCCTGATTTACGAGGCTGCCAGCGGCTCCAGGCTGCCCCAGAGCAGGGCCTGCACCAGCTCCAAGCTGTGCATTAGCCCAGAGATGGGTGGGTCAGAGGATCTGAGCCCCAGGTTGGCTCCCCCAGGGCAGCAGGAGGGCTTAGAGCCAGCCATGCCTGGCGGGAGGCGTGGCATCTCCAGGATGGGGGATGGGAGAGCAGTAAGGAAGCAGGGCCAGGCCACTCTTGGAAAAACGGGCTTCGGGCTGCAGACAAGAAGCTCCCGACAGCTGCAGCCCTACAGCCAACCCTCAGGCCTGCTGGCAGCCCTTCCAGGGAGCCAAGACTGTCCCCTTTGCACAGGAAGACGTGGAGGCTCTGGGAGGTCAGGTGAGGTGCCCGGGACAGAATGGGAACTGAGCTCCAGTGGCAATGCCTGCTTGTCACACCCTGCCTCCCTGGGCAGCACCCCGCACTCAGCAAGTCTTTCTCGACCAACAAAAATAAAACTTACAACTTCTTTCTTTAAGAGGAAGTACACACTCCTTTACACTCTTTCGAGCTCTTTCATAAACTAGAATGAGTGATGAGAGGAGGTGGTTATTATCCAGCCTTGGGAAGTTTATAAAACAAGATGAGTTGCCTTGCCAGGGCCGACATCCGGGCTGCAATCTGCCAGGAGAGCTATGAGCCTGGCGACCTCTGGAGTTTTCTTCCTGCCTGAGTCTGGTTTTCATGATGGGAGGGGCGCAAACTGCTCCTCACTGCTCCCTGAAGCTGTACTTCCCAGGGTCAAGCAATTCTAGTCCTTCTTGCTATTTAAAGACATCTACCTAGGAGGTACCAGAAAACACCCAGTTATGACAATTTATTTCAGTATTCTGGCAAAGTATCTTTATCTGATTTGCAGAAGCTCAGAGGGGCCCCAGCTGGTGATATTTACTTCTCACCTGCTGTGTTCCCATCACAGTAGCTAGCCTCTAAGGCAGGCCAGCTTGGTTTTCACCCAGAGACGGCACATGAAGTGTATGTGACTGCCATCTCTGCGCCTCTGCCAGATGTTGCCAGGGCAACCACACACAAGCTAGAGGTTACAAGTGTGGATTCAGAGTCAGAGCCTGGATCTGGATCCCAGCTTTGCTTCTTCCCAGCTGTTTGACTTTCCACAGGGGACATGACCTCTCTGGGTCTTCGTTTCTACTCTTCAAGGTGGGGGGTACGGCCTTCCTACTCAGAGACCTACTGTGACGAGGACCATCCCCGGGAAGCACCCAGCACCAGACTGGCTTGCGGGAAGAAATCAACCAGTTATTTATTGTCATGACCAGCCTGTTTCCCCTGGGGGCCAGCCCAGGGCTGACCCGGAGTCCACAGTCACTAAGAAAGGCCTGCCAGGACAATGAGAAGATGAACTGGGAGGAAGGACCACCAAAGTGCTGGGTAAAACTTTCGGTGCTGTTGATGCCGGGGAGGTTCCCAGATGGAGCTCGTCGATACTGACTTCCAGTCAATGGGCGCCAGCCCCTGGAAGTCCCCCTCTCCCTCCACAGCTTTGGGATCGCTTGCCTTTGGGCTTGGGATCCGCCCTTCCTCTGGTGAGTCTCAGACCTCCCTTGTGTTCCGTTTTTTCAGCAAAGCAACTGTTTGGAAGGCACCCAGGGCAGCCGCTCTTGGGGACGTGCAACCCTCCGCCCCCAAGGCTAGGGTGCCAGAAGGACGAACCCAGCCAAACATATGGATCCTGGGCCCTGTAAAGCCAACAGCGGGGCCACTGGCCGGCTTCTCCTCTGTTCCCTGGAATATCTTGGCAAGGAGAAGACATGGTCTCAGCAACTTATAGGAAATTTCCCAGGGTATCCTGGTCTCTAAGGGAACAATTTGTTCCTTTCTCACACATTTAAATTTGTTTTCTTTTCTTTTGGAAGACCAGTTCTAAGATGCACACACACACATACACTTTTAATTTGTTCCTGGGTATGCTTAAATACAATTTCAGTGACAAATCTCATATTAGCAATTATTAGTATTTGTTTAGTACATGCTAAGTAAAGAGTTGGAGAAGGCAATGGCACCCCAGTCCAGTCCTCTTGCCTGGAAACTCCCATGGACAGAGGAGCCTGGTGGGCTGCAGTCCATGGGGTCTCGAAAGTCAGACACGACTGAGCGACTTCACTTTCAATTTTCACTTTTCACTTTCCTGCGTCGGAGAAGGAAATGGAAACCTACACCAGTGTTCTTGCCTGGAGGATCCCAGGGACGGGGGAGCCTGGTGGGCTGCCATCCGTGGGGTCATACAGAGTCGGACACGACTGAAGCGGCTTAGCAGCAGCAGCAGCAAGTAAAGAGTAAGGGCGTTCCTATTGGCTCAGGCGGCAAAGAAACCTGCCAGTAAAGCAGGAGACCTGAGTTCAGTCCTTGGGTCGGGAAGATCCCCTGGAGAAGGGAATGGCTGCCTACTCCAGTATTCTTGCCTGGAGTTTTCCACGGAGCCTGGTGGGCTATAGTCCATGGGGTTGCAAGGAGTCAGACACGACTGAGCAACTACCACTAGCCAAAGAGTAGCTCAGCATCTCATAGAGTGCTCACAATAATTCTTGAAACTGGGCTCTAAGTATTCTCATCTTACAGATGTGGGAACAGAGGTGGGCGGACCTGTGAAGGGCAGGCTGCGTCACTAGCACAGGTCTAGAGGCCTGGAGCCCCATCACTACCTGGTGCTGCCTTCTCCAACCATGCTGAAGGAGTTAGCTGGTTGGGGAGATTTTCTTTCCTTCGGGCATGTCAGGTTGACTAAGACAGCATCTCTCTCACCGCTGGAGTCCATGACCCTGGAGGCCCGGAAAAGGAGCCCCAAGTTCAATTTTCTAACATAAACTGCCTGCTGACTTTCCAGCACAGCTCAGCACCCACCAGCTGTTCCCTTCTCTGGGTCCAGGCCCTGAGGAACCAAGACTCAAAGTTCAGCCTGCTTCCTCCAGCACAGACACTCAGAAACGGAAATTTCCCACATTTTCACCACACAAAAGTCAGGTTGTATTTTTGTTCTCTTTGAAATATGCCAAAGGAATTTCTCCTTCCTTCCTCCTGAACCTTCTCCAAAAATAAATAGTAAAAGTGAACGCCATTTTGCCCTGTAAGCTGAGAATAGAAAAATCAACACTCTGCGTGGCATTTCCAAGACATTATAAGAGAGTGAATGTGTGGATCTGGCTCAACACCGTTTGGCAACTTCAGGTTTACAGTAGATGATATTTCTCACCCAGAAACTCCTCACTGGGCTTACATGACAAGTTCCTTTGCCTTTCAAATCTGATATAAAACACGAAGAGGTTTTCATGAATGAACACCACCTGGACTGCAATTATGAGTTAGCAGACCAACCACAAGCAAGTTAAACCTCAATTTATGCAGATAACTTAGTGAAACCAAGAAGACAGTGACCCAAGGTAGGCTGAACTGGTAGCTACAGGCTGAGCCCCGAGAAGAAGGGAGGTGTTTATCCTATAACTGATGCAGGCTGCAAAGAACCAAGCAAGATGACCAAGACTCAGGGGTTATTCTCAACTCACAGGATCCATTGTCCTCAGGGTCCTCCGCTGTCCTTCCGGGCTGCCCAGACCCCTGGGTCTGCACCTCCCAAACCCTCCGTGTGGGCTCCCCACATCTCTCCCACCCTCCCCGGCTCAGTGAGAGTCATCTTTCACATATGCTGCTTGATCACATCACTCCCTGCTCTGCTCATCTCTCGTGACTCCCCCCTCTCCTCAAAGCCAAACATGGTTCTGCCCCCAGGACCCTTCACCTGGCCTCTCACTCCTGGCAGCCTCCTCCCCCAACTGCTCATCACTCCCTAGGAATTTGCTTCAAGCAAGGCACCTGGCTGTGTGCTGTTCTCCACTCCACACAGCCAGGGATCCTCCAGGTAGGAAGCAGGGTCCTGGCTACCGTCACCTCCAGACAGGTGTCCTGGGAGCACTCACTCTGCAGGTGAGCTGGTGGACACTCATCTCAAGGTTGCCCCCACCCCTCTAGGAATGAGGAGCTCTCTCACTCCCGTTAGTGACAGAAGCAGAAAGAGACACTAACTGGCTTGTGGACTGCTGCCTGCATTCATCCCCGTCTCTCCCAGTTCCAGCTGTGCTGTGACGGGCAAGTGACAGGCGGGTCCCCTCTGGGGCTCAGATGCTCCATCTGCAAAATGCAGTTAACAAGTCATATCTCGTAGCCATTGAAAACCATTATGAAGCCCATCCTTATCATCTCCAGGCAATTTCAGCATGAAAAGAATGTGGTATTGCAGCTAGAAAGACCTGGTTTCTAATCCCAGCTCCAAAACTTGGGAAATGAGTGAACTTCTCTGACCTTCACTTTCCGCATCCTTAAATGGAGATTAAAAACTCTCCCTCAAAGGATAACTGTTTGGATTGAATTAGATGACATAGATAAAAATGGTTTATTAAACTGTTCAATTTGTACAATATAAGCAGATCACCATGATGGTGTGATCATTCACCCAGAGCCAGACATCCTGGAATGTGAAGTCAAGTGGGCCTTAGGAAGCATCACTACAAACAAAGCTAGTGGGGGTGATGGAATTCCAGTGGAGCTATTTCAAATCCTAAAAGATGATGCTGTGAAAGTGTTGCACTCAATATGCCAGCAAATTTGGAAAATTCAGCAGTGGCCACAGGACTGGAAAAGGTCAGTTTTCATTCCAATCCCAAAGAAAGGCAATGCCAAAGAATGCTCAAACTACCGCACAATTGCACTCATCTCACAAACTAGTAAAGTAATGCTCACAATTCTCCAAACCAGGCTTCAACAGTATGTGAACCGAGAACTTCCCGATGTTCAAGCTGGATTTAGAAAAGGCAGAGGAACCAGAGATCAAATTGTCAACATCCGTTGGATCATTGAAGATGTGTATAAGAGACACCAATACTGGAGTGGATTGTCTTTTCTGTCTCCAGGGGATCTGCCCAACCCAGTGATTGAACCCAGGTCTCCTGATTTTCAGGAGGATTCTTTACCAGCTGAGACACCAGGGAAGCCCAAGAATACTGGAGTGGGTAGCCTATCCCTTCTNACAAGTAAGCACATTGCTTACTCTGCGCCTGCCAGTTACTGAGCTAAGCTCTTAAGAAACATGAACTCACTCAACCGCCACTCCAATCCTGGGGGGAAGCGACTATTACTGTCACCTCCGTCTTACAGAGGAGGATGCAGAGGCTCTGAAAAGTTAATTTTGCTCATGGTCCTGTCACTAGTAAAATGCAGAGCTGGGATTCGAACCCAAGTATTCCGGCTCGAGTCCATATCATAACTACTATGCCATGCTGCTTCGCCCCCAGAAGACTGAGCTGCTTTCTAATGTGTATACCAGAGTGTGGCTAAATATTACTTAAGCACAGCGATGATAATCATAATAGTAATAACAGGAAAAAGGACAATACAAATAGGCAATTCCCTCTGTGATTTTTTGGGAGAACTTACTAACACCTGGCTTGCCTGGTGGCTCAGACGGTAAAGAATCTGCCTGCAATGCAGGAGATGCAGATTCTGTCCCTGGGTCAGGAAGATCCCCTGGAGAAAGGAATGGCTACCCAGTCCCATTCTTGCGTGGAGAATTCCATGGACAGAAGAGCCTGGCGGGTTACAGTATATGGGATCATGAAGAGGCCAACCACTGAGCGACTAAAACCACAAACACCTACCCAAGTTTCCCAGACAGTCGTGACCCTCGCACTCCCCCCCCCCACCTCCATTGCCCAGGTTACTCCCTCCACCAGGAGCTCTTCTGCTCCCTTTGTCCTTGGGACTCAGCTTGAACGCAGCCAGCTCTGGGAGCGCTTCTCAGATGGCGTCTCCTGTCGGAGCTGGTCAAGGCTGCTGAGTCAGTGCTCACGGTGGGGTTTCACACTGCATCCCATTTGGCTGAAGGGACTTTTCCACTGGCTTCAGATCCCTTGGCTAACCAGTGTGGCTCAGGGACAAGCCAGCTGTCACTTCACTGAGGCGTAGACGTGTCTATCTCATGCCTTCAATGCCAGACTCCGGGGAGCGCCTTCTTGGTGTCTGTTATTGCATTCAGTAAGCACTCCAAGCCTTTCGGGTAAGCGCTGTCACTCTATTTGAGCAGGGAGGACCCTGGCTCGGGAGGGTAGGGTCCCATGTCCCCGGACCCACTGAGCGGCAGAGCTGGGGCCTGAAACCAAGTTCCCAACCCCTCCCCCAGGGAAAGCCCTTTATGTAACTGCAATTGTAAAAATGGATTCCAGCAAAAGTCGGTAATAGAAGCCAAACTGAGGGGGAAACGACTTGATGAGAAACAGGATATTTACCTAGTCCTGAAGTATCTCCCTAAAAAATATTACAAAGGAAAAAATGACAATAGGGGCATTGGAGACCATGTGTAATGGTTAGTTTTATGTGGGAGGCTGGCTGGGCTATGACATCCAGTCATTCGATCAAATGCTAATCTAGGTGGTGCTGTGAATGTGTCTTATAGATGTAGGTGAACATTTAAACATCAGTTGACTTAATAAAGGAGATTTTCCTCAGTGATATGGGTAGACCTCATCCAATCAGTTGAAAGGCCCTGTGGGCAAACACTGAGGTTTCTCAGAGAAAAAAATGCTATGTCAAGGCTGAAGCATCAACTCCTGCCTGAATTTCCAGCCTACCCTGCAGATTTCAGGCTGGTCAGCCCCACAGCTGTGGGCCGATTCCACTCCTTAAAGTCTATCTCTCTTGCACTCTCTCTCTCCAAATATATATGTATAAGTCCCTTTATATACACATTCTATTTGTTCTCCATCTCTGAAGAACCCTGGTATACCATCAGAACAAAGGGATCCAAATGAACACCACCCAAAAGGGTGTCATATGTCTGCAGATGTTATGTGCTCAGAAGGACACATCATTCAGGTCAGTCAGTCAGCCAGTTGAGTTGCTCAGTTTTGTCTGACTCTTTGCAACCCCACGGCCTGCAGCAGGCCAGGTTTCCCTGTTCATCACCAACTCCCAGAGCCTGCTCAGACTCATTCCAGCGAGACGGTGATGCCATCCAATCATCTCATCCTCTCATCATTCAGGTACTAATACTTTTGTAATTGGAAAATGGCAAACTATGACTCAAACAGTAAAACAGATCTGCCCTCTTTCCTCCCTGGCCTGCGATGGCACTGGCCACTGGCCCTGGTAACCACGGTGCCCCCGGGCCAGAAACGGGTCCACATCTGATGACAGTGTCCAGAAGAGGATCTCCTGTCTGTCTGTCCTCCCCTTCTCTCTAGCCGCCTTCCCTCCCTCTTGCCCCAACACACACAGACTCAAATATACTCATAGGCAGTCATTTCCTCTCTGCTGCCAGCAGGCCCGGGAAAACTCCGTTGCCTCAGTTTTACAATGCTGGGGCAGCAGGAAGGTGGGGCACCCATGTGTGGATTTCTCTCAGAGCCAGCTATCTGTCTAAGGAGGGATGCTAATGTTTACAGCAGAGTGCAGGGATATGTGACAGTTTGGGAGAGCAAGGTGCCAGCTACCTGGTGGAGCAGCAGGTGGCTTTCATGGAAGCAGAAGATTGCCACTTATTATTTATTTCACTTTTTAGTTTTAAAACGTGATTAATATGCTGGCCAATATATTTGGCTGAACACAGGTGTTTATGAAGCCCTCTCAGAAGGCTTGGCTAGACAGGGCCTAATTGTTACGAGGGCAGAGGCAGCCATGTGAAGTGAGCTTCCTGCAGCCTGCCCGTGAACCAGCCTCATTTTTATGGGCACCTGAGGCAGTGATCTCCTCGGTGAGGGGGTGAGCCCAGGAGGCCTTCTAGCCAGGAAGTGAGAGGTGCAAAACACTCAGGGAACCAGAGGCTGGTTTTGCTATGCGGTGGAGGGAGGGAGGGCACTTTGGAGCCAGGCAGGAGGCTGAGGTTCCAAGCCTGGAGCAGGGCCTTCCCTGGGGGTCTGGTGGCTAAGACTCAGCACTTCCAATGCAGGGGGCCGGGGTTCCACCCCTGGTCAGTGAACTAGATTGCACACGCTGCAACTAGAGATTCCACACGCCGCAACCAATTCCTGGTACAGCCAAATAAATAAAAATTGAAAAAAGGCCCAGCCCAGCTATGGAAGCTGCATAAGTGAGGCAAGCCCTCTAAGCCTCTGTTTCTCCACAAGTGAAATGGGCAGGAAGGGTTTCAAAAGGCCACTGAGAGGCTCTAATAAGCTCACATCTGGAAAGAGCCAGCCGGTGCCTTCCAAATACAGCGCTCAGAAGTGCAATGTTCCTAAGAAGGAGGCCTGTGGAACAAAGCCTGGTTTTGAATCCCAGCTCTGCCACTTCCTAGCTGGGTGACTCTGGCTGATTACTGAGCCTCTCTGTGCCTCAGTTTGCTCAGCTGCAAAATGGGGGGCACGTATGGGGCTTCCCTTGTGGCTCAGAGGTTAAAGCGTCTGCCTGCAATATGGGAGACCTGGGTTTGATCCCTGGGTCAGGAAGATCCCCTGGAGAAGGAAATGGCAACCCACTCCAGTATTCTTGCCTGGAGAATCCCATGGACGGAGGAGCTTGGTGGGCTACAGTCCACGAGTTGCAAAGAGTCGGACACGACTGAGTGACTTCTCTTTCACTTCGCTATAGCACTGTAGCAAGGACCACTAAATGAGAGAATCTATAGCTGGCACTCTTTCAGTACTTAATACAGCTGCTCTTATTATTGTTTTCATTTCTTCACTTATTTTCTGCTTATCTCCTTCCAAGGTCTGGCCCAAAAGACATTTCCTGCTGGTGAATTTCTACTTATCCTTTGAGGCTTAGTTTAAATATCACCTCTCCCATAAAGTCTTTCCTGATCCTTTTCATAGAAATAATAACATCCCCCTGTTTGCAACTGAGATACTTTGTACATCTCCATCCTGATTGCTCTCAGAGCCCAATGCCTACCCTCTTTATAGGAGACCCTCTTACCCGCATCGCCTTCAGTGTGGGACCAGGTTTTATCACTGCTGCAAACCTGATATGCAGCTGCCCAACTATTATCAAGTTATCCCTTCGTATATGAGAAGGACTGGTTCTAGGATCCCCATAGTTACCAAAATCCATGGAGGTTCAAGTCCTTTGGTCCCTGATTCTATCCCTGGGTGGGAAAGATTCCCTGGAGAAGGAAATGGAAACCTATGCTAGCATTCTTCTTGCCTGAAAAAAATCCCATGGATAGGGAAACTTGGCTGGCTACAATCCAAAGGGTCACAAAGAGTTGGATTTGACTGAGCAACCAAGCACACAGCAAAGCACACAGTCAGCCTCCTACGTGCAGACAGAACCCAGGGCGACAGGCAGCAGGGCTGTCTGCACTGGTCGGGCAGCCCCCTCCCTAACCACGCTGGAGCAGACGAGACCCCTGGCCGCACTTCCCTGTTAAGTCACTCACTCACAGTGGGCCCCCGGGGTGGGCAGTTCCAGCCTGGGGCCTAGAGACTATGGCCCAGCACTCAGAGCTGCTAGGACAATGTGTGCTGGGGAGAGAAAGAGGTCGTGCGGATCGTCTCAGCGGCTTCCATCTCTGCCTGTCGGCGGTCTGAGCAGGACCAGGTGACGGTGCAGGCCGGGGTGCGAAAGAACTGTGTGGGAGGCTCCTGGATCCACACGTTGAAGTGGGATCCACAGACCTAGCAAGGGACGTGTGTGTGTGGGGGCTCCGTCCTCAGTCCTGTCCGACTGCTTGTGACCCCATGGACTGCGACCCTCGAGGCTCCTCTGTCCATGGGATTCTCCAGGCAAGAATACTGGAGTGGGCTGTTATTCCCTTTTCCAGGGGATCTTCCCGACCCAGGGACTGAGCCCACATCTCCTGTGTCTCCTGCGTTGGCTGGCGGATTCTTTCACCACTGAGCCACCTGGAAAGCCGCGGCAGCGAGGTACATGGCGATCTGCATGTCAGCTAANAGCAAGGGACGTGTGTGCGGGGGGGCTCCGTCCTCAGTCCTGTCCAACTGCTTGTGACCCCATGGACTGCGACCCTCGAGGCTCCTCTGTCCATGGGATTCTCCAGGCAAGAATACTGGAGTGGGCTGTTATTCCCTTTTCCAGGGGATCTTCCCGACCCAGGGACTGAGCCCACATCTCCTGTGTCTCCTGCGTTGGCTGGCGGATTCTTTCACCACTGAGCCACCTGGAAAGCCGCGGCAGCGAGGTACATGGCGATCTGCATGTCAGCTAAGTTTAGAAGTTCAGGGCAAGAAAGCGGTTGTCCACCCTACAGGCGCCCCCTCTGGGAGGACGGGTGGCACGAGTCTGCTTCAGAAGGGCGACAGTGGACTCCAAGGCAGGGTATCTGAGACAGGCCTTGTGCCAGTCAAGTGCTTGGCCCAGCCTTCCCAAGTGATTAAGCTGCGGCTGTTTTCCTGGGCCTGTGCGGTGAAGGACCTCCCTTCCTCTTCAGGGCTGACTCATCCAGCGCATGGCTGTCAGCTCTGTTTAAGCAGGAGCACTGTGGGCACCTCCTCAGTGTGCTGGGACGCATACTGGGCACAGGGGTCACACAGACGGATTAGACTGCAGGCCATCCTGGGGAGCCCAATCTCCAGTGGGGAAACTGCCATGGAAACCCAGATACCATATGGTGCCATGCAAGCAACAGATGGCTCAGATGGTAAAGAATGTGCCTGCAATGCATGAGACTGGGGTTCGATCCCTGGGTCAGGAAGACCCTTTGGAGAAGGAAACAGCAACCCACTCCACTATTCTTGCCTGGAGAATCCCCATGGGACAGAGGAGCCTGGCAGGCTACTGTCCATGGGATCCCAAAGAGTCAGACACAACTGAGCAATTAACACACACATGCTGGGGAGTCCCCCGCTCCTGAACTCTAGTGGGGAAAATGCCATGGAAACCCAGATACAGTATGGTACCATGCAAGCAGCAGCCCCTCTCCGCTGTCCTTCCCCAGGATCCCACCACGATGCTCCTCTAGGAAGCCTTCCAGCCACCCCTCCCACGTCTCCATGCTCCACTCCCAGGTCACTTATTCTTTCAAGTGTCCTCAGAGCACCAGCCAGCCCTCCTCGATTCAGTGTAAGGTAAAGAGTAGATCTCACTGCCAACGAGAACCAACCTGTCCTAGGAAAAAAGATGCTGCGATGGGAACTGTTATACCCTCATGGTTTCAGCAACCTTCAGGCCCCTATTCAAAGCGAGCCACCCCTTTAGATGGGAGCAAAGGCTGATGGCAAAGGTAAGTGAGACATACTTAACGACTGTACAAGCAGTGATGAAAACCTACTCCTTATTTTATGATTGCTGTGAGTGAGAAAGCTGCCAGCCCTGGGGGTCAGCATTGGCTGGGGGTCAGGGATGTAGCTGGACTTCACTCAGGAAAGGAAGGAGGAGGAAAAGGGAGCACGTTGCCTGGGAGCAGAGCCAAGAGCCAGGGAGGAAGAGTGTTGGGAAGAAAATTCATGTCCTCACATCCTGAGTCTCTGAACTTCATGGGATTCTGGCTTGAGTTACTCCCCGCCACCTATTGAACTGCTGGTGGTGGCTGTGTGTGAGTGTGTGTGTGTGTGTGTGCTGGTGGTGGCTCTGTGTGTGAGTGTGTGTGTGTGTGTGCTGGTGGTGGCTCTGTGTGTGTGTGTGTGAGTGTGTGTGTGTGTGCTGGTGGTGCTCTGTGTGTGAATGTGTGTGTGTGTGCTGGTGGTGGCTCTGTGTGTGTGTGTGTGTGTGTGTGTGTGCTGGTGGTGGCTCTGTGTGTGTGTGTGTGAGTGTGTGTGAGTGTGTGTGTGTCAAAGCATGGGGGGGAGACAGAGCAGAGTGGGGGAAGGTGGGGAGCTTCAGATTTCATGAAATCCATTTTAATCACCCTCTGCAATCCACAACACTCTGTAATTACAAGGCTTTTATGCTCAAGTATAAAAAATCTCACCAAGAAAGAGACATTAAGCTTGCAAGCGGAAACATGAAAATTCATGAAACGCACAATTAAGGATCCAATGACAGTGTTAACTCTCCCCTTTGCCAGCCCAGGCACTGGGGATTACCAACAAAATGGGCAAATCTAAACCCCCAGGCGTCTCCTGACCCCTGAGAACCTGGACCCCACCTGCTCTCTCCCTGGATTCCCATTTACTACTGTCATGGGCTATCAG
>SJYV01028323.1:615094-663023 GCA_006410875.1 Neotragus pygmaeus | reverse complement strand
GGGGGGGGGGTCTCGCAGTGCAGCAGCGGGTAGGCCCAGCTTAGGAATCTGAGCCCTAGGGGAGGGGGATGGGCAAGTCTAGCTCTAGAGGGCAAGAGCCAAACACATTTCTTGTGTTTGAGAAATGACCCCAGTGCTTGTCGTAGCGTGCCTAATCCCTGAAAGACAGGGCTAGACTTTGATGCTCTTTCCAACTGGTCAAGAGAATTCAAAAGGTCTGGGGGCTGCAGTCACCTCCCATCAGAGTGACTCTAGCTCCCAAACTGTCCTTCCACTCTTACCTCTGTGAAGTGAAGTGAAGTGAGAGTTGCTCAGTCGTGTCCGACTCGTTGGGACCCCATGGACTATGTCCATGGACTTCTCCAGGCCAGAATCCCTTCCTTAATCCAAGGCCTCCTTGGTTCTCTCTTCCAGGACCCTCAAATGCCTCCATCTCAGTCCTCGGTGCCAACTCTGTACCCTTAGTCTGCTCTGTGAGCTGGCTTCCAGGCCCGTCTCCCCTAAGCGTGCATTTAAGAAGTCCCTCTCCTCTTCCTCCACTGTTACATGAACAAAGCAGGACAAGATGTTGTAGCTGAACTATGATCCTAATTACATTACACAGAAAACAAAAACCAAAGCTCAAAAAGAAGGAAATTAACCAAACAGTCACTGGTTACTCTTAGGTTTGGTACCTTCAGGGAAGGAGGATGCAGGAGGAAGAGATTAACAGGGCTTTATACATTTTTAACCTGTGCACATTTTCACCAAAAAAAACACAACTTAAATGTCACTTCTGTTCAAAATCTTTCTGTCATTCCTTATATTCTACATGACAAAATAGAAGCTCTGAGACGGGTGTTTACAACCTTCTAAGATCTGGTCCTCATTGTAGGGCCAGCCACACGGATGTGTGTGTGACCCGTGTAGTCACACAAAGACCAGCACTGCGGAAAGACCCTTGTGTGTGTGTGAATCCAGGTCTCTTGCACTGCAGGCTGATACTTTACCTCTGAGCCACCAGGGAAGCCAAAGAAAGAGCTGTTCAGTCGTATTCGATTCTTTGCAACCCATGGACTGTAGCCCGCCAGGCTCCTCTGTCCATGGAATTCTCCAGGCAAGAATACTGGGGTGGGTTGCCCTTCCCTTCGCCAGGGGATCTTCCTGACCCTGGGATCGAACCTGTGTCTCCTGCATCACAGGTGGATTTCCTGAGACACCAAGGCAGCCAAGGAAAGGTCCATGCCTGGTTACATGCTCTGCTCTGGCTATCTCGAAATCCTTAATTTTAAAACAAGGGATCCACATTTAAATTTTGCACTTCCTCCCACAAATTATGTAACGGCACCTGTTCATCAGAGTATGTTCATCAAGAGAAATCACAGTCTAATTATTCAGGGCAGAACAATGCAGACAGTCTTTGGACTGTTGTGTCAAGTAGGGGCCTCCAGGCTATGACTAGGGTGGTTATGAGGATGGGACATATCCAGCTTGGGCAGGTAAGGAGCCAGGGCACACTTAGCTACTGCTTATCGAGCCCCTTAAGCAGTCTCTGGGCTCTAGGTACAGAGTCATGAACAAATTAGGCCAAGTCCCCACTCTATCAAGCTTCAGTGCCAGTCAGGGTAGACAGACAATAAACAAATAATTATCTTTGTAGGGTAGAGCTGTGAAGAAAACTGAATCAGGATGAGGGAGACAGAAAGGGGCTGGAGGACTGGGGCATACTCCTATCTGATTCAGGACTTGAGAGGAAGTGAAGGTGCATCTGGATGGTGGGAACATGGGAGATGTTGACACACACACAGAGAAAATCACAATACACTGTGGGGTTTGCTGTGAAGAGACACGGTGGGAGCCTCAGGGTGGAGCAACCTGCTCAGCCTGGAGAGGGCCCAGGAAGGTGCTGGGAGTTACTCAACTTTGAATCATCCCCATCTCTGTTGCCTGACTCTCACACCAGCAGAGATCACATCCTATTGACTCTATGTTTGTAACTTTTCTTTCATTCCCGCTGTCGTGGACTAGCTCAGGTCTTCATTTCCCCTGAATCCCTGCAGTAAACTTGATCTTTCACCTCATGCTGCATCCTCACATTTCATGCTACCTAGGCAACTGCATCTACTCTTGGGCCTGCAGCTGGAGTCTTAGTCTCTAGCCCTGATCTCTTTCTTGAACTCCAGATCTCAATATCCAATTGCCTTCGTTCTTGAGGGTTTCTAGTGTCTGAAAGAAGGCAAAGCTTTCCAACTTTCCACCTGGTCTCAGAGGCTGTTTCTACTTGGGCCTTCAAAAGTGCTTGCTTAGGGTACCAGAATCCTGTGGAAGGGTAAGGAAACGAGGCACAGAAGCAGAATCTGGGGAATTTTCTGCCCCTTGGGGTCAGGATATTGGCCTGACCTTTCCAGAAACTTAAATTCATCACTATCTCCGTTCATTTAATGAGATCTGAAGATCCTTGGAAAGTATACACGAGACTGAAGTATAAGACAGAAAGTCAGTAGACTGACTGACACAGAAACGAACCCATCCGCATTAAGTCTGATCAAAGCTTTCCATGCAGGGAGCCAAATTATCTCCTGAAGGTCATGGGGTGAACACGGCAGATTACAAGTGACATCCTTCACTTGTTCTGTGATGCTCTGGGCAAGGGCCTAACATTCCTTATATAAAAATCCTCAGTCATTATGCCTATTTCATAGATGATGGGCTATAGATGGGCTTCCCAGGTGGTGCTAGTGGTAAAGAACCCGCCTGCCAGTGCAGGAAACACATGAGACACAGGTTTGATCCCTGGGTTGGGAAGATCCCGGACAGGGAGGAAATGGCAACCCATTCCAGTATTCTTGCCTGAAGAATCCCGTGGACAGAGGAGCCTGGAGGGTTATGGTCCATGGGGTTGTAAAGAGTTGGCCATGACTGAATGCACATAGACGAATGCACACAGATGAAGAAACAGGCTCAGAGAAGCTAAGCAGCTTGCACCAGTTTGCACAGGCAGTATGCGGTAGAGCTGGGATTCAAATTCAGCACCAGAGCCTGCTGTCTGCTGCTGCTGCTGCTGCTAAGTCGCTTCAGTCGTGTCCGACTCTGTGTGACCCCATGGACTGCAGCCCACCAGGCTCCTCCATCCATGGGATTTGCCAGGCAAGAGTACTGGAGTTGGGTGCTGTTTAACCACTGACAAAAACAGAATACACGTTATGGCTGTAGAGGAAAGAGTGACAGGCCTTTGTCTAAGTCAAACTGATGCTTAACATAATANCAGGCTCCTCCATCCATGGGATTTGCCAGGCAAGAGTACTGGAGTTGGGTGCTGTTTAACCACTGACAAAAACAGAATACACGTTATGGCTGTAGAGGAAAGAGTGACAGGCCTTTGTCTAAGTCAAACTGATGCTTAACATAATATCCGCAGCAGTGCTCTGCAATACAGTAATACAGCCACCCAGATGGGAAGGATTATTCTTGGAACCACTCTACCCAAATGAATCTTTATAATCAGGGTTTTATGTTAAATGCACAGTGTAAGAGTTGTCTTTCAAAGGACTCCTCCTATAAAACAAGTAAACGATTTTGTTTCTGAAAATGAATAATCAACTCTGATTTACCTACTACATACTAAATCTGCTGGAGTAAAAATGATATTGTCTGGGGCCAGGTAGACCTTGGGTTCCAATTGTAGAGCAGCATTAGCTGTACTGCCATGAACACCTGAGTCCCCTGGCTTCAGTTTTCCTCATCTGTAAAACAGTGATGATAGTATATACCTCAAAGGACTTTTTAGGGGAAGATGGAGGAAATTAGTACAAAATGCTTAGAATAGATTCGGGTATGATAAATACACTTTTTATTTTTAAATTTTTTTTGGCGATCCAATTTACTATCCAGTTCAGCTACTCAATTTACCTCTATCATTCTCATCATCATGATGTTTATATATACTCAATATATATTTGAGCATCCAATTTAGTTATTTACTTTGCTGTGATGATGATGTTGAAAATGCAGCTACTCAGCTTGCTGTCTAATTCAGCTCACGCATTTGTAATAAAACTTTACCCTTAATGTTGACTTTGGCAGTAACCACACGCCTGGTGTCCTGCCCACACAGTGCCCATACTTCTCTCCTTCATCAGCTCTCTCTCACTCTCTTCGTCTCACACTGGATGTGCTACACGGGAAATCAGCATCCCTTTGTCCCTGAGGGGCACACGGCTCTCCTGCTTGGGCTAAGGGGCCAGGTGGCTAGTTTCGAGGCTGATTTAGACTCCACGTGATGTCAGAGAGCCCCAATCTCTGGAAGAGGCTGTTCTTCAGGAGTGCTGAGCAAGACTGTGTCTTGCCTAATAGTAGGACAGGTAGGGCTGTCAGGAGCTCGGCTCTGAGCAAAGGGCCAGCACACGTTGGGGCCAAACACAACCTCGGCTCAGTCAAGGCTCTGCTTCCTCTCTGGAGGAGATGTCCAACCAGATTTTGCACTGCCTTAACTGACATCACAGTCCATCAACAAGAGTAACTTCATGCATATTCTCCTTGGAGAGTAGCAGCCAACTTCTTCAGCCATCTGTAGGTTAAAAGCTGCTCAGAAGGATACAGTTAGGCAAGCTTAGCTCTGCTGTGTCTCCGTTTTGTGATCTTAGGTAAGTCATTTACCCTTTCTAAATGCAGTACTTGGATGCAACCTCAAAAACGACAGAATGATCTCTGTCTCCAAGGCGGTTTGCAATTCAATATCACAGTTATCCAAGTCTATGCCCCAACCAGTAATGCGGAAGAAGCTGAATTTGAATGGTTCTATGAAGACCTACAAGACCTTTCAGAACTAAAACCCAAAAAAGATGTCCTTCTCATTATAGGGGACTGGAATGCTAAAGTAGGAAGTCAAGAAACACCTGGNTGGGAAGGATTAGGGACAGGAGGAGAAGGGGACGACAGAGGATGAGATGGCTGGATGGCATCACGGACTCGATGGTTGCAAGTCTGAGTGAACTCCGAGAGATGGTGATAAACAGGGAGGCCTGGCGTGCTGCAATTCATGGGGTTGCAAAGAGTCGGACACGACTGAGTTACTCAACTGAACTGAAGCCTGTTTCTTCATCTGTAAAGTGGGAAGACCCACTTCTCAAGGGTAAATAAGGGTCAAAAACTCATAATTAGCTATCAACAAACATCAGTTCCCTCTTCCCCTTCCCTTCAGACATATCTTTGTAGGGAAACAAAGATTAAAAAGCTCTCAGGGAAGAAAATACTTATGAAAGGAATAGGTAAATGATGAAGAGAAAAGAAACCTTTTTTTATGCGTGTGTTAGGCATCGTGTTAGGTTTTTTAACAGATGCTATAGTATGCCATTCTCAGAATGACTCTGGAGGGAAGATATTAGCTATATTCTTTTTAAATTGTGGTAAAATATATACAACCTAAAATTCACCATTCTTACCACTAGTAAGTGTATAGTTCAGTGGCATTAAATACATTAATTCATCTCGTTGTGCAGTCATCACCAAGATCCCACTATAGAACTCATCCCATCTCATGCAAAACTGAAACCCTTGTACCCATGAACCTTCTTTACCCCTCAAGCCAGCCCCTGGCAACTAGCATTTTACTGTCTGTATAATCTGGTAAATACCTTACAGTGGAATCCTGCAGTATTTGTCCTTTTGCGACTGATTATTTCACTTAGCCTAATATTTTCAAGGCTCATCCATGTTGTATATGTGTCAGGATGGCATTCCTGTTTAAAGGCTAATACTCCATTGTGTATCTATGCTGCATTTTGTTTATGCCTTTATCCACTGACGGGCACTGCAGACACTTGGGATGTTTCCATCTCTTGGCTATTGTAAATAATGCAGCCATGAACATGGGCGTGCAACTACCACTTCAAGTCCCTGACCTCAGTTCTTTCATATACCCCAAAGTGGAATTGCTTTTTCACATGGCAATCCTATTTTTAATTTTTTGAGGAATCAGCATACTGTTCTCTATAGTGGCTGTACAATTTTGTCTAATCCTTTTTTAGAGATGATGCATCTGAGGTTTAGAGCTGAGCAACAGCCCTGAGGCCGCAGCTTCAAAAGGGAGAGTCTGATGCCAGTCTGGGTCCAGGGTGGCCTTATTCTACAGAGTAACAGTTCCTGAGGCCAGGGCTCAGCTAGAAGTATCAGAATCATCCAGTGTACTTGTTAAACATATAGACTCCTGGGTCTCCAGGCCTCAAGAAATAGAACCTCCAGGGATAGGACCCAGGAGTCTGTATTTTCAAAATAACAAAAATCAAACAACAAAGAAACCAACTAACCCTCTGTGTTTCTGGTAGATAGCCAGGTTTAGATAACCACTGTTTACTCTTGAGATGGTGGTTTAGTCACTAAGCGATGTCCAACTCTTGCAACCTCATGGACTATAGCCTGCCAGGCTCCTCTGTCCTTGGGATTTTCCAGGTGAGAATACTGGAGTGGGTTGCCATTCCCCTCTCCAGGGGATCTTTCCGACCCAGCGATCAAACCCTTGTCTCTTGCATTGCAGGCAAATTCTTTACTGACTGAGTCACGAGGGAAACCCACTATTGGGGTAACAGCCAATATTGTTGTCCTTGTCATTATCCAGATGTCCTTGTAACCCTGCCTTACCCAGATCAGCTTACGATTTGTAAACATCTGGAGACAGTGGGGAATGTAAGGGTTACCAGGAAATCTCAGCCCTGGGTTTGTTCTCCAGGAAGTGCTGGCTTTCAAAGGGCAACACATTTAGTGTTCTAATCAACAAGGCATCAGCCAGGCACCTGCCCGGGCCTTTCTTCGATTCCTGACTAACACTCATCAAGCAGCTCAGGCCAATGTGTTCCTTAGTGTGTGTGTAGAAGCAGGCTGTTGGCATTTTAATCTTACTAGTGAGCTGAAGCCCTAAGTGGCTGCAGCCACAGCAGCCTCTTGTGTGGATGGGGTGAAATTCTTCACACCCTGAGACTGACTCCCCATCCCTCTGCCATCTCCCACCCATCCTTCCCAGCTCTGATCTTCCCCTGGGCATGCAGCAACAGACTCCAGGAAACCAGAGCCTGATGATTCCCAGGGCACTGGCTGCAGATAGATGGATGACCAGCTCAGGTAACCGGGCTGCCTGTATCCCAGAACAGATATGGAGTTGTCTACCCGGCCTGACTTGTGGAGTTGGCACCAGGCCATAGGCACTGCTCCCTGAATTCAACTGTGTCCCTCCCCCATCAACACTCCTGAGAGCAGCCAGAGAAGGCTGTGGGGCCTCGGGAAAGAGACATCTAGAGGCAGTCTTGCCAGCACAAAGCCCTGATTGTTGGAGGAGGAAGGGTTGGGAGAGGCAGAGGGGGTGCTTATCTTTTGTCAGGGCCAGAGAGCTGAAATGATTCCAGTGAAAAACGACCCTGTAAACTAAAAAAGAGGGGAATATGCAAACTATGACTATCTTCTTCCTCGGGACAGAAACAGCTTGGGCTTTCTCTGAAAATGTTCACAGACACATACCCACATGAACACAAATACACACTTATCATTCTACTCAAAGTAAATCAAGAGGCAAATGAAAAACAAAGTCACCCATCCATCCATCCATCCCTTCAGTCACTTGTTCATTCAAACATTAACTTTGTGCCATGAGTTATGCTGCAGGAGACCGCAATGATCCTAGATCAGAAGTTTCTGATGGAGGGCATATTATTCCTGCAACAATCTAGGAACCTGTATGTTGGCTCACTGAGGATTGTCTGTAACAGCATTGATGTTTTGCACAATATATGTAGGGGTGTTATGAGGAATACACATTGTGTTCGAACCATACTGAATCCAAAGCAGCTATCTGTCAGTGTAGTTTTCTCTGTCAAGGAAAGCTAAAAGTATGGCTATTAACTACTGGACATGGTCTAGACAAACAAAAGTGCAGAATCATAACGTACCGTTCCGTGAGTGGAGGCAATCACGACCACCACCACGGCAGCAAACTAAACTAGGAACGACGTGCTGGGCATCGTTCTAAGTGCCTTACTTTTAAGTCCCCACGATAAATCTCTGAGATAGGCATTATCACTACCCCATTTTGCGGGCGATAAAGCTGACCGTGAGAGCCTTCATAACTCGCCCAAGTTCACACAGCAATAACAGCGGATCTGGGAAAATAGAGGAGGAAACTCAGTACTTTGAACGCTTCTTGCCATGGTGGGCAAGCGCATCTTGTCTAAACACACTCATTGTAAAGACGGATGAGGAAGCTGAGACTTAGAGAAGTCACGTGACAAGTCCAAAGGGAGTCACGTGGTGAGTTCTTGAGGCAGCCTGGGGTAAGATCTCAGCTTTCTCTTCTTCCATTCTGTTTCACTGCTGTCTAAATAAGCTAGTCTTTACCTCCAAGTTAAAGTAAAAATAACCTGGGCATGAGGACAAAGTAAAGGAAAGAGACACGAAAAGTTCATGGTAAGACGCAGGTTGTCTTCTTGTAGAATCTAGTGCAGTTTTATTTTCCTGGGTTGTCACTTGGTCCTGGACATCCCTGGGAAAAACTCCTGACACAAGGGAAGCAAGACCCAGGTGTGGTGAAGGTATCGGGGACTCAGAGACCCCAGCTCAAGTCACTTTATTTCAGGCACAAAGGACCACTTGGTGGAGCAGCCCAGCTCTCCCTTGGCTTTCACAGCATCCGTTTCTCCCTGCCTAGCATCCTACAGCCCACACAGCCAGGAACCCTAGAAATGAAGGTCCTGTCCTTCTGAGCAAGCGGTGCCCAATTAAATCCCAACAATCTGTCTCTGGCCACATGCTGTGCCAGCTGGAGAGGCTGGCTTGGGAAGCCACTGTTTCCTGGATGATGGATCTTGGAGAGGCAGCAGGTGGCCGTGGAAAGAGTTTTGAGTCTGACCATACTAGACAGGAATTCTGGACCCACGAAGCACACTGGCCGTGTGATCACGGACAAGTTTCCTAACTGCTCTGGGCACCTGTTTCTGCATCTCTGAAATGAACATAACACCTTCCTTGTCTATAAGTGAAAGTGTAAAAGTGTTAGTCACTCAGTCGTGCCTGACTATTTTCCATGCCATGGATTGTAACCCGCCAGCCTCCTCGGTTGTGGGATTCTCTAGGCAAGAATACCAGAGTGGGTTGCCATTTCCTTCTCCAGGGGATCTTCCCAATCCAGGGATCGAATCTGGGTCTCCTGCACTGCATCTAGATTATTTACCATCTGAGCCACCAGGGAAGCTCTGTCTATGAGTGAACATATTCAAAATACTTGGTACATTTTTGCTCTGAGAAACAAGAATATATGAACAGATCAGCATTTTCAAAAGCTTTCAGCATAGAAGAACCACCTTACTTGCTCTAAAGAAAATCTAAAATGAGACTCATGTCTAAAGGAGATAAAGGGTCACTTCTGGGTTGGTGAGGGGTTGGGAGCTCAGGGTTCTGCCTGTTTTGCCTCCTTTCCTCCCACCATGGCCTTGGGATTCCTCTAGGGAATTTGACTAGTTGGTTACTAGGCTCCTTTTAACCGTAATTAAGTGAAAGAAAGGGAAGAAGAAAAAAAATAGAAGGGCAGGAGAAAGGAAAAGCACAGTTTTGCCCGTTGGTACCTGGGAGGAGATTTATATTTGTTAAGAAGATGAACTCCATCTCTGGTTCTTATGGTTCAGCAGAGAAGCCAGACCAGGAACTTGTAATTTAAAAACTGGAGGGTGATTGAAAAAGAATTGGGGTGGGGGAGTCTCACTGAGAATACAAAGCAGGATTCTGAAGTAGTTCAGCCATCAAGGAAGCTGGGGCCTGGAAGATGGGGAAGACAGCAGGTTGGACTAGCTGATGGGAGGCAGCGCAAGAGAGAAGGCATTGGACTGTGAGGTTCTGGAGATAGCACCACTAAGACTTGGTGACCGACTTGTCAAGAGGCCATGAAAGGGAGCATGCTCTCAAGAATGACTCCCAGGTCTCCGGGCTGTACGTCAGCTGTGATACTGTAACTAGCAGTGTAAAGTAGAAGACTCCACCAGCATCTCTGTCCAAACTACCCAGGATCCAGCAAGGACCCTAAGCCCACTGCTCATACAACTGCCCGTCCTTCCCCGGGGAGACAGAGGCTGGAGGGATAGTGTCAGCACACCCCATGGAAAGCATTTAGGATCAGGAGAACTTGACAAGGCCAACAAAACACCTGTAGGCAGAGCCATTCTGGAAAGTACAGCAACTGCTTGCAGTAAATTAATAATAGATGAGCTGAACTCCTTCTGAAATATTTACCCAGCCGGAATGGTTGCAGGCTAATAACCAGGAGTGGAACCCAAGCCTTCTCTTAAACAGCCCCGACTACTGAAAATGAAGAAGCATCAGCCTGGCCCTTCCTGATGCTCATGGAAAGAGAACAAATGTGCAGGTGGCCTCCCTCGGAAACATAAAGACCGCAGGCTGCTGGGAAATGCTGGGGAAGGGAGCTCGGACAAAGGCCTGGGAGGCAATGATAGAAAGGAGCTGACACAGGAGCACTGCTAGCGGTGATGGGGCGCTTATTGCACATCCTCGTCTAAGGGCCATGCCTAGGGGAAGCCCATGAAGCTGAACGCTACTTTTAGGCCCATTTTACAGATGAAGGTGATGAGACACAGAAAGGTTCTGTCAGGTTGCCTAAGGCACCAGCGAGGACATGATGAAGCTGGGATTCGAGGCAGTCTGGCCTCAGAGTATGTGGCCTTAAGCCCCTTTGCCTTCGCTGCCTCCTGTTGCCTTTGCCAAAACAGTCAAGAGAGAGGTGCAAGTGTGAGGAAAGAGACTGTGCATCCAACTGCCAAAGCCACATTTGCACAGCCCTGGTGCTGCGTGGACTTTCTTCCTCCAGCGTCCGCGGAGGAAGCTGAACTCTCTTCACCAGAGTCATTCACTCCTTTCTTTCTTTCTGGCTGGGCTGGGTCTTCATGGCTGCCCGCGGGCTCTCTCCAGTCGCAGTGGGGCGGGGGCTACGCTCTAACTGCGGTACACAAGGCCGCTCATTGTGGAGGCTTCCCTTGTTGTGGAGCACAGGCTTTACGGCACGTGCACCTCGGTAGCTGCGGTGTGCAGGCTTAGCTGCTCTGTGGCAAGCGGGATNTCGCAGTGGGGCGGGGGCTACGCTCTAACTGCGGTACACAAGGCCGCTCATTGTGGAGGCTTCCCTTGTTGTGGAGCACAGGCTTTACGGCACGTGCACCTCGGTAGCTGCGGTGTGCAGGCTTAGCTGCTCTGTGGCAAGCGGGATCTTGATGCAGTTTCCTGCACTGGTGGGCAGATTCCCAACCACTGGACACCATGGAAGTCCCCTTTCATTTACTACTTATTTACCCAGCATCTACTGGGGCCCAGACCCCAGGCTGGGTTCAGATTGGGCCTTCTACAGTGTATCCCATATCTACCTCTTCCAGGGAGCTCTCTGTGTCTGCACCCAGGTAGAGCCCATTTCTCCTTCCTCAGAGCTCCCCACCAGCCTTCAGGCCATTTGCTAGGAGAGACTTTCACCAAATCAGTTTGGAAACACAGAGGGATTTGAATAGACATGTAAAAAGGTGTTTTGGAGCAAGTAAGTTTGGGAAACATCAGGAGGGCGTCCTCCCTGCAGGACTTCTCGGAGCCTTTAGAGTAGCAGAGACTGTGAGAACCCCCAGAAGTGGGGTCAGTGTGCAGTACTTTCCAGATTGTTCAACATGGAAAGCTTTTTTTTTTTCCCCAACAACATTTTGCAGGGCTGACGTATCATAAAACACTGTTTGGGACATCCTGCCCTAGAATAATAATACCATGTCAAATCTGTGTTTGGGTTTGACCTGTCAAGCCACTGGCAGGAAGGTAGGCTGGGAACTCTGTCTTTCTCATCGCTCCAGCTTCTGCCATCAACCAGGCCTGGATCAGAAGCCTGCTCAGAAAAGTTTTTGTTTTTGTTTTTGTTTTTTGCAAGTGGCAGAAGCGAACACTGTGAAACTAAGTTCTGGGACTGCACCAACATTCATACCTGTGTCTGCCTACATCTCTGAGTCCATCTCCAAGGCTACAGGCATGTCTTGCGTGTATGAACCTCAGACAATATTTCTTTTTCTCCCCAGACATGCCTGGTCAGGGCACAGAGGCCTTCAGCTGGCCCCCACCCATGTCTTCTGGACCCTCATCTTCACTACACACTTCTTCAACCCTGACTCTATGGAACTTTCCAGAATGCAAGATGGCTTCTCTCACTCAAATGAGGTTCTCATCTGCTGGCCAGCCCTGAGAAATCTTGCCTGGGCAGTTTCCTTTGCTTTGATCCTTAGCTCAAACCTCTTGGCTTCCCTGAAACCATCTCTGAGACCCCCTGTGAAATGCCATCTCCAGGATCCAGCTAGACACCGGTCCTGGGGAGGCCTGGGCTACACTGTGCCTGTTTCCCTGTTTGGCAGGGCTGTGTGCTGAGTGAAGATGCTGCAGGCGTTTTGTGCGGAGCGTCATAGCCAACACAGTTGGAAAGCCTCTGTCTGCAGATGGTTCTAGGCCCTGTGCAAGGTTCATCCGGAGCCTTTGAAAACCCGCAGGGCGCTCTCCTCCTCTGTGAAGCCCTGCCTGGAAGGACGCCGGCCGCCCCCGGCCCCTAGCAGGAGAGGTCTGCAGAATGGTCTCCCCATTTTGTAACAAGAGCACAAAGCCAGGACTGACTCAGCCCTTTGTTGAATCATGTTCTCCCTCTGTATTCTCTTCACTGTTTCCTAACTTCCACAGGCGTGAGCTAGCTTTGGCACAGCAGCTGTTTTACACAAATGAAAGCGCCGGTGAGTGCGGCGGTGTTTCCAGGGCTCTGAGGGGGGCAGTTCGGGCAGGAGAGGCAGGAAGGAGCAGGGAGGGCGTGTGGGGCGCTGGAGCCGGGCCCCTGCCAGCTGCGGTGGGAAAACAGCCGCTCCCCTTGGACTGAAGCACGGGGCTGTCCCCTAGACTGCGGCGCCAGACGGAGCCGAACGCGCCATCCCTCCGACTGGCAGAGGAACCAGGAGACGCGGCGTAGGGAGGAGTCCTGGAGTCAGTGTTCTTCCCAGCCCTGCTTTCCTCCCAGCTCTCTCTCAGTTTCCTCGTCTCTGGGCCTTAGACTCTTCGTCTTTAAAAGGAGAGGGTTCGACACCGCCAGTGGCTCTCTGGTTTTCGGTCTGTGACTCACTGGAAGGAGTATGTTGGACATCTCAGCTCAGCCTGGACGCACATGTAACCCGAGTTTCACTTAGCAGTGCTGGCCCTCTACCTGCTGTGTTCTCTAGTCCTCTTCATTCATTTGTAATTTATTGTAATTTACACATTCATTTTATAAACTGTTATTGAAGCACTGTATATACATACATCATATATATATGATGTATGTATCATAGATAAAGAGCTGGATAAGCTCTCACAGATTGAAAACACCCATGTACTCAGCTCTCAGATCAAAAGACAGAGCATTATCAACACCTTGAAAGCCCCCCTGTGCCCAGCCCATTTTCTAGCCCCTCCCTCCAAGGATCCTGATTTCTAACAATATATATTAGTTTTGTCTGTTTTTATACTTAAGATGAGGAGAAGGAAATGGCAACCCACTCCAGTCCTCTGGCCTGGAAAATCCCATGGACGGAGGAGCCTGGAGGGCTGCAGTCCATGGGCTCGCGAAGAGTCAGACACAACTGAGCGACTTCACTTTCACTTTTCACTTTCATGCATTGGAGAAGGAAATGGCAACCCACTCCAGTGTNAGTGGAAACAGTGTCAGACTTTATTTTGGGGGGCTCCAAAATCACTGCAGATGGTGACTGCAGCCATGAAATTAAAAGACGCTTACTCCTTGGAAGAAAAGTTATGAACAACCTAGATAGCGTATTAAAAAGCCGAGACATTACTTTGCCGACTAAGGTCCGTCTAATCAAGGCTATGGTTTTTCCAGTGGTCATGTATGGATGTGAGAGTTGGACTGTGAAGAAGGCTGAGCGCCAAAGAATTGATGCTTTTGAACTGTGGTGTTGGAGAAGACTCTTGAGAGTCCCTTGGACTGCAAGCAGATCCAACCAGTCCATTCTGAAGGAGATCAGCCCTGGGATTTCTTTGGAAGGAATGATGCTAAAGCTGAAACTCCAGTACTTTGGCCACCTCATGAGAAGAGTTGACTCATTGGCAAAGACTCTGATGCTGGGAGGGAATGGGGGCAGGAGGAGAAGGGGACGACAGAGGATGAGATGGCCGGATGGCATCACGGACTTAATGGACGTGAGTCTGAGTCAACTCCGGGAGATGGTGATGAACAGGGAGGCCTGGCGTGCTGCGATTCATGGGGTCGCAAAGAGTCGGACAGGAATGAGTGACTGATCTGAACTGAACATGTTATATCTGATATTTCTCTTATCATTTATAAGTATTTTGCAATTCATATTATCATTTCTTGTTTGACTCATGAGTGAGTTAGAAGTGTTTTTGTGAATCTCTCTCAATGTGTTTTTTTCCCCCAAAATTATTTATCCCCTGCCCAAAGCATCTTTTAAAACTCGTCTTTCTGTTATTGATTTCTAGCTTAATTGTCCTGTGGTGGGGGAATGTGGTTTGCAGGATACTGATTCCTTGAAATTTACTGAGATGCATTTTATAGCCCAAGATGTAGTCAGTTGTTGTGATCCCATGTGTGCTTAGAAAGAAAGTGTATTTTTTAGTTATTAGGTGCAATCTCAGGCTAGTTTTTTAAAAACCTCCCTGCCTCTCCCATTTCCTTATCTGTAAAAAGGTACCTGAGCAATACGCATTATTTCCCTTCTGCCATTTAGAATTATGCTTCCTGACGAAGAGGTTGTGCAGATAGAGTACAAAGTAAAGAGAGCCAGGTGCTCTGTTTCTAGCTTATCACAATATTAATAAGAATAGCCTAGATTTATCAAGCATTTGAAATATTCCAAATGATGAGCACACCTACCATGTGATTTCTTACTCTCCATAAGCCTGTGGGTTGCTCCCTAGGCGGGTGGAGGTAAGGACCCACGCGAAGCAGGGACACACCCACCAGCAGGTGTGGCCGTTCACCCAGCCTTCCACGCCGGAACCACAGGGCCCCTCGCTGACTCCCCTCCAGCTCACTCCTCACATTCGCTCAGTTCAATCTACTTGCTGACTCTCAAATCTATCTCCTTCTCAATGCCAACATCATTTCTTATCTGCTTTATTTAAACAGACCATTAAATTCCTACTGTTCTTAGAATGCAATTATAAGAAATAAATCCAGGCAAAATCTTGGCAGGCACAGCTCCACAGTGGGGCTGGGGTAAGTGCTGGCGGATGGGTACCAGAGCATCAGAACTGCGAATGGGCCAGTGATGTTACATTGATCAAACAGAGGCATGGGTTTAGAAAGACAAACAACTGAGTTCAAATAGTCTTCCTCTAACTCAGCCTTTCTAGTGACCTTGCTTCCATCCCACTCCAAGTTCTTCCTCTCCTTGGAGAGAATTCCTGAAAGAGTCATCCAAACTACTTCCCCCACACCCACACACCCCACAAATTACTGTGGTGGGGCTCCACCTCCAGAGAGTTCTTTTTAAGATCATAATCATGTTGTCACTGCAAATTCCAAAGACTTCGCAGTCTGCAGGGGCCTCCCTGGGTCACCCTCCAGCAGTGTCACTGGCTCCTCTGGAAACCCTTCTGCCCTGGCATCTACAACACCAATCTCTTCTGATTCCCCTTTACCTGCAAGGATGTTTCCTGCTTCTTGCTAGTTCTTTTTTCTTTGTCTCATCCTTATATGTGAAAGAGTAAAGAGCCCCCTCTTTCTTCAATTCTGTGGCTTCAATTGGCATTTTCATAACTTGTTATTTGTTGATGCAAAACTGGTATGTAACATTATTAGTTTCATAATTAGAATTGTTTCAATAAAATAAGAAGCATAAACTGCTATTTATTAAGTGCACATTAAGTGTATGCCAGTCACTGGGCTAAACAGTATTTCACTTAATCATCACAATAGCCACCTGGGGGGGAATAGTTTTTGTTAATACTCTTGTTTTTTTTTTTTTTTTTCCCCAATGGATGAGAAAGGAGAAGCTAAGAAAAGAAATATAATTTGCCCAAGATCGCTCAGCTACTATGCGGCGGAGCTGGGATTCAAAACACCATCTGTCTAATTCAAAGCTTGTGCTCTCAGTTACTACATCTACTCATCCTCCCCTCCTAAGCCCTGGAACTCACCATTCTCCCGCAGTGTCATGCACTTCATGCTTCCATTTTGCTGCCCTCAGGATGGAAGACCTTTATCTGCACTCTGAGCCGAGAAAAGTCTATCCATTGTTCAAGGCTCAGCTCCACGGCCCTCTTCCCATAATGTTTCCCACAAGCCCAGGCAGTTTAATTGTTTCCATCTCCTTCCTGTGGCAGCTCTATAATGACACCAAACCATCCATTCATCCATCTCACCACGTATCCATCTATCCACCCAAGAATCACACAAATATGGTAGAAGATTGTTTACCCAGAAGCATCCAAAGACAGAATGTTTTATGCTCAGCCTTTGGAAAAAAAACAAAAAACAAAACCATGTCATACTTTGGTCAAAATTGAAGAAAATTTGCTGATGGTCGTGGTGTCTAGGGAAGAAACGTGCTCTGCTAGGTATCTGGGAAAGCTGACTGGTCAGGGACTGCCATCCCTGTGATCTGGTCAGGGTGGTTTCCAAGGTTAGCAAGGTCTGTGCAATTTCCCTTACCCAGTCCCTACATTTCTAAATCCTATTGATACACCAAGCCCAGCTCAAATACCCCTTCATCCTCCAAGCCTTCCCTGATTCTCCTCTCCCATCAGGCACGAACAGGATCTGCACACCACAGTGAGTCTGTGACATCGCTGATGACACTCGGCACTTTTATGATCCGTGGCTAATGCTGCAGTTCAAGAAGCACTTCAGCATATTCATTTCCTGCTTTACCTTCCCTGCTGGTCTCCTTGGAGCTCGGCATTGTACCCACTGCACCTTCATGATGTTTTCAGAACCAAGTCCAGTGCCTGGCGCACAGACACTCAAGCGTGACTGCCCAGCTGAAACTGGTGACCCTGGCCTTGAATGGAGAAGGCCATTCAACAGCCACTCAAAGGCAAGCACCTAGCTGCAGACACAGCTGGTGTAAAGTACACATAACATCCTATACAAAATCCTTCTGCCTTTTTTCCACCTGACCACCCCCCCGCAAAAAAAAAAAAAAAAAAAAGGATCAGGAAAGGGGGACCATGCATCCACTTAACCTGAGGTTTCTGAGGCCTGTGTCCCATAGTTCACATGTTGGGGTGATGGCTTCTGATATTCTCCAGGATGACCTAGGCAGGGAAAGATGACGTCTGAACACATTCTAGTTTCCATAGTCAGGAAACGAGAATTAGACCTTAGAGACAGTGGTTCAGTATCAACCATGACAGTCACCTGCTTTACCAAAGAGGGCAAGGGAGGTTCAATGACTCCATCCAAGTCATGGGACAGAAAGGACCGTGCAGACAAATTTTCCCTGTCCCTCCTAGACTTGCAAATGAAGCCTCTAGGAAACCGAGTGCTCTCTGCATGGCTAAAAATAAACTCCCCGAAACTTCATCTAGCTCTATCACGGCTGCAATTTACAGCGTCTTGAGCTTCAGCGTGGTGTAATTAGCAAATGGATTATAATAATTTATTTCTGGTTTGAAAGCTCGAATGAGCACGACCTTCCAGCGGAATGGGAAAATTAAGAGGCTGGGAGCCAGCCACACTCCTCCAGCCCCTTCCGATGCCACAATTTTGATGCTGGCCAGCATCCATCTACTGATGTCTGATGGATGTGCCACAGAGAGGGGACGGTAACTCTGGCCTCCAGGCTGCCTGAGAAGCAAGACTTCTAGAATACAGCATCCTCCTGCCCCCCACCCCATGAAGGATCCATGCTCATTTTTGCAGGGGCCGGGATGGTGTTCTAACCATCCTTCCAATGAGCAAGAACACCCAAGGGCAGGGAGCGTTTGCTGTGATGTCTCTGAGTAGGGACTGTTGAAGCCTGGACCAAGGAAAGGCGAAGAAAAGGCTGGGCGGGGGTCAGAGAGGAACTGTGTTTGGGTTTGTTGTATTTGTGCCATGAGTGACAACCATGTCAAGTCTCTTGTACAAAATGCTGACAGATACGTATCTTCCGCACAAGATTATCATGGGGATTAAATGAGAAAAATGTATCAAAAGGGTTTTGTGAGTGAATGCTAGTGATTCTTCTTGAGTGAAGACATTCCCAAAGTAGCTCTCTCCGATGAGGGATGCTCCTGTCCAAAGCAATAGAGTATGCTGTGGTAAGGCGCCAGGACTGGGGCAGCGGAAAAGCCGGAAAGTTGTCTCCTAGAGTTTCCCTCTGCAGAATCCAGGCAGAGGCCAATCCATTTACCTTTCGCAATATCTTCCTGGCGGAACATTGTGATGCTGGGAAACAGGGATCCTGCTGTGGGCAAGGAGTGTGAGCAACTTTCTCCTTTCTCACACATTGTGCCAAACACCCGCCAAAACGCACACTGACACAGAAGGTGAGGATGGTGGGCAGGCGGTGTGCAAAACCAAAGTGATGCTTGCACCCTCTTTGTTAGAGGCAGGGGAATGACCATTCATCGAGCAGTGGCCAAGTGCCAGCACTGGACAGCTTCGCTTCTGCAGGGATGCAGAACTTGCTCTCTTTTCCCTCCCCCAATGTCTCTTTAGTAGGACAATTATTTTGAACTGAAAACAATCGAGGCTCGAAAGACTCAGGAAGAAACTTTGACCTTCCCCCTAGTTGCCTAGAAAATTTAGATAAAGGGACTGTTCCCCAAATAAAGCTATCACCAGAGATATTGATGCCAAAATCTTGGCTTTCCTGAGCACTGATGCTAAAAGGAAATACAGGGTTTTGGAGGCACAAGAAAAAGGAGCTTTATTCTTTGCCAGGCAAAGAGGGAACATGGTAGGCTAGAATCTTAAGAATTGTGTCCCACTCCCTGGGGAATAGGGAAAGGTTTTATATCCTAATGAAAGTCTTGTGTTTTATTTTTCTCGTGCAAAATTTCAAAATGGCCACAGTTGGCATCAGGCAACTTGGCAACTGGGATTGGTCTTTTCTGAAGTTTATCTTTTCTGAAGTTATCTGAAGTTTGGAAACTATGCCAAACACGGAGAGACCTGTTGCTCTCATTCTTTCTGATATGCAGAATGCTATGAGGGTGTGTAGGGAGAAAAGAATGCCAGGTGCAGAGTGTAATTCATATGGAGTCAGAGAGTAATTCACTGTGAAGGGCAAGTCCAGCTACAAGTGTTTGCTGGTAGTAACAGCAAAAGGATAACCGAGACTGCTTAACTCTGCAGGCCTGTTTATGCTGTTTCCCCAGTCAGTTCATTGTTTCCTTATTTTTCTTTTCTATCAGAAAAGTCATTTCTGTTTAGGAAAAGTCTCATTTCTATTTTTTGCTGCAACAGGAATATGGACTGGGGATGGTGGGGGGATAGGACCTATGGATCAGAGGCCACACTCTGTCCCACTGTCTCTGCATGGCCCAGCAAACATTTATTTACCAAGTATTTTCTCTTTCTTCTCCATTTGCCTTCCTTCCCTTTGAAGTCTGAAATCACTATCCCCAATATTCTCTTGCAACTTTAGCTGAAGATGGTATTGAAGGTGGGGGTTTCAGCCATTTTGGTGAGTCAGTTTTCCTGGGTGAGTTAGTTTTCTTTCTCTCCCATGAATATAGTAATTACACTTTCCATTTTCTCCTGTTTATCTGTCTTATGTCAGTTCGGTTCTCAGACCAGCCAGAAGAACCTGGCTAGAAGGGAAGAGGAAACTCTCTTCTTCCCCGACACTTCCCAGCTCCACTCACAGCCTGCGAGGGGACCCCTGGCCACAGGGTCACAGGGAACCGAGGCTGTCACCATGTATGGCCTGCGAAGCCTCCTCTCCCACCCACCTCCCCAGCTGGGCCCTGAGGATGAAGACCGGGACCCTCATTCTCACGCTCTCAGTTCTTAGGGATCATTTCAGGGGAACTTCAGTGTTCTTATCACTTAGGTTGGGACTTCACCCACACTTGCCCACTTCACCAGACTGCTTTCAGACCAAAGAGGGTGAGTGTGAAACACTTTGGAAACTATGCCAAACACGGAGAGACCTGTTGCTCTCATTCAGACCCTCGAGCGTGAAGCGCGTCCTAGTTTAAATTGTTCTTGTTCCCAAGTCACAGAAAAATACTCTGACTGTATCTTCCTGTCTGTCCTCTTGTTCCCTTGGCTCTGTGCAAGCCAGCCATCTTTCAGGCCATTATACTCAGGCAGCAAATTCTGTTTCCCCTTCTAGGAGTTGCCTTTACCATTTCCGTCTCAGCTTAGACTGGGAATCACTTCCGGGGGCAGGTTTTCTCTGCCATCTGTTCTGTAGGGCACTTGTACTTCTTTGAATGACAGCTGATGAACGTCTGCCTCTCCAGTTAGAGGGGGGCAGGGCCCACTTTTGTCTCGTTACCAGGATGTCCTCAGTGTGTGTGTGGGGTGTCTTCAGGGGGCCAGGCACACAGCAGCCTCTCAACTAGCATGTCCGTTTTGTTTGTGGCACATGGTCAGGTCAGGGCTCAATCAACACTTGTTGGAGGAATGTGAGCTTAAAGGCTAGTTACACAGGATGTGTGACAGGGGCGAAAACCATGGATGCCGGAGCCAGAACATCCAGGGTGGCCTTGGCTTCTCCACTCAGGTGTGTTACTCTGGGAAGTGGCTTCACTTCTGTGGGCCTCATTTACAGTTTTCTCATCCACTCAGAAAAAAGGAATCATAGCTATGCCTACCTCTGAGAGTGCTTGTGAGGATTAAATAATATATTCTAAGTTCATGAGCAAGGTCAGGCACGGGGTTGGCACTATGTAAGTGAGGCTTGGACTGCAAGGAGATCCAGCCAGTCTATCCTAAGGGAGATCAGTCCTGAGTGTTCATTGGAAGGACTGATGCTGAGGCTGACACTCCAATACTTTGGCCATCGGATGTGAAGAGCAGACTCATTTGAAAAGACCCTGATGTTGGGAAAGATTGAAGGCAGGAGGAGAAGGGGACGGCAGAGGATGAGATGGTTGGATGGCATCACTGACTCAATGGACATGAGTTTAAGCAAGCTCTGGGAGTTGGTGATAGACAGGGAGGCTTGATGTGGTACAGTCCATGGGGTTGCAAAGAGTCAGACACGCCTGTGCGAATGAACTGAGCTGAAGTAAGGCTATTCTTATCAAGACCGCTCCTCATCTTTCTCCCCTGACCCAGCTCACATCCTTCTTCTTCTCTGAAGCTGGTCCAGCTGGGTCCTTCTGCTCTTTCTCCTAGCTCCCAGGACCTTTTCTCTGCACTGAGGCCCCTTCCATGCACTGTTATCCCAGAGAGTGACCTGACTCCCCCGAGACCACAGCAGCTGGGAGAAAGGCCTAGAGGGGCTAACCAAGGAGGACGCTAAAGAGGGAGAAAGTCTGCTGGAGGGCATAGGTGAAAAAGTTGGGGACCTCTGGAAGGAGTGGGAGCTGTTTGTGGCAGCTACTTGTGTCTGCTTGGAGATTCTGCCTCAAAATTCATTTCGAGGGGCAAAGTTTCCTGCCTTGAGTGCCTGCTTCCTGGGCTAAAAAATGCCCTTTTTTTGGAGGGAAATAAATGGTTAGCCATTAAGATGTAAAATGCAGCTGTCACAGTCCATAAAACAACAGACAGGTTAATATGGGTGCTTAAGAATGCTATTTCCTCATATTAACCTCAGCAAGAGCAACCTAACCAGATTGACTCTGGAGCACTTTGGAAACCTGCTGATTATTCTTAATATCTATCTGATGTGTAAGTAACAGTGGGTGTTTGTTTCCAAAAGGAGTTGCCTAGCTCACCTCCCTCCCTCTCTCCTTCCACTCTTCTCCCTTTCCTCCTTCTTATCTAAGAACATCCAGGCCTTAGTTTTCTTCCTGGGACAAGAGCATGTAGATGTGTACCGGGCGCCACTTCTGGGTTTCTGAACTTGCCTTCTGATGGGGCTCAATGACTCACATCACTCCTTTCTATCCACCACCTCCTGCTCCTCCCAGCCATTCCATTCGACCCACACGGTGTTGACCAGGGGACTAATTCAACTTCAAAAATGTTCCTATTTTAAAAACGGTTTTAAGCTATTGCTCACAAAGAGGTGAGATTCAGTTCCAAGAAAAGTGCAAACTGCTGTGACTCGTGGCACACACCTGTGCATAAGAAAGGCCAGCCAAGGGTATTCAGTCAACGCACAGGCTCGGGCAATGGGGCTTCTGCTCTGGCTGTTGGCCGGCAGCTTGGGGAAGTGACTTTAGAGTCTGCCTTGCATTGCTGTACATTTAGCAGAAGCCAGCACCCCAGCCCCATTCTCAAAGTCCAATGTATAAGGGCTTTTCCCCCAGCTGCTTGTCAGTGCAGACAGCTCAGAGCTCCCCTCCAGCTATTGTTCCTACTGTGCATAACAGACAGTCCTCAGGAAATTCTGGGGAGGGGAGAGGTGAGGAGGGTGACTTCAGCATCACCAAAAATTACCAACAGCTGGAACTTCCTTGGTGGTCCAGTGGTTAAGAGTCTGAGCTGCCAGTGCAGGGGGTCCGGGTTTGATCCCTGGTTAGGGAACTAGATCCCGCATGTTGAAACTCAGAGGCCGCATGATGCAACCAAGACCTGGTGCAACCAAATAAATATTTTTTTAAACTGACCAGCAGATCCTCAAATGGGCAAGGCTCTCTCAGGCCTCAAGCACTCTGTACACGCCGTTTCCTTTGTCTCTGTCACCTCTTCCTCCCCTAAGTCCTTCTTGTCCTTGAACACTGAGCTGAAGATCATCTCCTCTGGAAGCCTTTGATACACTGTCTAGATCAGGGGCCCATGTTTTGAGCTTCCACCTCCCCTGGGATTCCCTTGCTGGTGCGTGTCTCAGCCTGGTGACATTATCTGCTTATTTGACTGTCTCCAATGAATATCTCCAGTGAATGCTTACAGGGAAAGGAGTTTCTGGGTACAAAAAAGTAACAATCAATATATTGTTTAATCTATGCATCAACTTTGTGCCTTGCTCCAGGAAGAATTTAAGAAAATGAAAAATATCCCTGGGAAGCTTTGAGTAGAATAGCAGATACATAAGCATAAAAAAAATATATGATAAGAGCTGAGATGATATGATGTGGATGGAGGCCTGGTGTGGGTTTGGGGAATTCTTCCCTCTGGTCTAGCCCAGGGTATAGCACGAAACCTGACTTGTGGGGATGCTCAATATTTGTGGGGTGAATGAGATGAATGGGGGGGAGGACCTGAAGGGCTCTTAGAGATCTCTTATGTTGATGAGGAAGACTGAGGTCAGAGAGAAGAGAGAAGAGACGGGGAGACCTCCCAGTTCTTGGCATCACAGGAAACAGAATTCGGGCCTCTAGAACTTTGGTAAGTCTAGATCCCATTGGAAGCGGAAAATGCAGAAGGCCAAGCCACTTTCCTTCCCTGGGCCTCAGTTTTCTCACCCACAAAAGCAGACGCTTAGAGGTCATTCTTGAAGGCTGTTCTAGTTTGTAAACCCCACTGAGACTGAGGTTACCAAAAAAAAAGAAAAGAAAAGAAAGAAGCTGAGGAGTAACAAGGTCAGTGTTCATGTGATGTCATCTGATCTGTCTTATCCTGATACAAATTCAAGAACCTACTCACAGGGAATAGCCCTTCGTTCATTTATTCAAAACAAGTATGTGCCAGGTGCTGACCTCGGCTCAACCATAGGACACCCAGGGACCAACGCCTTCCACTGGACCTGCTCCCTTGTACAGGTCTCTGAAGTCCTGGGCTGCCCTCCAAGGATCTGCTCTACAACTTGGAGTGAACCTCTCTCTCTTCCTTCCTCCTCCCTGCTTTGTGTCTCCTTCTTTCACACTTCATTCACGTATCCCACAAATGCTCGTGAAGCACCTCACCGAGGACCTGCCTTGTGACCTCAGCAGGCCCCTTTCCTGGTGCTGACCCAGGCAGTTTTCAGAGCTGAGGATGTCACCAACATTCACTATGCTCCCAACCCAAGATTCAGTTCAGGCTGCATGTCTGCCTGGATTCTGTCTTCTCACCCCCTTCCGAGGTCTAGTCCTCATGCCCCCTATCCTGTGACACCTTCTCTGACCTCTTTCTGCTGGGGTCACACAGCCTCTCCTTTCCACAGTGATTCCACCATCTCGCTCAGGTGGGTTTGTCTGGTGGTCCTGCTGCTCTGAACTCCACGAGTCCCGGGACAGCACTTTCATCATCTTATCCACAGCAGTGTTGATCCAGCAAGTGCTGGAGAAGGCCTGGCTGAAATGAACTGCCATCAAAACTTCTTGATCAGCACATTCTAACTCACCCAGGCTCGGAGAAAAGGCAGAAAGTGTCTCACTATCTGTCCTACCAGCAAATCCAACACAATCATGCTCTGCAGCTTCCCTCTGCTTCCAGAGACTGTTCTCAGCTCACATGGGACCCGGGGACTCTGCTCCCAGCACCCGGGCAGTTTACACCATATCCTTTGATGCCCTGTCTCATCTCTTCTCAAGACATTCTGTGAACTTGCTGGGAAATGTGCATGCATTCATGATCCAAAGAAAATCTACCTTTAACATATTTTCGCAAATAAAAAAATCCCTCTAGAAGCTTAAGTTTTTCTGGCTGCACTTGAATTTTGCTAAGGTTCTTTAAGAAAGAGAGGATTATTTTTCCTTCCAAAGTATTAATACAGTCACACCAGCTAAAGCATAGTGGGGCTACAGATACCCCTTGGTACAAGGCGCCAGGGTTGGAACCTTGGCTCTGCCATGCTAGCCCTGACCTTGGGCCTCCAGCTAGACTAGACTCCTGTCTTGCCCCACAGTTCCAGTCTTGCTGCCCAGAAAAAGAAGAGTAATCTAACTGCTGGCTCACTCAAGCATAGATCAACCACTTATTCTATCACATATCTCTTTCCTTAACTACTCATTTATAATGATTCACTCATTCACTATATTTATTTCCCCCAGTGTACACTTATTCATTCACTCAAAATTAGATACATTCATTCACTCATTGGTTCACCTGCTCATTAATTTCTTCACTTATTTACTCATCTACTCGTTCATTCATTTACTAACTTCTTTGTTTCTTCATTTGCTCCTCATTAACTCACTCATTTGCTCACCCTTTTATTCACTTTTTCCTTCACGCACTCACTGCCTCTTTCCACGTGGTCACTCCCTTGGGCCCTCACTCACCTCCGACACTTATTACCCCCTATTTCCCAGCACAGCACCCTTCCAGGAAGGCCAGCCTCCATCATGGAGGGGTCCATCAGTCCTCACTCCCAGAATATCGCTTCCCTTTACCATCCAGCTTGCTGAACTGTGCAGGCGTGTGTCCTGGCGTGCAGAGGCTATGCTTGCCATTCAGGAACAGATGTTCTTGGAACGACTGTTTTGACTTTCACCCTCTAATGCCAGAAAATTCTCCAAACTCCTCCAGCATGCAGGAAAGCATCTGCTCAGCATGGGCAGGGCCTGCAGCACCCAGGGTTCAGAGTCTAGGACATGGGAGATTGCTGACGGTCAGAGACACAGGGAACTTGGAGAGCCTCCCTGCTCTAGGGATCCGTGATCTGGGGTCCAGGGACCAGCTGGAGAGGAAGACGGGCCTGGAGAGCAGTGGACTTTGTGCAGTGGGTTAAGGAGTGTGAAAAGGAGCGGACTGTCTTAGGACTATGGACTCACGATCGGCCTGTGTTCGGGTTACTGTGATGACAGGTGACACGGTCAGTGGACAATGCAGAGGTTTATTGGCAGCAAGGCCAATGAGAAGTTATTAGCAATGTCATGGCAGAAGACCAAACTTATAATTTGTTGAACTAGCTTCCCAGTGCCAGGGTCTTCCCATCCTTTATGCTAGCATCCTAGTAATCCAGCTTCCTATCTTCTAGAAATAGAATCTCCTGAGTTTTCACTGGCCCACATAACCTCACAGCCAAAGACTAGATTTCCCAGATTCCCTTGCAGTGAAGCATGACTGGCTAACACCTGGCCAATGGGTGTGAGCAGAAGTGTTACATGCAACTTCTTGGCTGTGTCCTTGGGAGGAAACTGGCTGCCCTCTACTCCTTACTTCACTACCTGCCAGCTAAAGCATGGCCCTCTCCAGTGAGCCATCTCTGCCTTTGGAATTGAGGTCACATCCTGGTGCACAGTAGAATCACAAGACAGAGAAACCTCAGTCTCCGCAGAACTGCATGAAGCAGAACTTGTCTATGTCCCCAGCTGAGATTTTATATGCAAGAGAAACAAGCATCTGTTATGCTCTGGACAATGTTGTTTTGATCTGCATTAAAGCAGCCAAGCTAATATTTACTAAGACTAGAGAGATCTCCTGCATTGTGTTTCTTTATGGAGAAACTTCCTCTAGAGGAACACTCTTGGCTTCTCCAGCTCCCTCACTTAATCCTCTCTGCTGTGATTGAACAGCTTCCCCTCAAACTTCATGTCTGCTGGGAACCTCAGAATATGATCTTGTTTGGAACTGCGATCTTTGCAGATGTAATTAAGGTAAAGATTTAATGAGCTCATGTGGGATCAAGGTAGATGCTACATCCAATGAGAGAATGTCCTTAGCAAAGATGGAAAAGGACCCAGAGACGCAGAGGAGAATACCACGTGACAATAGAGGCAGAGACTGGAATGATGCACGTATAAACCAAGGGACACAGAAAGCTACGAGAGAGGCCCGGATCCTCCCTCAGAGCCTTCAAGAAGGAAGGACCGACCCCGCTGACACCTGCTTTCAGAATTTCAGCCTCTAGAACTGAGAGAATACACTTCTTGCTCTGCCTCCAAATTTGTGGCAATTTGTTGCAGCAGACCCAGGAAACTAACACACGCTCTGAGACGAGGGATGGCTGTTGGACGGGTGGGTTTGGCAGAACTGGATCTGCCTTCCCCTGCAGCCCCATGCCCCCAAAACGGCCCCCAGAAAGCCAGCCCCTCTTCTCCTGCAGGGAATGCATAGCGCTGTCTCTGACCCTAGAATGCAGGGTTTAGCAAGCCCCTCTGTCTACAGATCTGCAGCTTTCCATCGTCAGTGCAGTGCAGTCATCAAGATCATGGCCTCTGAAGCCAGGCTACCAGGACCCAGGCCTACTTTCCCATCTATTAGTTGTGTGGTTTTGGGTAAATTAACTAAAACCCCATTGGCATAGTCATCGGTAAAATGGGGATGATGATAGTACTTACTTACGAAACTGTTGAGAGGACTAACTTAGCTATATCGTGAAGTGCTCACAACACAGACCGACAAACACAAAGTACTGAGTCAGTGTTAGCGTTTAACTAGTGGTGATCAGCTATGTTATTATCTGACTCTGCTATTTCTCAGTTAATTTTTAACTTAAACCAGGAATGTAGGTATTATTTTCTGACTTTCCTCGACCTCAACCTTTACTGTATTGAGTTTTCATTAACCTCCTTTCCTTGAAGACAAGGAAACCAAATCTGAGAGAGATGAAATGGTAGCCCACAGTCACCTTCTGGGTCCTTCTTCTCCACCCACCCTGGCAGCTCAGACACCCCTGTGGTCTGGTTGTTGGGGTCCTAGGCTCTGGTTAGCAGGCCCTGGAAGGTCCCTTTCCTGGACCCAAGGTAACAGGGCTGGAGCCTAGTAGGACCTCTTTGGGCCAGCAGTCCTGATCAGCTGCTCAGGGTGCTGAGCTACGCAGCATGGGGCCACATGAGGATCCCACAGACCGTGTCCACACAAGACCAGACTGCTCTTTAGCCCTGTGGGGCCATCTCTGCAGCGCAAGCTGTGCTCCAGGGAAAGCAAGTTGTCTCTGCAGACGTGCCTCTCCGTCTGGGGGCTCTTAGACCCATCCTGAGTGAGAGCAGCAGGTTTAGTCTCAAGAACCAGCCGGTTTACCACATGCTGAATGAAGCCCTGTCACTGGGAGGATGGAAGTCCTTGGGCCCAAGTGTGCAGATGGTGGGGAGGAAAAGTCTCAGCGGGATAAGGGAAGGGCACTAGCTGACGATCTGTTGTCTGCCAGGCACCGTCTGAGGTGCTTCATGTTTGATGTTACGTCTGATCTTCACAACAATCCTCTGCCATAAACCCATTGTAAGAGATGTGGAAACTGAGGCTCAAAGACCAGAAATCCCTTATCTAAGCTACGTAGCCAGGAATCGTCCGAGGTACTCAGGTTTGCCTTAATTTTTCCTTTGACAACACAGGAGAATCGGACACGCCTTCTTCACTCTGAGCAGGGAGAGTCTTCCGGGGTCTGACCTGACCCAGCGGGGCCTGGAGCCAAGGAGCAGGCTCCCCCGGGTCATGCTCCATGCACACGGCAGCCATGCACCTCCAGCATCAGTGGTACTGCTGGGTTTGGATGGCCCTTTACACTCCACGGAGGACTTATACCTTGATTCTCTCCTGTGAGATGATGCAGGTCAAGACAAGCTCCACCTGTGGTCTCACTGCAAGATTCCAGATCAGGAAACTCTTCCAGGCCTGAGAGACTAGAGTGTGCTCTGCTTGCTAACAGACTTTCACCAGCAAATTCAGCCACCCTTCCGATGTCCGCTGTGTGTTGCCCGGCATGATGCTAGGGAGAGGGTCTCTAGAGAGGAATCAAAAAGCCCCTGCCCTTGAGAGTTTATGAGCAAGAGGGAATGAGAAGCCTGGTAGCATAAGGATGATGAAGGGGATGGGTGCTAGCACTTACCAAGCATTTACTATTGGCTGTTCTGAATGACTGATACTTATTATCTCATTTAACCTTCACAAAACCCTTTATATTCCATGGAGGACTTATATCTTGATTCTCTCCTGTGAGACGTTGCAGGTCAAGACAAGCTCCATCTGTGATCTCACTGAAAGATTCCAGATCAGGAACCTCTTCCAGGCCTGAGAGACTAGAGCACGCTCTGCTTGCTAACAGACTTTATTTATTTATTTTATTCAAGAGGAAACTGAGGCATGGAGAGATTGGAATTACTAGAAAGAGAGAGGGGGGGAAGCAAACTCAGACAATGAGCTTAATTTTGTATGCAGGCAGTAACTAATTTGCCCAGGATGTGTGGAGAAGTCAGTTCTATCTTCACAGAGGAGTTAATATCAGAGTAGGGTTTTGCAGGATGCATAGCAGTTTGCCAGGCAGAAACTAGGTGAGAGTGGATCAGGAAGTTTTAGACAGAAGTAAAGAGAGAAAAGCACATTCAACGGTGGAGAGGTTCAAAACAGAGTGGTGTGTGGAAGGAATCCCAGGTAGTTCAGTATGTCTAGAACACAAAATCAAGGAACAGGCATGCAGGAGGGGATACAATTTCAGAAATGAAGTTGCAGAAGGAAAAGGGACTAGCTCCTGGAGAATCATGAATGTGAGGCACAGAAGCCAAGATTTTTCGCCCCCTATTAAACAAACATGGGTTTATTCATTTCATGCAGTAAAGTTTGGGGGAAAGTATTCCAGGCTGGTGTAGCAGCCTAACAGCGTCATCAAGGTCCCAGGTTCCTTTTCCCTTACAGAGTTCTGTCATCCTTAACATTTTCCTCCAGTTGCAAGATGGCGGCTGCAGCCCCAAGCAGTCTATCTGTGTTCAAGGCAGGAAGAAGCAGAAAGGGTAAAGAGCAAATGTCTAATCTTTGAGATACAAGCTCAAACTCCATTTTGTGTCCACTGGGGACCCACTAAAGAGTCCGAGGCAGGGCAAGAGATGATAACGATGCTGGCTAACGTGTACTGAGCACTAACCGCCCCAGGGAGTGTTCTGCTTCACACACGTCACCTTACACATGTTGCCACAGCTAACCCTCAAAGCAGCCTTAAGACACAGGTTTGTGTCCATCCGTGCTCGAGCTCAGTCGTGTCCAACTCTTTGTGACCCGATGGACTGGGGCCCGCCAGGCTCCTCTGTCCATGGGGATTCTCCAGGCAAGAATACTGGAGTAGGTTGCCATTTCCTCCTCCAGAGGACGTTCCTGACCCAAGAATCCAACCTGTTGCCTCCTGTGTCTCCAGCATGGCAGGTAGATTCTTCACCTGCTGAGCCATCAGAGAAGGAAGATGCAGGTATGTCCCCATTTAAAAATGAGGCAACACAGGGAGGTTAAGAAAATCACCTCCCGCTGCCCAGGCAGAAGAGGCAGAAACTGACTGGTCTGGCTCTGAGTCTCGCTCTTAATCACCATGTTCGCCTGCATTTTAGGAAGTGCACTACGTGCGAGTGTTGAGGCAGTGAGTCCAGTGCAGAGGCTGAACTCTCCAGGTGGAGAGAATGAGACCCTTGCAAGGATGGTGGCATAGGTGAAGAATGGGGGCAGGCAAGAGGGGAAGGGGAGGACCTTACTACTGTCTGACACTCCCCTCCCTAAACCCAGGGCCTGCAGGACTGAGGCCAGGGGCACCAGTGCTGGGCAGCTGCAAGGACTCTGCAAAAAGAGTCACAGCGTGGTGGCAGGCAGAGCCTGACCCAGGCCTGACTTTCACGCTGACACCCACATCACTGTTGTCGTTCGTGTGCAGACTCTCACCCCAGACAGTGCCAAGGCCCAAAAAAGCAGGAAGCGGTTTGCAGAGGTGGGGCCACAGTTAGATCACTGTCTTGTGCCTGGCAGATGGGAGCAGGGTGATGCTGATGTCTGTAGCTGACGGGGGCCCACGTGGAGGGGGCAGGATGATAACTCAGGGGCTCAAAAAGCCCTGGGCTCCCGTCTCAGCTGGATTTTTAGTTAGTAGTGACTTCAAGTCACCTCTCTGCACGCATCTCCCCTGCCCTCGGTGTGCTGCCAGGATGCAGAGGTGAATCCCACCACCCTGACATCAGGGAGTTCCCAGTCTCCACAGCACTGTTGCCAGTGATCAGTGCTGAGCTATGGGAAAGCATAGAGGTCATAGTAGGGGTCCAGGGCAGTGAGCAGAGCAGGCTGGGAGGTCCAGGTGGGCTTCCTGGAGGAAGTAACTACCAACCTGCGTTCCATAAGATACGAGTTGGCCAGGCAAAGAGGAAGGGAGGGTATTCCGTTAAATATGAACCAAATGGGCGAAGGCGAATGGACAGAAAGCAAGGCACATAGAGGAGTCTTCAGGAGGAGCCAAGCCTGTTCTGCTTCACATCACACCTGTGCATTCCAGGGCTGGTACACACAATGCCTGCTGCGGAAAGCAGCGCTCCTAGCGCCTGTGGCAGCTTGATCACAAAACTGTCACCGGTCTTCCCCTCCTCGTATTCACGCCCCTTTGCACTGTGACTGCAGATCCTGTCATCAAGAGGTGAAGACTCTTTCCCCCTCTGTTAAATCTGGGCTGACAGTGTAACTTGCTTTGGCCAATAGAATGAGGCAAGCTGGTGACACATGAGTTCGGAACTCACTTCTTCCCGCTCTCTTGGAGTTGTGCTCAGCTGCCCGCTTACTTTACTGGATGACGAGAGGCACATAGCCCAGTGACCTTACTCCCACCCCTCCACGGCCCCAGACGACAGTCAGCCCTGAGCCCCTCTACCAGCTGACCCAGAGTGACCAAGTCACGCTTTTTTGCCTGGGACTTTCCTAGTTTTAAATGAAATGGTCTATACCCAGGAATGCTTTCGGTTCCAGGCAAACAGGGACGGCTAGTCATCCTAGCTGACTCATTTGAAAAGACCCTGATGCTGGGAAAGATTGAGGGCAGCAGGAGAAGGGGATGACAGAGGATGAGATGGGTTGGATGGCTTCACCGACTCGATGGACATGGGTTTGGGTGGACTCCGGGAGTTGGTGATGGACAGGCAGGCCTTGTGTGCTGCGGTTCATGGGGTCGCAAAGAGCTGGACATGACTGAGAGACTGAACTGAACTGAACGGAGTCATCCTAAGCTGACCTTAGACACATGAACAAGCCCAGTCAAGTTTCACACAGATCAGCAGAGCTGCCTGTGACCCACAGACGAGGGCGCAACCGTAAAAATGCTGCGGTTTTAACGCACAAAGTCTGTGGTGTTAAAGTACCAAGTTTGTTACACAGCGATGGATAACAGATAAGCTGGTTCACTGGGGATGAGGCTCAGGTTCTCGGCTTCCGTAGCAGTTGGGAACCAATTAAGCTTCTCTCCAGGAGTGTGGCATCAAGTGGGTCATGAGAGCGAAGGTACTGACACTCAGAGAGGTTAATCATCTGCTCAGGATCACAGAGCCAGTGGGTAATGGCAACGGAACACAGCTCCAGGCCTCTGACCTTCCCTTTCCACCATGCTTTCTCTGTGTAATCAGCACATTTGTGCTGCAGTAACCGGAGCCCCCCCAGAGACTGTTAATTTAACAAATCTCTGGCCATGCTCCGGCTCTTGTGATGGTTTTCTTTACTAGATCCAGTGTCAGACCACGTTATACGCTCTCTCCCACATGAAGGATGATGGGACTCACACTTAACCGCAAGCCACAGCCAGTCCAACCATGGTCAGAGACCAAGGCAAAGGCAGCACTGTCAGGCAGCAGAAGGCATGTGTTCAGGATGTCCTGACACGCAGGTGGAAAGCCACACCGGCTTTTTATCACACACAGGAGAAGCTGGGGGACACTGATTGTAGTTTTAATTCTGACACATACCTGCTGCATGACCTTGGGCAAGTCCCTGCCCTTCTCTGGGAGACTAGGTACAGACTAATTATTTGAAACTGGTACCATTCACTGTAAATTGAGGGCAGAACGTGGGGTTGACACCTTTGAACCCAGGACCAAGTACAATGCATTATAGCTGCTCAAGGAATGCTCACTGACAGCATATGTCATAGCAGGATGTCTTCGTTTTTTGCTGATAGAGCAAGAAAGCCATCTTGCAGAGGGCAGGGGGCCCTAACATTAATTTGGAGAAAATGTCAAGTTTCTTCCCCCCTCCCATCCCCATTCCAAGGAAGAATGAGAATGAGACAGGGCTTTGCTTCTTGGGCCTCGGGTTTGCCCCTAAAGAGAACTGGCTGGACTTGAGGGCATGGCAACCCATTCCAGTATTCCTGCCTGTAGAATTCCCATAGGCAGAGGAGCCTGGTATGCTGCAGTCCGTGGGGTCTCAGAGTCGGACACGAATGAGCTACTAAATACGCACACATTGCACTCCCGTGAGTACTTCATGTTCACTTTTAAACACCTCTGGGATGGTGGGACTTTGGCAGCGCTAGGAGGAGAATGTTGCTAAGGGACCCAGTGGTCTCAGAAGTCGAGTGGGAAACAACAGAGGCAAAATTTAGCCTCAGGAAGACCCCTCTTCTTTCAAGGGCCATGCAGGCTTGGGTAGGAAGCGGGGCAAATGAGACTTTGCTACACTGGGAGACCTATGGGCCAGTACCTATTTATAAGATAAAATGGTATTAACTACAGCAGTGCATTGAACAAAACAGAGCTTTTTAATACCTGCATGGTATTACAGGTTGAATTGGGTCCCTTCAAATTCACATGCTGAAGTCCTGACCCTCAGGGCATCGGAACCTGACCTTATTTGGAAATAGGCTCACCGCAGATATAGTTAAGATGAGGTCATATCAGAGTAGCTGTTGTTAGTCAGTCATATCCAGCTCTTTGCAACGCCATGGGTTGTAGCCTACCAGGTTCCTCTGTCCATGGGATTCACCAGGCATGAATACTGGAGTGGGCTGCCATTCCTTTCTTTAGGGAATCTTCCCAATCCAGGGATCGAACCCGCATCTCATGCAATGCAGGTGAATTCTTTACCATCTGAACTACCGGGAAGTCCTGATCAGAGCAAGGTGGGCTCCAAATCCAATATGACTGATGTTTTTATAAAAAGGAGAAAGTTGGAGGCAGACACTCACACAGGAAGAATGCTATGTGAAGATAAAGGCAGAGACTGGAAAGATGCTTCTACAAGGCAAAGAATACCAAGGATGCCGGCAAACCACCAGAAGCTGGGGGAGAGGCAAGCAGATCCTCCTTCACAGCCCCTGGTCACTCTTGGCTCTCTGACTTCAAGCCTCCAGACAATAACTTCCTGTTGTTGACATCACCCAGTTTGTGGTCCACAGTTATGGTAGACCCAGCAAACTAATACAGGAAGTGCAGTGTGAGACCATTGGGCCGGGTGGGGTGGCGGAGGTCACAGAAGTGTCCTTGCTGCCACGATAAGCTGGGAAGGCAAACGGGGGAGGGAACCGTAAGAGAAAAATCAGGACTTGCACCAGTCTGTGTGTGAAGGCTCAAGTCAGTTTAAATTTGTCTTAAGAAATAAGGGCTGTGATAGAACTCTCCCTGGCTCCAAAGCATCGCTTTTTCATATGACATTATGAAAATAAGTGGTGAGTTGGAAGGAATTACAAAGGTCAGAGAGACCCCCTGCCCTGTTTTGCATGTAACGAAATGAAGACCTCAGTGGAGTATTTTTGTCAGCATCCACAAAGGGATAGAGCGAGAACCAGAACCCAGGCATCCACAGCTTCTTTCTCCAAATCTCGACATGCCTCATCCAGCCAACATACAGAGGCTGGCATTTGTGTGAAATGCAAAGGCCTCTGTGGGCACCACTGTATATTTAGACATTCTCAAGAAGGGAAGGCGGCTGCAATGTGGATATTTTCATTTTCACAAACCACTCTGGAAGCCAGGATGAGTGAGGACTGTTTTTTAAGACTGTCTCCCTCGAGGTGAACTTAGCCAAGGAAANCCCCACTTGTTCTTTCTCCTCTGACTTTACCCTCATCTTAGCATCATCATTTCTCACGTGGACAGCAGCAAAAGCTTTCTAATCCATCTCCCTACTTCCACACATGTTCTTTTCACAATCCATTATCCAAAAGGCAACAAGAGCAATTTTTCAAAAATGTAAAGCTGATACGTTTCTCCCTTTCTCAGAATCTTCTAGCAGCTCTCTACTGTGAAAGTGAAATGTGCTCAGTTGTGTCTAACTCCTTGCGACCCCATACAGTCCATGGAATTCTTCAGGCCAGAATACTGGAGTGGATTGCTTTTCCCTTCTCCCGGGGATCTTCCTAACCCAGGGATTGAACCCAGGTCTCCAGCATTACAGGCAGATTCTTTACCAGCTGAGCCACCAAGGAAGCCCAAGAACACTGGAGTGGGTAGCCTATCCCTTCTCCAGTGGATCTTCCTGACTCAGTAATCAAACTGGGGTCTCCTGCATTGCAGGCAGATTCTTTACCAACTGAGCTATTATAGAATCAAAAAGCTAAACTCCTTATCTTGACTCTATGTCATTGCTCAATAAGTATGTGATAAATAAACAAACACATAGTCAAGAAGTATTTGCTGAGTATTTTCTATGTACAGTTAGCCCTTAATTGGCAGGTTTCATACCTGTTAGTGGATAAAAAATTTGGGGAGTGGATTTCAGAAAGTTCCCCCAAATAAGACTTGAATTTGCTGTACTAACAACTATTTACATACCATTTACATTGTATTTACAACACTTACATAACATTGTGTTTTGTGTGTGTGTGTGTGTGTGTTAGTCGCTCAGTCATGCCCAATTCTTTGTGACCCCATGGACTGTAGCCCACCTGGGTCTTCTGTCCATCGAATTCTCCAGGCAAGAATACTAGAATGGCTTGCGATTTCCTTCTCCAGGGGATCTTCCTGACCCAGGGATTGAACACACGTCTCCCATACTGCAGGCAGATTCTTTACTGACTAAGCCACAAGGGACTATTGTTTACCTTTGGCTCAATGGTAAAGAATTCACCTGCTAATGCAGGAGACAAAGGTTCAACCCCTGTGTGGGTAAGATTCCCTGGAGAAGGAAACGGCAACCCACTCCAGTATTCTTGCCTGGGAAATCCCATGGACAGAGGAGCCTGGCAGGCTACAGTCCACGGGGTCCCCAAAGAGTAGGACATGACTTAGTGACTAAACAACATAACATTTACAGTGTATTAGGTTTTATAAGTACTGGGGATGATTTAAAGTATAGAGGAGCATGCGGTAAGTTATATGGCAAAGACTACACCATTTTAGATAAGGGACTTGTGTATCCTGAAATTCTGGAATCCACAATGGGGAGGTGGTCTTGGAACTGACCTGCCCACCCCCCACCGCCCCGCAGATATTGAGGGATAGCTCTGCTAGACGCATGCAAGGCACACCTTCTAGCTTCTGTGTGACCCTGTCACTGGCGAGAAGGAAACATCACTCTAATTCTGGATATTTCTTTTCCCATGAAAGAGCCTCCTAGCTCCCTTTGTCCCTCTACTCACAGGGAGTGGAATGAGGTACACTGGTGGAAAAAACGGAGGCAGAAGGAACTGGGCAAGCTCAGCTGAGTGCCAGTCTTCCTCCTCTTGGCAGCTTGCAACACTCTTTGCGAACCCTCCAGGGGTCTGGCTCTTCCTCTGCCCCCACCCAGCACTGCCCGTGACCAGGTGGGTCAGTCTGCCTAATCCTGGATCCAATTATCAAGTCAATTTGGCTCTCATACCAAGCCAAGTTATTCATTACCAGTAATGAACATGATATTTTGGCTTCCATCTGCTACCCTCTGTTTATTTCTCAATTTGTTCAGAGCTCAGATGGAAAGAGGGGTGCTATTTATTGGCTCCCCCCCAAAGACCTTGAGTATCCTGTGAGAAATCGGAGAAACTGACTGCATAAAGCCTGGTATGGAGCCCTTGGCAACCCAAGGGCGTTACAATCTGGGACTGGAGAAATAAAACTGTAATAGTGCAGTCGCCAGCTGAGCAAGGATCATGCGGGGCTCATGGTAAAAACTGAAGTACAAATTTAGTACCAGCATTTAGCCCAGAAAAACATCTTCAGGAATGAATCACAAAGGGACTATCGTCATTTGTGCAGAGACAGAGGGTTATATGGGAAAAGGTGGCTAGAGGTTCTAGTTTGTGTTTACGAAAACAGATGGCCATTATGAAATACAGAAAGCCCAAACAAAAGCATTATTTAATTCTAGGAGTCAAGAGATTTTTCTATTGACATCTCATCAGAAACCCATCTTTTAGGCTTTTTAACCCCCTGGAGAATTCATACATAGCACTTCTTAAGATAAAAGCAAAACAGTTTTCCTAAGGATGTAAGTTACATAAGATTATATTGCTTCCTCCCCCGCTCCCACCTCATCCTCCCTGTGTCTGTACTTTGCCCAGATGCTACTGAAAACCTTCAGAAACTGCGCTGGGAGAGGCTTACAGAGGTGGCAAGTGTGAAACCCAGTTCACGATGCTCCCAGGGGAGGGACTTCCTGACTCATACCCTCTTATGTCTTGGATACTTCCAGAACAGGCAAAAGACAGGGTTAGAATTTTGATTTCCTTTCCTTACCTGCTCCCCTCCCCGCCCCGCCTGCCTGCCCATTTTTCTGCGGCACAATCTGGCATGCAGAACTTCCCCAACCAGAGATGGGACTCACGCCCCCCTGCAGTGGATGTGTGGAGTCTTAACCATTGGGCCGCCAGGGAAGTCCCTCATTTCCCACCATCTTTAGTTTCTTTTTCCTCAATCAAGCCTTCCCTCAGTCTTCAGAGCTGATTTGAAATACAAGCTTGATGTCCCTGCTTCTGTCCATGGCTCTACTGGTCAGATGTTTCAGTGTGCCTGTCCAGAGCCTTCCTGCCCTTTTCCAGCCTGCACGACGCCCCGGGAGGCCGCTCTTTTACCTGCATCAGTGGCTGCCAGCTGGGTTCAATCAACGGGAGCCCTGGCAGGAAGCTGAGGTTGGGAAGCGAGTGAGGTTGGGGTATTTATTCTCCTGGCAAGCTGGCTGCAGGGCTGTGGGTCGGCAGTGGCTGTGTTCCTGTAGGGGCGGGCACAATTCTTTGGGGCAGCCCTTTGCTAGAGCTGCAGCTAGAGCTGCTAGACAGCTACAGCTGTCTGCAGGTCCCAGGGCCGGCTCCCTCCCTCCACCCTTCAGGCTATGCCAGGCCACAGCTCCCAGCTGTTGCTAACCCCAGGGGGCTTTGCCACCCGTTGTTGTTGCCCCCAATCCTGCCACATATAAGAACAGCCCCTTCCTCACACCTCTCCCTTAATTATCCCTTAAAACAAATGCTATTGTTTCTTGCCAGGACCCCAACTGATAACAGGACAATTCTATGTCAGTATCTATGTGGTCTTTGACTCCAAGGCAAAACTTCTATTTCTTGCTTCCCTTCCTCATCAAATTGCTTGAACAAATGCCCCTTCAGAAGGGCTTCCTAGACCGTCCAACCTGTTACCTATGACTTGATTTTTAGAGGTCAGTTTCTCAAAATACAGCAAAAATCTGTGAACATGTTGAATTCCAATAACCCAGAAATTCTAACAGTTCTAAAAGCTACCCCCAAGGAATCCCTGGATTTATATAAAGATGTTTCCAAGAGTGATATTAAAAGTACATAATGATATGAGCATCCCTTAATGGAAACAGAGCAGACTGGATTACTGTATCGGTGCCAACTGGCTGAATATTGGCACTGGGCACTCACTGCAATAGTGAAGAGCTGAAGAAAAGCAGGAAACCACCTGAGAGTCTGTCAGCAGGAGAAACATAAACACGCTCTGGTATTCTGTAGCATAAAATACTACACGGCCTTTCAAAATGATTCTGAAGATGAATAGTTAACGATGTCTGTGCTGTGCTCAGTCACTCAGGCGTGTCTGACTTTGTGACTCCATGACTGTAACCCACCAGGCTCCTCTGTCCATGGGGACTCTCCAGCCAAGAATACCAGAGTGGACTGCCATGCCCTCCTCCAGGGGATCTCCCCAGCCCAAGGACTGAACCCAGGTCTCCTACACTGCAGGCAGATTCTTGACCATCTGAGCTACCAAGGAAGCCCAAGAATACTGGAGTGGGTAGTCTATCCCTTCGCCAGGGGATCTTCTTGACCCAGGAATAGAACTGGGGTCTCCTGCATTCCAAGCGGAAAGCAGATTCTTTACCAGCTGAGTTACCTGGGAAGCCCATATATCATACACATTGTTAAGTGAAAAAAGCAGATCACAAAATGTAATATAGAGTGTGTTTCTATTTTTAGAAATTAAAGAAAGGTGATGTGGGTCTCTCTGTGTGTGTTTACACAGCAGAAAGAGCAACAGTCTTTATTCTGATGTGGCTCAGTTCAGTTCAGTTCAGTCGCTCAGTCCTGTCCGACTCTTTGCGACCCCATGAATCACAGCACACCAGGCCTCCCTGTCCATCACCAACTCCTGGAGTTCACTCAGTCATGTCTATTGAGTCATTGATGCCATCCAGCCATCTCATCCTCTGTTGTCCCCTTCTCCTCCTGCCCCCAATCCCTCCCAGCATCAGTCTTTTCCAATGAGTCAACTCTTTACATGAGGTGGCCAAAGTATTGGAGTTTCAGCTTCAGCATCAGTCTTTCCAATGAACATCCAGGACTGATCTCCTTCAGAATGGACTGTTTCAATCTCCTTGAAGTCCAAGGGACTCTCAAGAGTCTTCTCCAACACCACAGTTCAAAAGCATCAATTCTTTGGTGCTCAGCTTTCTTCACAGTCCAACTCTCATAGCCATACATGACCGCTGGAAAAACCATAGCCTTGACTAGACAGACCTTTGTTGGCAAAGTAATGTCTCTGCTTTTTAAAATGCTATCTAGCTTGGTGATAACCTTCCTTCCAAGGAGTAAGCGTCTTTTAATTTCATGGCTGCAATCACCATTTGCAGTGATTTTATGTGGTAGGATAACCTAATTTTTTCTTCTCCTCCATTTGCTCATTTGTAGTTTCTAAATTTTTAAGAATAGGTAATTTTTAAATAAGAAAATATGACACTAAATTTTTTAAAAATTCACCCACCCAGTTTTATAGACGAGCCTAAAATATTGGTTAGGAGTCTGTGATTCTAAACTGTTTGCTGAATGTACTGCCCATGCTGCTGCTGCTAAGTCGCTTCAGTCGTGTCTGACTCTGTGTGATCCCATAGACGGCAGCCCACCAGGCTCCCCTGTCCCTGGGATTCTCCAGGCAAGAACACTGGAGTGGGTTGCCCTTTCCTTCTCCAATGCATGAAAGTGAAAAGTGAAAGTGAAGTCGCTCAGTCGTGTCCGACTCAGGACCGATCATTTAACTGATGGCTTCTGGTCTCCCTAGAAGTGCTCGACATTTCAGCATAGCAAGATGCAGACTCCTAGGCAGTCTTACACACCACCACCTCCAGCTCTGCGCAACAGCCACTGACTCTCTGCCAAGAGAACGACGAGCCCCAAGCCGAAACTGTTGCCTGAATTCTTGGCAGCCATTCTCCGACATTCTCTCTCCTGAACACTTAATATATTCCTAGCAGATTGACTGCATGTTATTAATAACTATATAGTCTGTCAATCAACACATCTTCTGAGAGAAAGTTTCCAAGTCAGTCATGTTAAAAACCCAATTAAAAAAAAAAAAACGATTTAAAAGACATTCTTTCTCAACAGTACTTTTAATTATTTGACACCTAATTATTTACTCCTTCATGTTTACGCTGCCTCCTTCTCTAAGACTCAAGGAAGCTAATTAGCCAAGATGAAGCTGCATGCACATTCACGTATACGTGCAGACAAGTTTCTATACATGCATGTAGATGTAGGGTTTAGTATGCAGTAATAAATAGTGGAAAGGGCTTCCCTGGTAGCTCAGCAGTAAAGAATCCGCCTGCACTGCAGGAGATATGGATTTGACTCCTGGGTCAAGAAGATCCCCTGGAAGAGGAAATAGCAACCCACTCCAGCATTCTTGCTGGAAAATTTCATGGGCAGAGAGGACTGGCAGGCTACAGTCCATGGGGTCACAAAAGAGTCGGACTTAGCGACTAAACAACAACAACATAGAGTATATAGTACATATTTAGTAGTGATGGTATAGTATTAGTGCATGAAATACAATCATACCCATTTTGTTCATCCAAGAAGGAAAGGCATGGGCTAAAGGAAGCTGCTAGCATTCTTCTACCAGATTAGAAAAATAAGTGGGAGTTTGCTGGTTCCTTGCTTGAGAAGTTCACAGTGTCATTATCTTCCACCTTGACCCTGCTACTGAATTCTCTGCTCTGGGTCTCAGCCATATGCTGCTAACCCCCACACCCACGCCAGGTTCATCTTCATGATAAGTAGACATAATCATGCCACCTCCATGCCCTCAGATGGCCATCCACAGCCTAGAATGGTTGCTTTTAATTAATTGCTTAAATACTCTTTTTTTTAGCAGTGGGAATTTCCCTCCTAAAATGGAATTTATATTGGTGTTCAGTATATAGACAGATACAAGAAGAATTGCTCTAATTAAAATAAGAGTGAGGGGTTGCAGCCCCCTTGGGCTTCCACGGTTTTCAGATCTACCGCATCCACTGTCCTACACATAATTGCCTTAGTGCTAAGCTCTAGTGGATATTAGGCCATTTTTCTTTTCTTTTTTTTCTTCCCTCCTCAATGCCTTTGTGAAGCTTCAGTGAGCATCTATTGGTATTGTTTCAGGTTTAGAGCATTGAATGAACAAACCTTCAGTGTGTTGGAGTATAATGTGGAAGTCAGACAACAAATATATGACATATTGCTGGTTACGTGATGGTAAATGTTATGAAGAGAAATAGAGGGGAATAAGAGGGGGAGAAACTGGTGGCAGTGGTCTGCTTCATCCACTGAGGTCAGGGAAGGCCTCCATGAATAGATGACATTGAGCAGACACCTGCAGGAAGCGAGGCAGCAAGCTCTGCAGTAGCTGGGGGGACTACACATCCAGCAAGGGCCAGGGGGCTGTGGCTGAAGAGTGCTTGGTGTGTTAGCAAGAAGTCTGGCATGGCTGGACCGGGAGGAGCCAGGGAGAGAGCAAGATGAGGCCAGGGCATCAGGGTGAGATGCTGCTGTGACAGGTGTGTAGAGCCCTGTGGGACACTGTAAGACTCTGACTTTTCCTCTGAGATGGGGACTCTGGAAGGTTTTGAGCAGAAGAATGATGAGAACAGGTGGGAGGGGAGCAAAGAGAAAGCAGGAAGTCCACGTAGGATGCTACTGCGAGAATCCAGGTGAGACATGACCAGGTGAGGTTGATGGGAAGTGGCTCGACTCTTCATTTGCTCTTAAAGGTGGAGCTGGCAGTACTTGCTGATGGATTGGATGTGCGATGCAGCACACAAGAGCAAAAGAAGAGACAATAAATCTCTCAGGAAATTAGCCCGAGCAAAGCAAGGAACGGAGTTGAGTTGCCATGGGAAGAACAGGTTGGTGATGGGGAGGGAGAAAACCTGGGAATGGGCTTGGGCGTGTTGAGTCTGAAAAGCACTATTACCCCTTTCAGTGGATGTGTGCATTAGGAGTTCAGGACAGAGCTCCAAGCTGCAGATAAAAATCTGGGAACCATCTACATTTAAATCCTTTTAAACCCTAAGGCTGGATAAAATCTCCAAGGAAGCAGAGAGTAGAGTGAGAAAAGGTCCCTGGACTGGGCCCTGGGANTCACCCATTCCAGTCCATTTCAGTTCGCTGATTCCTAGGATGTCGACATTCACCCTTGCCATCTCTTGTTTGACCACTTCCAATTTGCCTTGATTCATGGACCTGACATTCCAGGTTCCTATGCATTATTGCTCTTTACAGCATCGGATCTTGCTTCTATCACCAGTCAGATGCACAACTGGGTATTGTTGTTGGTTTGGCTCCATCCCTTCATTCTTTTTGGAGTTATTTCTCCACTGATCTGTATACATCTAACAAAATATGTACAAGATCTATATGAGGGGGCTTCCCTGGTGGTCTAGTGGTTAAAAATTTGCCTTCCAATGGAAGGGACTCCAGTTTGATCCCTGGTATGGGAAGATTCCACATGCCACAGGGCAAATAAGTCCATGTGCCATAACCACTGGGCCCATGTTCTAGATCCCAAGCTCCAAGGTAAGAGAAGCTACTGCAATGAGAAGCCCGTCACAACAAAGAGTGGCCCCCACTCTCCACAACTAGAGAAAGCCCGCACAGCAATGAAGACCCAGCACAGCCAAAAAATAGCCTTTTTAAAAAAGATCTTCAAGAGGAAAACTACAAAAATCAGATGAAAAATGTTAAAGAAGAACTAAATAGAGAGCTATTCTATATTCATGGACTGGAAGACTCAATATGGTCAAGATGTCAATTCTTCCCAACTTGATAAACAGATTCAACAAAATCCCAATCAAAATATCAGCAAGTTATTCTGCAGATATGCATAAACTGATTCTAAAGTGGAGAGGCATAAGTCCCAGGATAGCCTACTAGATACTAAAGGAGAGTAACAAAGTTGGAGGACTGGCATGCCTGACTACAAGACCTACCTTCAAGCCACAGTAATTGAGACAGTGTGGTATTGCTATAAAAGAGATACACAGATCAACAGAACAGAACAGAGAGCCCAGAAATAGGCCTACCTAAACACTGATCTTTGATAAAAGAGAAAAGGAACGCAATGGAGCAAAGATAGTCCTTTCTCAAATGGTGCTGGAACAACTGGACATACACATGCAAAAAATGAATCCAGACACAGCTTTTACACCCTTCACAAAAGCTAGCTCAAAATGGATACAGACATACTTGTAAAATGCAAAATCACAAAACTCCTAGATGATAATAGGAGAAAATCTAGGTGAACTTGGGGGTGACGATGATTCTTTAGATACAACTACAAGCACACAATCTGTGAAAGGAAAAATTGATAAGGTGGACTTCATTTAAATGAAACACTACTGTTTTGTGAAATACAATGTCAATCAAAGAGAAGGACGAGATACAAACTGGGAGAAGATAATTGCAAAAGACATATCTGATAAAGGGCTGTTATCTAAAACAGACAAAGAGTTATAAAAAGTCAACAATAGGAAAATAAATAATCCAATTAAAACATTGGCCAAAGACTTGGACAGATATCCCAAAAAGAAAATATACAGATGAGAAGTTAACATAAAAAAGATGTGCAACACCATATGTCATTAGAGAACTGTAAATAAGTTACAAGATACTACCACACATTTATTACCATGGCCAATATTCAGAACAGTGTCAACATCAAATGCTAGTGAAGATGTGGAGCAGCAGGAACTCTCATTCATGCTGATGGGAACACAAACGAGCACAGCCATTCTGGAAGACAGTTTGGAGGCTTCTTACAAAACTACGTATATTCTTATCATACACTTCAGCAGTTGTGTTCTCCGCTATTTACTCAAATGAGTTAAAACTTATGTCCACAGAAGAACCTGTACAGGGAGGTTTATAGCAGCTTTATTTATGGTTGCCAAAATTTGGAAGCAACCAAGATATACTTCAGCAGGTGAATGGTTAAATAAATAGATTCATGCAGACAATGGATTGTTATTCAGTGCTAAAATGAAACGAGCTATTAAGCTATGAAAAGAAATGGAAAGAAAGTGAAAGTGTTAAGTCACTCAGCCATGTCTGACTCTTTGCAATCCCTGCCAGACTTCTCTGTCCATGGGATTCTTCAGGCAAGAATACTGGAGTGGGTTGCCATTTCCTTCTATGCTTATTATTTCCTTTTATGCTTAATGCTTATTACTAAGTGAAAGAATCCAATTTGGGAAAGCTAAATACTGTAAGATTCTTATCACATGACATTCTGGAAAAAGCAAAAAACTAAGGAGAGAGAAAGAAGATCAGTAGTTTCTAGGGGTTGGGAGAAAGAGGGATGAATAGGTAAGGCATGAAGAATTTACAGGACAGTGAATTCATTCTGTTTGATACTGTAATAGTGGAAAGATGTCACTATACACCTGTCGAAACCCACAGAAGGTACAATGCCGTGAGTGGACCCTGATGTAAATGGATGCTGGGGGACGATGACGTGTCAGTGTAGGGTCATCTATTGTGACAAGTGCATCACTGGCAGAAGATGCTGATGATAGTGAACAAGGGTGTGCGCGTGTGGAGGAGGCAGGGATGCAGTACACGAGAACTTAATTTTCTCCTCAATTTTGTTGTGGAACTAAAAGCACCCTAAAAATGAAGTTTGTTAATTTAAAAAAGGAAAAGTTGAACAAACAAATCGCTATACTCATTAGGGTGGCTATTACCAAAACCAGAATATACCAAATGTTGGCATGGGTGCAGAAAAACTGGAAACCCCTGTGCATTGCTGGTGTAAATATAAAGTGGCATAGCCATTGTGGAAAATGGTAAGGCAGTTCCTCAAAAACGTAAAAATAGAATTACCATCTGATCTGGCAGCTCTACTTCTGTGTTTATAACCCAAAGAACCAAAAGCAGGGACTTGAACAGATAGCTGTAGACCCATGGTCACGGGTGCGTTATTCACAACAGCCAAAAGGTGAAAAGCAACCTGAGTGCTCATCGACAGATGACTGGATAAATAATATTCAGTATGTACATACACAGTATGTACATACAATAAAGTATTATCCAGTGTTAAGAAAAGAATAAAATTCTGACACGATACCAGGTGGATGAACCTTGAGAACATCATGGTGACTTCACTGTGCTTCAGTATGAGTCAGTCACCACAGAACAGATAACATATGATTCCACTTACAGGAAGTACCAGACTCATCATATTAGAGATAGAAAGCAGAACAGCAGTTGCAGGGGGCTGGAAAAAGGGCAGAAGGGGGAGTAATTGTTCAGCGGAGGTAGAGTTTCCATTTGGAAGGTGAAAAGAGTTGTAAACATGGGTGACTGATGGCTGCACAACAGTGTGAATGTACTTAAAATCACAGAGCTGAACACTTAAAAATGGTTAAAATGATGAAATTTATCTTAGGTATATTTTACCCCCATTTATAAAAATTTTAAAAATAAATGAGACTCAATATCTCATTCTAAGGTATAAAGGAATGCTTATGTCTTATATCCTAGCCAAACCAATCTACATATTTTTTTGAAATGNAAAATGGTTAAAATGATGAAATTTATCTTAGGTATATTTTACCCCCATTTATAAAAATTTTAAAAATAAATGAGACTCAATATCTCATTCTAAGGTATAAAGGAATGCTTATGTCTTATATCCTAGCCAAACCAATCTACATATTTTTTTGAAATGAAAAAAAAAAAAAAACTTTAAACATATATGAATAAAATCAAAGAGTTCTTTACCTCTTGGCCCCTGACTTGAAAAGTGACAAAACAGAAGCTTATGGCCTTGTATCTGAGGCAGTGGCTAATAGGTTGACTGTGTGTGTGTGTGTTAGTCACTCAGTCATGTCCGACTGTTTGTGACCCCATGAACTATAGCCTGCCAGGCCTCTGTGTCCATGGAATTTTCCAGGCAAGAATACTGGAGTGGATTTCTATTCTTCTTTCCAGAGGATCTTCCCAACCCAGGGATTAAACCCTGGTCTCCTGCATCACAGACAGACTCTTTACCACTTGAGCTACAGGGAAGTCCTAACAGGTTGACTGGGTCCAGTTAAATGGCCAGTTTCCATACCGCATCAGGAGAAGCTGGCTTGGTACCATTTGACTCCTGGTGCCAGAAGGAGCCAATCAATGTTGGATTTTCCACAGAAAGCCTATTCACCTTGAGTACTGCCTACACCACTTAATTTTCATATGTTTGGACCATTTGAAAAATGACTTATTAATTAACCAAGGTTTGGGGCACAACTGGCCATGCTCATTGCCAAATGTTTAGTTCTGACGGAATCGCAAACCTTAGCAGTCCTTGGAAAAAGTGCTTTGGCTTAGAAAACAGCAACGAGGTAACAGAGAGTCCTTCCTTTTTCAGAATTCTTCTCCTTTTTCAAAATTTTTCCTGATGTGATTTCACAAAATCTCCAGAAACAACTGCCAGTGAGGTAGTATTCAGAACAATGATGATGACGATAATGTAGTCACCAGGTTTGAGTGTCTTTTCTGTGCCAGGAACTAAAGGGCGTGCTCGACATGTGTAGAAGATTTAATTGTGCCAACCATCTTTCCCAGCAAACAGTATCTATCTACCTTTTAAAGATGAGGAAGCCAAGCCTCATGGAAATGAGGTGCCCAAGATAAGGTGGCAAAAGCTAGGATCTGAACCCAAATCTTCCTAACAGCAAAACTATATTCTTTCTTCTATATCACAGAGTTAATAATGCTCTCATGTCTTCGATGAGTTCATTACTGCCATCTTGCCAAGCTTCAATCTTATAGTTGGCCAAGTTAATAATAGCTTCAGTTTCTAGGCTGGCAGTTGTAGCTCAGAGTGAGGGGCTCTGGGTAACAGAGAGAACACAGGACTCCGGGGTACTGCTTGTCCTGAGTGCCCCTTCCACGCCTCTACACCATCTACAGAGCCTTGCAAGAATAATTGCATTTATTTGTCAGGCAACTGGTACACCAGGCATTACAGAAGAGGCTTCACATGCTCTCTCCCTAATCCTTGTAGCAATTCCATAAGCAGGTATCTTATCTTCATTTCACAGATGAGGCTGGGAAAAGTAAATGACATACCAGAGCAAAACAGCTAGTCAGGGGTGAACCTTGCCCTTCACATTGTAATGCCTTATGGCAGGAATCCAGGGCCAGTCTGCGTGACAGAGAAAAGCAGAGGGTAGTAGGTTATCGATTAGTTTACCATCCATGAGGCAGGCAACCTGGGAAAACTAAACACTGGACCATGGGGTGGGACAAGGAGAGGAGAGAGAGTCTTATCATCTCAAATTTTCAAAAGAAATCACCTAAGGTCATAGAATTATGCAAATACACAGCATGGGTTATGGTTCCTGGAATAAACAACTTTGAATCTATACTTGAATGCACCGAGATTATTGATTCACCTGCATCCAATGTATATTATTAAGCACGTAGGTTTAATTCATTGCATCTGAAACGGCCCCATGGAGTCTGATTCTCCAGCTATTGGCTTTGGCAAAAGAGTCCCTTTAGCTCATGCAGTTATATGGCAGGTGATGTTACAGGAAGGATTTTGTTAACCATATTCTGACAAGAAAGGGGCGTATTCATATGAAATCTTTAAATATGCTTTTTAGCTCTAGTGCCCCTGTCCCTTCCCACCCTCCCTCCCCTTC
>SJYV01028323.1:503211-615002 GCA_006410875.1 Neotragus pygmaeus | reverse complement strand
CCCCTTCCTGTTCTGGATGTTAAACTTTTACACACACAGCTCTAATGATCTGCTAATGCATTTGGGTTAATACACCCAGGCTCCTGAACTCCAGGGCAATGCCCTGAACCCCATCTATTAATTTGACCATGAGAGAGGTTCAAGATAGAGCAGTTGCAATAATTCTTTCCACTGGGGATAAAGGGAAGTACAAGACTAAGAATAGCTGCATACATAAATAAAACACAGCCTCTTCCTGTCAGCAAGACCAGGCCACCGCGTGAGCCTGCTCCTTGCTCATGTGGTTGCCATGACTCCTGCCAGGTCCGTGGATGGGTCCTTAATAATTAATCCTGGGCCTGCTCAGCCAGAAAGTGCTTCCTAAATAACCTTCTGTCAATAGTGGTTTGAATGAAGACCAAGTTCTAAGTGCAAGAGTTTCCAGCTGATCGCCTTTGGCCACCCGTCCCCTCCCTGTGCCTGCCTTCTCAGCAGGGCTCTGGTGAGACCATACAAGCGAGGGATTCACCTTGTTGGCTATGGGCTAAATGGTGTACCCTCTCCCCCACTGGCCCAGAGGTAAACAATACACTTGCCAATGCAGGAGATGAGGGTTCTATCCCTGGGTCAAGCAGATCCTCTGGAGAAGAAAGTGGCAACCCATACCAGTATTCTTGCCTGGAAAATCCCATGGACAGAGGAGCCTGGTGGGCTACAGTCCATGGGATGGCAAAGAGTCTGGCATCATTTATTGACTAAAAAACCACAACCCCAAATTCAGGTGAAATCGAAGTTCTAATCCCCATTATCTCAGACTGTGACTATTTGGAGATATGGTTTTAAAGAGGTAAAATGAGGTCATATGAGCGGGCTCTAACCCAGTATGGCAGGTGTCCTTTTAAGAAGAGGAGATTAGGGGACTTCCCCAGTGGCCTGGTAGTTAAGACTCTGTGCAGAGGATGTGGGTTCGACCCTTGGTCAGTGAACTAAGTCCCACATGCTGCACGGTACGGCCAAAAGAAAACACGGAGAGAACAGGAGCCTGGAACACAGACTCACAGGAAGAAGGACCACGTGAGGACACTGAGGGGAGACAGCCACCTACAGCCAAGGAGAGAAGCCCCTGAAGGGACGCACCCTGCCAACACCTCGATCTGGACTTCCAGCCTCCAGAACTGCAGGAAAATGCAACTCTGCCATTTCCGTGACTCAGTCTGTACTGCTTGGTTATAGCAGCTCTAGCAAACGATAAACCATTCTACTCATCTGCAGAGAACAGTGTTTCAGTGTAGACTGGGGGTGCTGCTGCTGCCGCCAAGTCGCTTCAGTCGTGTCCAACTCTGTGCGACCCCACAGACGGCAGCCCACCAGACTCCCCCGTCCCTGGGATTCTCCAGGCAAGAACACTGGAGTGGGTTGCCATTGCCTTCTCCAATGCATGAAAGCAAAAAGTGAAAGTGAAGTCACTCAGTCATGTCCAACTCCCTGTGACCCCATGAACTGTAGCCCACCAGGCTCCTCCGTCCATGGGATTTTCCAGGCAAGAGCACTGGAGTGGGGTGCCAGTGCCTTCTCTGACTGGGGATAGGGACGGAAAGTAACCGTTATTAAGCAATGATAGATGCAGAATACTGATCCACAAGACCTTATGTAATCCACCCAATGGCTGGAGGTACTCACACTTCTGTAGCAGTTGCAAAGTTTTCAATCAATTATGTGTACATGGCGAATCTCACTTGCTATGGGATGACCCGGAAACAATGACCTGGAGACTAAGAATTGAAAAGAGAAGCAATGAGCCCGGGCCTAGGAATCTCAGAACCTAGTCAAAGGTGTGCAACTTCTTCCCAGGAAAAGACATCTCTGCCCATGAATGCAGGATGCTGAATTCCACTTCCAGGGTCAATAAACTCTTTAAACTCATGTACAGACCTGGCAGGGAATTAAGAGCTTCAGCTTATAAGCCACTAGATTGGAGGGTTTCAATGGAGTCCTGGTAGAGAAGAGATGACGGAGAAGAAAGAAGGGAAAACAGAGGTGGGTGAAAGGGAGGGAGAGGAGATGGGGATGGAGAGCGGAAGACAAAGGAGGAAAGAAAAGAGGTTGAGGAGTGAGGAGAGAAGAATGAGGGAAAGACAGAAGGCAAAATAGAAGAGAAGCAGCAAGATAGCAGAAAGGGAGTGGAGGCAGAAAAGAATAGGAGAGAGGAGGGGAGAATGGAGGAGGAGAGAAGGGAGAAAGGCCTCGGAGGAGGGGGCGGGGAGAAGGGAGGAGGGGCCGCCTGGGGCTGGGCTCTGTCTGTGTCTGATCCAGGCCAGTTTAACCCGGGGCAGATCCAAGTCCTAACCTCAGAAGTGTGGTCAATACTTGGAGGCTCAGATATGAGGACATTTAGCACATGTATTTCCTGCAAACATGCAAAATAATTATTTAAATTTCTCATTGACCTTATGAGGTAGGATATCCTAAAGAACTCCTAGGGCTCAGGGAAATTATTAGTGTGAAATCCACAGGTATTAAAACAACGGTCCTAGTTCCTTACATGGGATTCCTTTCATTGTTGTTGAATTTTAGGGAATGCAAAAATACTTGTCAGGGCATTTGTATAATTCCTCCTGACCTTGATAATCCTGCCACTTTCTCAAACTTACTTCCTACAAGGGGATGGAAGAGGAAGCAGGGAACACATGAGGTAAATCCCAACGGGCTATCAGTTTCACTTATCAGAAAGTCATTGAAAACGTTGCTTCACAAGAATGTAAACATGGATGTTTATGTGGAATGCAAAACTTTATGTATTCATGATTGGTAATCTTGGGCAAGTTACTTTAACTCTCTTAGTCTCAATTTCCACATCCAAAAAAATCTATTAAGAGCAGCTGGGAAGTGACATAACATATGTAAACCCCCAGCGTTTAGGAGGTTCTTGACAAACACTAGGTCCTTTCTCTCCTTCCATTGACAGTTAGCCTTCCTCTGAGTTCCCACAGTTCTCCCCTTCTCCTTCATCTCACAAATATGTTTTCATAGCTGCATGCATGCTCAGTCGCTCAGTCATGTCTGACTCTTTGCAACCCCATGGACTGTAGCCCACCAGGCTCCTCTGTCCACGGGATTCTTCCAGCAAGAATACTGGCATGGGTTGCCATTTCCTTCTCCAGGGGATCTTCCTGACCCAGGGACTGAACCCTTGTCTCCTGTGTCTCCTGCACTGGTAGGCAGATTCTTTACCAGTGAGTCACCAGGGAAGACCCCTTTGTCACAGTTACATGTCTGTGTTTCTAATTTTTAGGAAGTTGGGTGTGTGTTTCTTCAGAGTAGGGACTGGCAAGCCTGGGCATGCTGCTGCAGCCCACATGGTTGCAGAGTCGGACACAACTGAGTGACATAACAAAACACAAAGGGACCGTAACCTCTTCCTTTCTGGTTTCCAGGCTGTGGTACCATGAGGGGAAGATGGAGGGTAAGATAAAACAGAAGCAGGGATGGGAGCAGAAAGAGAGCGAAGACAGGAAAGAAGAAAGGAGGGGAGGGTGCAGGAGGAGCGGGGTCTCAGAGGAGCGCGCAGGGAGCCGTCCGGGGCTGAGCTGGGAGCAGGCACTCCTGAAGCAGCAGCAGGTGAACCCATCAAACATCTCTTCTCCAAATGGTCCTGTGATGCCTGTGACAGCTTTTGTAATAGGAATTAGCTCTCTTCTCCCTCCTCGATTGAGAGCCCCTTGAGGTCCAAACTTTTGGTCTTACCCACCTTTTCATACCCTGGGTACGTAGGGCCTATAGAAGTGGTAGGGCCTCAACAAATATTTGCGAAATGGATTTTACTGCGATTTGAGATGGAACCAAAAGCTAGTATTGACCAGTTTCACAGTTGGCATGAATAACAGAAAAAAGAGGCCTAAGAGTGTAACATCAGAAATTGCTCAGAATTGCTCGGCTTGGCTGGGTCCAGACTTGTGTGGGCAGATGCTCCTGGTCTTGGTGTCCGATCACAGAGTATGGTGGGATGTCCAGACCACTGGTGCTCAGAGGAAAGTCCACAGTAAGTAGTCAGTCACTTACTATAATGGAGGCCGGATTCCCACACCTCGCAGGATTTAGATGATTTCTATTCTACTCCCTGCTGGTTCAGACAGTAAATAATCTGCCTGCAATGCAGGATACCTGGGTTTGATCCCTGGGTCAGGAAGATCCCCTGGAGAAGGGGATGGCATCCCATTCCAGTCCTCTTGCCTAGAGAATCCCATGGACAGAGGAGCCTCGTGGGCTACAGTCCACGGGGTTGCAAAGAGTCAGACTCGACTGAATGACTAACAGTTCCACTTTCTAATTCACTGAAACGGGGCCCCCTCTGGGCAGTCTTCTGGAGTCTTCAGTCCTGGCAACATTGGTCTCTCCCTTCTCTGTGCTCCTGCTATAGCTGGGGGCAAAAAGTCTCATAGCTTTATCCCCATCACAGGATGTTCACTGTTTGTGTGTTTATCTTACTTGGTAGATGCCACCAGAGCTTTTAAACAGATGATCAGATTTTCCTGCGAAACAGGCACAAGCTCCCACTTCTGGGAGCTGGCCTCTTGCCAGCTACCAGTTACACTGCCCTAGGCACTGACTTTACCTTGGGGTCTCAGCTTCCTCATTTGTAAAATGGGCTAAGAATCCCTGCTTCCACGCGATGAGGTGTATAACGTGCTCGGCATCAGGCCTTGTGCATAGTAGGTGGCCCATAAACGCAACCTGCCTTCCCTTTCCTCTCCTTGCCCTCTTTGGAAGTCTGACTTTTCTGTAAGACCCTCAAGGACCTCAAACAGAGCCTGATAAAGGGTAGATGCTCAGGATTTCTTTTTATAACAAATGAGTGTCAGACCTTCTAGACTACTCTCCCCCTAAGCCTCCCCACAAAGCATCCAGAAGACCCTCATACAGACTGTATAGACTGTCCCTTCAAACACAGATATAGTCTGTGCTAGAATAAAAGTGGAAGGAATCAGAAAAATGTAAATAATTCAAATAGGTGGTACAATTCAAGGAGCATGATTTTTTTCATATTGCAAAGCAGGTTTAATTATAATTATGGTTTAAAAAAAGATTTTCAGTACAGAGTCTGCATCTGAGTATCTCAGGCATTAAAAAAAAAAAACAACCACATTTTGGAGATGAATTCAGGAATGGTGGTTACTTTCTCTATAGGGAAAGAGTGGCAACCACCCCTTTCAGTCATCAGCTCCAAGTTCCTGGCTTATGACCCTTTCCCAGTAAGCTGGGGGTCAGGGTGGGGGTTCCAAGATGCTGCAAAAGGTACCGGAAGCCACACATGCATACATACATGCTAAGTTGCTTTGCTTCAGTCGTGTCCAACTCTTTGTGACCCCATGGACTATAGCCTACCAGGCTCCTTTGTCCCTGGGATTCTCCAGGCAAGAACACCGGAGTGGGTTGCCATGCCTTCCTCCAGGGGATCTTCCTGACTCAGGGATCGAACCCATATTTCTTATGTCTCCTGCACTGGCAGGCAGGTTCTACCACTATGCCACTCAGAAGCCACACAGGCTGTCATGGGTCTGCTTGTTCTCCACACCTCCCAGCTCCCAGGACCCTGCACAGGCCGTGAGGAGGCTGGACACACAGCCAGTGGAGATTTCCTACCGGCTCCCTGCCAACACCACCAGCAGCACCAGGACGCTGCCACCCACCAGGACGCTTTTGATTTTAGGGGTTTAAGGTGGTGGAGTCTTTCCCAGATCTGGTCCCCTGTGTCGTCCATTCCCCAGGGCTAGGGTGCTATCTGCCGTGGTGTGTGGAGTGCTGGACTAGGGATCAGGACACAGGAGTCTGAGGACGATTTGGCCTGGCCTCCACTTGCCGTGGGACCCCGGACAAGGCACTGTCCCCTTTCGCTCCCGGTTTCCTCCTCTAAGTGAAGGGTTGGGCCAGATGACGCTGGGTGAGATGAGTCTCTCCGACCCAGTGAGCATCCGGTGGGCCACAGCAGGAGGCCTGGCCATTTCTCGAGCAGGGGCCCTGCCCGAGGTACCTGGACGATCACCTCATTTGTTCTCTAGTGACCCTGGGAAGTGGGCTCTCCTGTCTCTCCTTTGGAGGACAATGAAAACTGAGAGAGGCTGGGGTGATCAGGCTGTCCAGGGTCATACAGCTAGAACATGGTCACCACGGTGGGTTTCAGGAGAGGATGAAGAATGGCGATGTCTGGCGCTGGGGGCAGCTTGGCCACTGAGTTGTCCAGAGGGGGACACAGCTGGTGGAGAGCAGGGAACACGCCACGCACCTGGGCTCCAGGGAGGGAACACGGATCTGAACCCCCAGGCCCAGCTGCGGGTCCAGCCCTGGGGCTCCTACGTTCCTGGTGACACTTGGAGAAATCACTGTGTCTGAGTCTCAGGTGCCCTCATCTTGTGCGTGGTCACCCTGCGCAGCACGCGGGATCTCCTGACCAGGGACTGAACCTGTGTCCCTGCAGTGGAAGCATGGAGTCCTAACCACCAGACCACTGGGAAGTCCCTTCCTCATCTCTAAAGCAGGGATGACCACCTCTCCTCCGCGCATCTCTTAGGCTTGTTGAAAAGATCAAATGAGAAGAGGGTCTGAAAGCAGCTGCTCACAATTCTCAAAAGCACAAGTCCCACCACTGACTGGTTCTGTGGCCCCTTGAGCCTCCGTGTGTGTGTGTGTGTGTGTGTGTGTCGGGGGAGTGACCACGTCTGAGGGGTCAGGTGTGTGTGTGTGTGTCGAGGGAGTGACCGCATCTGAGGGGTCAGGTGTGTGTGTGTGTGTGTGTGTGTGTGTGTTGGGGGAGTGGCAGGGGTCAGGGGTGTGTATGTGTGTGTTTCGGGGACAGAGGGGTCAGGGGTGTGTGTGTGCATGTATGTGTGTGCGTGCGTGCATGTGTGTGTGCATGTGTGTGTGTGTCGGGAGAGTGACCGTGTCTGAGGGGTCAGGCCTGCCCGGTGCTCCCAGCGGCGGCCACCGTCAGTGGGAACACGCGGGGGTCGGGAACCGCCCTGCACGTCTCCTGAAAGTGCAGGCCCTCGGGCTTCTTGTTCTCAGGTTTCCTCCCCCACCACAGCGCTCAGCAAACAGAAGGCTCTGGAGGCCGGAGAGCCTGCTCTGCCTTCTCCTCAGGACCTGCGGCTTTGTCTCTGCTCTGATAGGCTTGGCCCACAGCTTGCCTTACCTGCATTTCTAGAACCTTCTAACCAGCCTCCCTGTGGCAGCAGCCTAGGTTCCGGGAATGCAGGAACGTTCTGCGTCCGAGGGCCAAGCCATGTGTGTCTGGGGTGTGGTCCATCGGTGCCGGGGGTGACGGGATTTCAGCCCAAAGCAGCAAGGCTCTGGGCCCGGGGGCTTCCATGCCGACCGCAGGGCCTTTCCGGGGACTTTTTTTCCTGCGCCAACTAGAACACGGGGCTGGCTCTGGGTCCTCTTTGCGGCCAAGTTCTGACTGAAAACAGCTGGGTCTGTTCACAGTCGCTCCCCAGTTTTGAGAGCATGGCTGGGTCACCCCGAGTGTTTGGGGGATTGCTTCCTCACAAAAGGTCACGCGCATCTGAGAGCGGAGGAACCCGGGACCCTGGGAGGACAGAGCGTGGAGGGACGGGGACCCAGGAGCCAGGCAGGGCTCCTCGGCTCTGCTTGTTCACACACTGGGGCCCCATGGCGACCAGCCGGCACCCACCGTCCCCCTGGGGCCATCGGAATCAGAACTTCCCAGGCTGGGCATTTCCCAGCAGCCACTCAGAACCTTCTGCCGACAAGGTGCTTTATTTACCCTTAATCCTCACACGCAGGTCACCACAGGGGCACTCGTCACGGGCTGCGTTTCTACCAGGCTCTCCGACCGCAGACCCCGTACTACACAGCCTCCCAGACCCACCCAGAAATCCAGGCTCTGCAAGCTCCCCATGGTCCATCCACCACAAACTATTCCCATGTAACTTAGCCACCACCCCCGCCCCCCGCCATGTCCCTTAACCTCCTGTGATTTCATTTTCCCATTTGGCATTTAGTTTTGATGTTCAGGGCATTAAGGGTCCATAGCTTCCCCCAAGCTATTTCGCTCTGAAGCAATGAAATAGCTTAGCAATTTGGAAGCCACGCAAAATGCACTGTTTTCCTGGGCGAGGCCTGTGAGGGGAAACCCGACGTTCTTGGCTCCTAAATCGGAGAGTAAATGTAGCAGGCTTCCCATCAGGATGTTTTTTCCAGAATCTTGTTAGTCATGAGGCCAGAAGCCTTTCCTGTGGACTCTGCTCCATGCAGCAAGACAAAGATGGACGTTGTAGACCACGCAGGTCCCCGGGAGCACACGCTGGGGGCTCGCGGAGACCCAGGTTCAAACTTGGGCTCCACCCCTTCCCTGTTGCGGTTGTGTGGTCTAGGCATTCTCCTCCAGAAAACCTCCATCACCATCCGATTCTAGTATTCACTATGGCCACCTAAGAGGATGATGGCGAAGGCCTCACACACTGTTTACTCAAAACCAAAACGGGTAGCTGTTATTATTAAATGCTGGAGATGTGACTCTGCCCTAATCTTTGTGACTGCCGCCCTAATCTCTGACTTCTGCAAGTTCAGGTCCTTTGACTGGACCTGCGATGTTCAGAGGAGCCCCTGGGGCAGTGAGGACCACACTGGCCATTCCAGGAAAGTCTTCTCTCTGGACAGCCTGGCCTTCAAACGCCATCTGTAAGCATCAGGCGGAGGAAATGGAATGTGCCCAGGTCCTGCTGTCAGAGGTGCTGGCTCCACTGGCCAGGGGGTGGCACAGGCCAGGGTGTCTGTTAAGCTCCCCAGGGGATTCCAGAGACCAGCTGGGCTGAGAGCCTCTGCTTAATTCTTCACTCTTCCCTTTTCTGTCTCAGTCTTCTCCCTGTTCAGAAGGATGATTGGCACCTGGAGACAATCTCAACTCAAGGCAACACAGACGTGCTCTCAGTACAGTGGGATGAGTCGGTGGGAGCTGACCCATTTGTTTTCATTCACATCGGTGCCTCCCGGTTTTCTAGCCCCGCCTTCATATGTTTAATGACGATTATTTACTGAGCACCTACTTTGTGTCCATCACTGCAGTGAGGCATGTGGTGGAACCACCCTGCCCTCAGGGAGCTGCCACTCTGAGTGCAGGGCCGAGGGTGGGAATTTGAAGATAGAGCATGGTGTGTGAGAGACAAAAGGGGGGAAGAGTGGTCAGGATGAGAGCAGAAAAGGAGTCAGGATGACATTCATGACACGAAAATCCATGGAGAGGAAGGGCAAGGAACCACGGCCTTGGTCAAAGAACATCGCTGCTAGAACTGAAGTGCCAGGGTTCAAATCCTGCCTCAGCCACTTACAAGCTCTGTGACTCTGGGTTATGTTCTTAATATCTCTGTGACTTGGAATCCCCAATTGGAGATGATGCTAACTTCCAAGAGTTTCTGTGACAATTCAATTCGTTAATTCACGCAAGAGCTTCCCTGGTGGCTCAGATGGTATAGAATCCACCTGCAATGCAGGAGACCCAGGTTCTATCCCTGGGTCAGGAAGATCCCCTAAAGAAGGGAATGGCTACACACTCTGGTATTCTTGTCTGGAGAAGGCCATAGACAGAGGAGCCTCGTGGGTGGTCTACAGTCCATGGGGTTACAAAGAGTCAGATACAGCTGAGTGACTAACACTTTCACTTTGTCTCAATTTATGCAAACCACTCCGAAGAGTACCTGGAACACATTAAGTAGTTCATAAACATTTTATATTATTATTATGGCATTGGTTCAGCCTCATCTACAAAATAGGAATAACAGCGTATCTAACTAGAACACCATTGTGGAGGTTAAATGAGAGGATAGAGCTGGAATGCACGTGACAATACCTGATATTGTGGAGAGTAGGCCGTTCAAGTTCACTGTCACCATTTTCATGTTTAATCATTACCTGTCCTGGGCAGAGGATAAGCCACTTGGAGCAAAGCTGTAAACAACCAACTCTCTCCAGGAAATGGGACAAGCTCTCCCTGGGGAAGTGCCCTGCTCTGCAGGAGTACAAGGCCAGGGCTGGACAGCACCCCCTGCAAGACGGCCAGATGAGGTGCCCTGGCAGGCCAAGAATCTATGATTCCATGCGCTGTACTGGGCTGTCCTAAGTCCTGTCTGATTCTTTGCAACCCCATGGACTGTAGCCCGCCAGGTTCCTCTGTTCCAGGGATCCTCCAGGCAAGAATTCTGGAGTGGGCTGCCATACCCTCTTCCAGATCCATGATTCTATCTGTCTAATCTCTATCAGTTTCAGCCCATTGATAAAACTTTTCACAAACATCCTGGAGGCTTTGACCCTAGACACTAATCCTCTTCTTCCTGTTTTCCTGCCTCTGCAAAGAGACACCAAATCCAGACATCTCCTGCCCCAGGAACTGATGACACTTGCAAAGAGCGTGTCATTCAAGGGTGTCAAGTCCCCTCAGGTTGGCTCCCCAGCCTGCCCTCACAGCAGAAGGGACACCAGGGGCCCTGTGCACTGACCGAGGGTCCAGCGGGGCTGGTGGGCAACTTCCCAGGCACGCACCTCTGAAGACGGGGACTGAGACCCAGCTCAGGACCCGCAGGGTCTGCGGAAAGCATGCAGTCTCTCCTCTCCCCCCTCTCTCCCTGGGTGCAGTTCGTTGGTGCCCGGTAAAAATAGCAGTGGTTATTTGGGGAAAATACACCGTGCTCCATCTCTGGGGATACCAGTGCAAGAAGGCTCTTTCAAAAATAGAAACCTAATCAGGTACACTGCCTAACTCCTCACCTCCCCCACCAGTCCCAGAAAGATCCCTTCAGAAAGACCCAGACACAACAGAGCAGGTCCACATGCAGGAGAGGGTCAGAGCTGGGGGGCTCACCCAGGCTGTCTTCTTCCACATCCCTTCTCCTGTTTCCACTAAAAAAAAAAAAAATCCATTTTCCCTTGATTTAAAAATATAGATTTATTTTAGATATCATGGAAAACACTGAAAAGTAATCTCACCAACTAGAAATAACCACTGATATTAGTCTGTTCTTCCTCATTTCTCTCTTCTCTATAACACACACTCACAGATGCATACATTTATAGAATCAAGATACTGCATTTTGTCCTTTTGTTTTCCCACTGACATCAGAGGTATTTTCCTTTGTCATTCAATATACCTCTCCGACTTGATTTTTAAATTTCAGCATAATATAGCGGTTAAGCACATATGTTTTGCTTCAGAAAGATCTGAGCTCAAGATTTAACTCTGTCACTTACAGGTTTTGTGGCCATGGGCAGCTACTTACACTCTGTAAACCTCAGCTTTCACTTTTATGAAATGGGGTCCATGATAGTACCCACTCTGCGATAGCTAGGAAGGTAAAGTGCAGCACTTTCCTCAAAACTACTCAGTAAATGCAGATAATAATGATACCACCACTGACAGCAAGTTCCACTGAACTAGCATTGAGTTAATGATGCACCTGTTGATACTCATTTCGCTTGTTTCCAAAGCCCAGGTTCTCCTGCCACTCCTCCTTTCTCTGGGAGGCTCTGGAATTCACAGAGGGGGCTAAGATAGTGGCCTCCTGCTTAGGAGCCTTGCAAATGAGTAACAGATCAGCTGGTGAACAGCCCTGGGGTGGAGGTTGGGGTGGGGAGGGGCACACTGGCAAAGATTTACCCAGGTTATCTCCCAAAGAGACCTGCCTCTCGCCTCCACCACTAAGCCCTGCAACAGCTCTAGAATGCTGGGGCCAAGCCAGGTTCCCTCTGCAGACTCCCTTCCCTGGTGTGAGTTAGGGCACTATGCCTCTAGCCAAAAGTTAGATTGAAGAAAGTAGGGAAAACCACTAGACCATACAGGTATGACCTAAATCAAATCCCTTATGATTATACNTGTGTCTGCCCCAAACTCACATGTTGACACTTTAACCCCCAGCACCTCAGAATGTGAGTGTTCAGTCATGTTTGATTGTTTGCTACCCCGTCGACTGGAGCCCACCAGGCTCCTCTGTCCATGGGATTCTCCAGGCAAGAACCCTGGAGTGGGTAGCCATTTCCTCCTCCAGGATGTCATGTGGGTGGATCCTAATCCAATATGACTGGAATAAGAAGAGATTGCTCCTAAGTCACTTCAGTAGTGTCCGACTCTGTGTGACCCCATAGACAGCAGCCCACCAGGCTCCTCCGTCCCTGGGATTCTCCAGGCAAGAACACTAGAGTGGGTTGCCATTTCCTTCTCCAATGCATGAAAGTGAAAAGTGAAAGGGAAGTCGCTCAGTCGTGTCCAACTCTTCACGACCCCATGGACCGCAGCCTACCAGGCTCCTCCGTCCATGGGATTTTCCAGGCAAGAGTATTGGACTGGGGTGCCATTGGCTTTTCTGAAGAAGAGATTAGAACAATGCAAACATAGGAACAATCAAGTAAGGACACAGTGAGAATGCATCTACCTGTAACTCAAGGAGAGGGGCCTCAGAAGAAACCAAACCTGAGGGCACTTTGATCTTGGACTTCTAGTCTCCACAGTTTTGAAAAAAATAAACTTCTGTTGTTTAAAACACCCAGTCTGTGGTATTCTGCTATCGTGGCCCTAGCAAATTAATATGAAGCTTAAAAACAAAACCAGAACTCTTCACAGTTTATAAGGTTCCAAAGTACTTTTACATTTTTGATTCTTTTTATTTTTACAGTGATCCTGAGAGGCAGGAAGAATATTTTAATCCCTGTATAGTTGGAGGGGATTAACGAAGTTTTGTGTGTACAGCACTTGGCCTACTGCCTGGCAAGCGGAGGTAACTGATTATTCTCACCTCAAGAGAATAATCTTGCCATGGATTCTGAGACTTAGCAAGAGCAGTGTTACAAAGTCCATGTAGGGAAGGTCTGCCCAAGGGCTGGAAGGGCCACCTGAGGAGGGGGAACTCCCATCCCAGGCCACAGGAGAGCAGAAGCACCACAGAAGCTGCTGGGTCCCACACTGCAGAGCAGACGTCCCCACGGTGATGCCAGAGGAGCAGCAGCACCACCCGATGCCCGTCAGAAATGCAGATTCTGGGGCTTTCCCCTGCTGCTGTGCTGTGCTCAGTCGTGTCTGACTCTGTGTGACCCCATGGACTGTAGCCCGCCAGGCTCCTCTGTCCATGGGGATTCTCCAGGCAAGAATACTGGAGGGGGTTGCCATGGCCTCCTCCAGTGGATCTTCCCAACCCAGGGACTGAACTCAAGTCTCCCACATTGCAGGAGGATTCTTTACCATCTGAGCCAACAAGGGAGCCCAGGGCTTTACCCTAGACCTACTATATCAGAGACTGGGGCAGAGGCTCAGCAGTTTTTGTGTTTTGCCAGCCTTCCAGGCAATTCTAGTGCACAGTGAAATCTGAGAACCAGTGAGATGGGGACACTGAGTAATGGACAGGCAGACTGGAAAGGACAAGATGACCTTCAGAGCGAGAGACAGAGATTCAGGAGGACACTGACCTCCCCCCTGCCCTGCCCCTTGTCTTTCAGAGGCCACGGCCACACAGTTTCAGCGGAAACAGCTGGGGTTCACTTGTGTTCTTGAGTATCAGCTGATTGCTCATCCGTGAAGTTGGGAGAAAGCCACCCACTGCAGCAAGTGTCCCCCAGATATGCCATAGGTCACACATCAGTGCCGAAAATGGCCTTGGAGATCTAGCACCTTAGCAGATCTGGCCCAGAGAGGGCAAGGGTCATCCAAGGCCACACCCTGAGGATGCAAGCCAGGCCTTCTAGGCTTACTCCTCATCATCACGCAGCCATGCTTGGTGTCCTTCAGGGATGTAAGCACCCAGCAAAACCACCGGGGGGAACATCTGTGTGCATCCCACCTCTCTTGCTCATCTGGCACTTGGATGCCTTTCAATTCCAGGCTGATCATTCTTGACAGATGCTTCAAAGTCAAGGCAGTGCACGAGAGGACAAAGCTGTCGCTCTAGGCACAAGCACAGTCTCTGAATTTTGTGCCTGTCATTGTAGTTTCTTTTCACTTTGCAGGATTATCTTGCCTTGGAGACACTTCACTGGGGGCATTACAAGGGACTCATACTCTGGCCGCCTCAACACTTAGAGTCATTCCAGAGAGACATTTGTCAGACCAGGTTTAATCAGTCCTGGTAGGAAGTATGTTTGAAGGTCGAGCACTAGTATGCCTCACATTGCTTTCTGACTTTATGGGAAAAGGCCATACTGCAGAGGGCCTGTAGGAAGAAGCTTTCCTTTTAACTGGTACAGCAGAGCCCACGACTAGGGCTGAAGAACATGAGTAGCTCTAGAAGTAGGACATTAGACAACATAGAAAACACTATCTTGGCTGGAAGACAGATGGGAAGTTGGGCTGGGCCACTTGCTATTCTATCATCTTGTGCCTGGGCCCCCAAATTTGAATTGCTAATAGCAGTACTGATATTGGTGGGCAAGGGACCATACTCTGAGAACCACCAGCAATAGTAACCTGTCTGGCCTTCTTCATGGCCTTCTAGTGCTGGCTCATTTGGAGGATCTGTGTGCCAATACAGTTCTGCCATCTGCAGAACTTATCATCAGATCATCACTTCACACCTCTGAGCCTCAGGTTTCCTATCTGTAAAATGGGAACAACAGCTACTGTCTGCAGCTCAGAGTGGTCAAAGTCAAACAGAGAAACAAATAAGGCAAAAGAGTCCCAGAAATTGTGAAGACTGTTCAAACACAAGAGGAAGCAAACATTTAGGGCATGCCTACCTTAAGTCAAAAGTTCTGTTAGATGTCAGAATATTGACATGAGTAAACCAGAATTTCTGCTCTTAGAGAGCCCAGGGGTGGATGGGGAAGACAGATAAATGAACCCCTGTTATAGCTGACGCAGTCACAGAGATCACGGTAAGCTGTAGAGTGTGGAGAAGAGATGGGCAAGTGGCTTAAGTTTGACTTTATCCTCAAGGCAAAAGGAAGCCTTCATGGGAGTTTAAGGTGGAAAGCAACCTCATCTTATTTGTTTTATGGGAAGATCACTGTGGGCTGGAGCATGCATCACCCATTGGGAGGGGCATGTCTAGAGGCAGAGAGGCAGGAAGACAGTGAGGAGGCTGCTGCAGTGATGCAGGAAAAGAGCTGATGGAGAGAAGTAGATGCATTGGAGAGATTAGACGGGCAGGACCAAAGAGGTGGCAGAATCAAGAGAGTGCCCAGGTTTCTGGTTCACTGAGTGAGGTGGGGAGGACTGGGCAAGTAGATTAGGATGGAGTTAATAAGGCTCTGCTTCCTGGCTATGTCCCCAATTGCTCAGAGGGTAGAGAATTTGCCTGGAATGCAGGAGATACGGGAGATGTGGGTTCGATCCCTGGGCTGGGAAGATGCACTGGAGGAGGGCATGGCAACCGACTCCAGTATTCTTGCCTGAGAAAATCCCGTGGACAGAGGAGCCTGACGGGCTCCAGTCCGTGAGGTCACACAGAGTCGGACACAGTTGAGCTACTAAGCATGCACGCATCCTGGCTATGTCACTGCGATGAATACCTCGTCCTGTGTAGCAATGCTACTCGGATTGCCAGGACTGGGACTCCCGCACTGGGAGGAACTGTTCCCCTCTCTTCCCTCCCATGCCCTGGCATTCCTGAGCTCTGCTCTTCTCTACTGCTCTGACATGCAGCTGTGTCCTTCCCATCCCTGGAGTCATCACCAAAATGAACAACAGTAGCAATCAGCAAGCAATCTTTTTTTTTTTTTCTTATTCAATGCCTGAAAGTGCAGATAATGTTTGTGATTGTTGCAAAAATAATGGAATGAAAAATGGGGCTTCTGCCAAAGAGAAGGAGGAAAATCTATTTAACTAAACTCAAGTGGTTCAGACCCAGTTTGAGGTTTCTTAAACTGGGGTCTCCTAAGGTTCTCTGCCCTGCTAGCCTGCCTGGGGTGGGGAGCTGCTCGTGAGACCCAACCAGGGTGGCACGGCTCACAGCGATGGCCCCTGGAGGCTTGGAGAATCACTGTTGCAGTGGAATTCTTCTGGCATTCGCTCTGTGTGTTAGAGACAGGCAGCTCTCTGGGCTTCTCACTCACAGCTTAGCTCCCAGCCGGTGAAGAAGAGGTGCTCACAGAGGTTCTAAGTGAGTTTAAGAGCATCCCACGCAGACAGTGGACTAGAGGAGGCTCATAATGATAAGAGAGCTGGCTGCATCCCTGACTGTACCAAAACAAGCTTATTGTTTTATTAATAATCCATCCTCTCAACTGTCCTGAAAAGTGGGTATTATTAATCCCATTTTACAGAGGAAGAAAACAGAGGGGAGAGTTAATGATGACCTCACAGCTAATAAACAGCAAAACTGGGATTCGAGCCCAGGTTACTTGATGCAACAACCCATGACTGAGATAGAATAAAAAAGACATAACAGTAAGTGTTGGTGAGGGTGTGGAGCAATCAGGACTCTCATACATTGCTGACGGGAAACACAAAATGCTATAGGCACTTGAAAACACTCTGGCAGTTCTTCAAAGGGTTAAACAGATTTGCTACGTGCTCCTCTAATTCCTCACCTAGGTATTAATATATTCCTGAGAGAAATGAAAATATGCATTTACAAAGAAATCTATAATGAATGTTCATAGCAGCATTACTCATAATAGTAAAAAAGTGAAAGGAACCCAGATGTCTGTCAACTGATGAAGTGATAAATAAAATGTGGTATATCCATTCAATGGAATTCACTTTGCAATAAAAAAGAAATGAAGTGCTGTGTTGGCCAAAAAGTTCATTATGGGAAACCTGTATGAACTTTGAACTTTTTGACCAACTCAATACTACACATTCGGCAGCCTTGAAACCATTATGCTAAGCGCAAGAAGCCTATTACAAAAGAGTACATAATGTATGATTACATTTACATGAAATGCTTAGAATAGGAAAATTCAGAAGGACAGGAAGTAGATTAATGGTTGTCTAGGGCTGGAGGGTTAGGGAGAAATCTGGAGTGACCAGATTTCTAATACCAGTAATAGATGTGGGTATTTTGGAGGAGGGGTGATAAAAATGTTCTAAAACTGATTATGGTGATGGCTGCACAACTCTGTGAATATACTAAAAATTATTGAATTATATACTTTAAATGAGTGAATTACATCTCAACAAAGATATTGCTTTTTTATTTAAAGCCCATGATTAAATATTTAAAAAGAAAGAAAAAGAAAGTCATGATCCTTCCAAGTAAGAGTATCTAGAATTATTTTTTCACTCATTCAACAAATCTTAAGCCCCTATTATGAGTCGGCATATATCTGGGAAATTTTGACTAGGAGCTCCTAGTCTGGGTAGAGGAGATAGGATGTGGGCACAGATAATCATGATTCATGGGAGAAGAAGCCAAGGGATTTTAAACAGGAGGATACTATTTCATATCCAGTGGGTTGGCAAAATTTAAAAAGTCTGACATTACCACACTGGCAAAGATGCAGAGCCCCAGATATTCTGATATATTGTCTAGGGGAGAATAAATAGGTATAATTTGGAAATAATTCTGGTAGTGTTTAGTGGAACTAAAGATACACATGCCGTATGACCCAGCTATTCAAAGAGAACTTGGGATGCCCATGCCCTCTGACCCAGACATCCCAAGTGCTCCTAGGGTCTCACTTGGATAAACTCTTGCACAAGGGGATGTGAACAAGGTCCATGGCTACCCCACTGACACCACAAGACTGGAGATAATCAAGCCCATCGATAAGAGAAAGAGTAAATAAACTGTTATAGTCACACAAAGGATTATATACAGTAGGTAAACTCCATTAAAATACAGTATATACAGAGCTTAAACCATACCAAACAATACTACATTACTTATGCATGGGTACAAACATAGTCAAAGTCTACAAACAGGTGTCAGAATGATCAATATGAAATCCTGGATACTGGTTGCTTCTCAGGAAACAGAGTAATAAGATTGGGGAGCACCCTAGGGTCTTCAATTATATCAATAAGATTTCTTTTCAGAATGGACTTACAGTATCTTTTATTCTTTTTAAGTGAAATCTTTTATTGAAATAATGGTAGATCCATGGGCAGTTGTAAGAACAGTACAGAGATTCCTTATGTATATGTCCAGTTTCCACACTGATAACATTGTGCAAAAGCATAATATACTATCACAATCAGCAGACTGATGCTGATACAATCCACTAATCTTATTCAGATTTCCCCAGTGTGACTTGTATTCCTCCATGCCCCTGTCAAATTCTACCCAGTTTTATCTCCTAAGTGTCAGTATCTACCATCACAATCAAGATGTTAAACCCTGGCAACCACCACCCTGACCTCTACTTCTAAATTTCAGTCATTTCAAAATGTTCTATCCATGGAATCATACATATGTAATGATACGGGATTGGCTTTAATTTTTTGGCACAGCACAGTTCCCCAGAGACCCATCCAAGTTGTTGCAGGCATCAGCGGTTCACTCCTTTCCACAACTTGTTTCACCATTCATTTTGTGAAGGACATCTGGACTCGTTCCAGTGTTTGACCCTTACAATATCTATAATGTTTTAGTCCTTCAACTGGGCGGTATTTGAGTTTTCACTGTACTACTGATGCTATTTTTTGATGCAAAGGAGATTCATATTTGGAAGGAAGGGAGGGAAGGAAGGCGGAAGAGATACTGCGTGTCCAGCTTTAGTGCACAAGAGAGGGTGGCCTCAAGTGCAAGACTCTGGGTGACAACTGAGGCCAAGGCAGATCTGGTGTTTAGGAAGCAGGAGCCGGGCACCCGCCAGCATCAAGGTCCCAAGCCTCACATGGGTTCAAGGAAATCCGTCGAAGACCTTCAGCCTCTAGGGCAAGTGTCTGAAGAATCCCGCCTCTGGTCACAGAGGTCATTCTCCAGCCTGTGTGTGTGGTCTGCCCCGAAATAGGAAAATTGCAGAGACAGCAGAAGAAATGGGGGTAGCATTCAGGGAGGCAGGATGAAGTCTGGCATCTCCTGAGACCCTTGAGAAAACTCCAGAAGTGCAGCAAATGGGCTGCCGGAATAGTGCTGGAGTCGAGGGAGCCAGTTGGAAGGAAACAAAAAACGCTGGGAACTTCCTTTCAACCTGAGGTCAAAGCTGTTGGGGATTTTCTTTCCCGTGGGTGGATAATGAGGCCCCGATCCTATCTGTTACTGCCAGGTGCAGGGAGACAGGTGTGGCCCTGGCCTCCTGGGTGCTGCCTGCACCCCCGCACGGGTAGCTGTAACCTGCTTTGCCTAAATCCTCACAAACACCAATTATGAGCCACTTAGTCGTGGGCAGAGTGTGGGGTAATGACAGACTTGTGCAACAAACACCCCAAGGGGGCTGCCTGCTGCCCAGACACCCTGCCCTCAGGAGGCCCCTTCTGGGACACCTAGAAATGTCCTGTGTGGCCCAGGGAACTACAGCCAGTGTGCTGAAAAGCCAGCAGGGCTCTATGATGACCTACCATGGGAGGGAGGCAGGAGCAAGACTGCAGCCCAAGTCAGAGAGGGCTACCACAGAGCTTACCTTCCAGGCGGGTCTGGGAAAATGAGAAAGTTTCTGACAGGTGCAAAAACATCCCAAGGGCTCCTCACGTCAAAGGAAGAGCATGTGCAAAGGCCCAGGGGCTGCATGGTGCTACAACTACAGCTACAACCACTGCGGCTAATAATAACAATATCACAACTCTCACTGGTTGAGAATGCTATGGACCAGGCATTGTGCCCACAGCTTGTGTGTAACGCCTCACTTGATCCTAACAACCACCACCACGATTCACTGTCATGTCAATTTTACATGTGACTTTATAGAGGCATGGGGCAGTTAAGAAGCCCACACCTCATACCATCCCTCTGGGTCATCCCAGTGCACCAGCCCCAAGCATCCTGTATCCTGCATTGAACCTAGACTGGCAATTTGTTTCTTATATGATATTACACATGTTTTAATGCCATTCTCCCAAATCATCCCACCCTCTCCCTCTCCCACAGAGTCCAAAAGATGTATGGCAAAACCAATACAATACTGTAAAGTAATTAGCCTCCAACTAAAATAAATAAATTAAAAAATAAAAAAATAATAACAAAGAAAGAAACCTACTCCTGGTGACTCAGCTTGGAACGAGGAGAGTCAGGATCTGAACCCGGAGCCTGAGCTCCTTGCTGTTGATGATCAGCTTTTCTGAGAAAAGGGATACTACCAGCTCGTCTATGATACAGTGAGAAGTCTGGGCTTCCTCTGGAGGCCAAGGGGAGCTACAGACAATCCCTAAGCAGAGAGGGTCATGGCAGACCTCTGTTTCGGGGATGCTACCTTGGAGGCTGCTCTGAGCTCCTTCCTCACCACCTCTGGAGGCTCAGCTCCTCGGTTTCATTGCTTTCCTCAGCTATTTTGCAAGTTAAACTTTCAGCGTGCTAATATTACACTTGTTTTAGAGAATAAGGCAACACCTCTTCTATAATTGCAGATACCTGGTGAGGTTGCTAAACCAGCACAGGAAGCATCTCTCTCGAGTGTTCCAGACCCACTAAACTCCACATCACCCAATTCTGCTCATCTCCCCACCCTAGGCCTCTGCTGGGCATGGCTGGACCAGAACTCGCCCTAGAGCCTCCAAGACAAGCCATAAGCACAAGGAAATCTCTTGGCCAATATTTTCCCAAACCTGGATGCTATCCTCTTTGTTGCTGTAGTCTCTCAGTCGTGTCCGACTCTTTGCGACCCCATGGACTGTATCCTGCCAGGCTCCTCTATCCATAGGATTTCCCAGGCAAGAATACCGGAATGGTTAGTCATTCCTTCTGCAGTTCTCTGTAAAGGTTGCTCTGTTTTACCCACTGTTCTGGGCCAGTGGCTGTCCAGGGCCTCTCCCCCATCTCTGAGACATCCCCCACACAACAGAGGGGAAGGACTCTGCCTTTGCAGTCAGTGGGTTCCAGGTACAAGCGTGGGTGCTGCCATTTACCACCCGTGTGAGCGGCTGAACAGTCCCTGCTCCAGCGGTCTCGGTCGGGAGGAGGTTGGGTGAGAAGATGTCAAATGTCCTCCAGGCCTGGGATGCCTCCTGGAGGACCCACAGTGCCCAGGGTGGAGCACGCCCACCCCTCCCCAGCTGAGACGGCAACAGCAGACCCCTACTCCTGCCCGAACTGTTGTGCAGATGAACCAGAGAACATNAATAACAAAGAAAGAAACCTACTCCTGGTGACTCAGCTTGGAACGAGGAGAGTCAGGATCTGAACCCGGAGCCTGAGCTCCTTGCTGTTGATGATCAGCTTTTCTGAGAAAAGGGATACTACCAGCTCGTCTATGATACAGTGAGAAGTCTGGGCTTCCTCTGGAGGCCAAGGGGAGCTACAGACAATCCCTAAGCAGAGAGGGTCATGGCAGACCTCTGTTTCGGGGATGCTACCTTGGAGGCTGCTCTGAGCTCCTTCCTCACCACCTCTGGAGGCTCAGCTCCTCGGTTTCATTGCTTTCCTCAGCTATTTTGCAAGTTAAACTTTCAGCGTGCTAATATTACACTTGTTTTAGAGAATAAGGCAACACCTCTTCTATAATTGCAGATACCTGGTGAGGTTGCTAAACCAGCACAGGAAGCATCTCTCTCGAGTGTTCCAGACCCACTAAACTCCACATCACCCAATTCTGCTCATCTCCCCACCCTAGGCCTCTGCTGGGCATGGCTGGACCAGAACTCGCCCTAGAGCCTCCAAGACAAGCCATAAGCACAAGGAAATCTCTTGGCCAATATTTTCCCAAACCTGGATGCTATCCTCTTTGTTGCTGTAGTCTCTCAGTCGTGTCCGACTCTTTGCGACCCCATGGACTGTATCCTGCCAGGCTCCTCTATCCATAGGATTTCCCAGGCAAGAATACCGGAATGGTTAGTCATTCCTTCTGCAGTTCTCTGTAAAGGTTGCTCTGTTTTACCCACTGTTCTGGGCCAGTGGCTGTCCAGGGCCTCTCCCCCATCTCTGAGACATCCCCCACACAACAGAGGGGAAGGACTCTGCCTTTGCAGTCAGTGGGTTCCAGGTACAAGCGTGGGTGCTGCCATTTACCACCCGTGTGAGCGGCTGAACAGTCCCTGCTCCAGCGGTCTCGGTCGGGAGGAGGTTGGGTGAGAAGATGTCAAATGTCCTCCAGGCCTGGGATGCCTCCTGGAGGACCCACAGTGCCCAGGGTGGAGCACGCCCACCCCTCCCCAGCTGAGACGGCAACAGCAGACCCCTACTCCTGCCCGAACTGTTGTGCAGATGAACCAGAGAACATACAGGTAAATACCAGTCAACCACAACATTCTTTACAGAGCGAGAGACGATTTCATTACTTCATGTCCTAGTTTATCTCCAGGGTCTCTCGACTCCCTGTCTTTCTTGTGTGTGTGTGCGTTTCATTTGGTGGCAAGGAGGAGAATGATGGGGTGGGAGGGTTGTCCATTGGGGCTGGAAGATGCGGGGGAGCTGCAGAGAAGTTCCCCAGACCATGCCTGGATTTGCTCGGTCCAAGCCCTGACATGTTCTGAGCAGAGATAATGAACCCGCTCAGACACTGTTCATCACTGCAGAAGACAGGCCTTGTGGGGAAACAGAGCAGGTGTCAGAAAGAAGGCGCCTCTGCCTGGCTCCCTGGAGCAGCGCTACATTTCCTGCTTGCAGGCCTAGTCTATGCCTCAGCGATATGGAGGCCACTGCGCTCCAGTCACACCCGACTTGGGTAGGCCTAGACAGGAATCGGAGCTGCAGAGGGCCCTGGGGGGATGGCAGGAGGAAGGCAGCCAGCCCACTGCTGTGAAACAGGGCCCTCTCCCTTTCCTGTGGTGGACACTGGGACTCAGAATTGCACCAGCCTCCGACCTCACCCTCAGGAAGATCCAGAAAACGGCAGAGTGGACGTGAGCCCAGGGTTGGAGGTCAAGTTGGGTGAGCTGCCGCGGGCCCTGGCTCTGCAATCTTGGCATCTGGGGCAACATTCTAACTTCTCCCAGTCTCAGTTTTCTCATCTATAAAAGGGGATGATGATGGTGGTGGAAATAACAGTTGAGCTGCTATGAGGGTTAAGTGAGATAAAGCAGTAAACCAACACATTAGTTAATAATGATGCTAATTGTTAGCATCATTGTAATAATGATTGTAATTGCTAGGGGAAGGGGAGAAAGTTAATGACTCATTCAACATGTTTGTGATGAGGGCCTGTTCTGTGCCAGGCCTTATGCAGGAAACTAATCTCCGCAGGCCTTCACTGGGGCCCTGGGGAGGATGCTGATGGAGGGAAGCGTGGAATCTTGGAGCAACAAAGAAGAGCACCCAAGCCTCCTCTCCTGACTCCTTCTGCAATCCTGCCTCCCTCCCACGTATTACTCCCTTCCACTCATACCCCACTTGGCTGCTCCTCCTGGATCAATAGTTTCTTCCCTAGCTGGTGGTACAGAGGCCAGGAATCCCCAATTTTAGGGACTCCTGGGAAAAATCCCAAACTGTCTCCCTTTAAAAACATAGTCACTCAAAAGGTTTAGCTCCACCTGGATGTCTGAACTTCCCTGATACCAACTGCTCCAAGCAGGATGAATATTAATGGTGTCTCAGAAGAAGAACCAGGAAATGTTGTCTTTGATAACTCACATGGATCACCCGATCTCTCTCTTGGATCATTCCAAGAACTCCCAGGACATCACACAGTCACGTGGTCTCAGAGGGGAATTCTCCTACACAGGTTGCTCATGGTCTACAGTTAAAACATTGGCAATAGTCTCTGTACCTTGGGCCCTCTCTTGAACATGTGTGTCAGGCTGGATGGAAGCAGGGAACTCACGCCTAATAACATTTATTGAGCATCTGTTACTTGCCAGGAAATTTACATATAGGATTCATCGAATCCTTAGGACAACCTTGTGGTGGGAGGTATTCTTTCTCATTTAGGAGATAAGGAAACTGAGGCACAGAGAGAGGTATACCTTTGCCCAAGATTATACATCTTGTGGGGCTTCCCAATTGTTTCCACAGTCAAGAATCCATCTGCCAGTACAGGTGATGAGGGTTCAATCCCTGGGTTGGGAAGATCCCCTGGAGAAGGAAACGGCAACCCACACCAGTATTCTTACCTGGAAAGTCCTATGGACAGGGGAGCCTGGAGGGCGGCAGTCCACAGGGCTGCAAAGAGCTGGACATGACTTAGCGACTGGGCACAGTCACAGCGACACACAGGTTGTGAGGGAGGCAGCTTTGAGCAGGCATATCTGACTCCAACACTCTTGCTTATCCAGTTACACCAGTGGTTCTCAGTTTTTTATTCATTGCAATCCTTCCCAACATCACTCTGCACAGCCCTCCAAACCCATTGCTAAGGAGACTTTATAGACATTCCCCCCACACCGGCAAACTTCTCTGCCTCCTGTGAAATGTTAATACTGAACATATAGTGTATTTCTGTTTATGAACTGGGCTCTCAGAGGACCAGTCACTATAATAACTAAGATTTTTTTCACCCCCAAGAACCAATCTTGCCCTCTGAGGGATGACAGTGTCCCTGCAGAAGATAGGTAAATTACACCAGTGATTCTCAAAGTGTTGGCCCCAAGGTGGATGAAACCAGTATCTACCCCCCCAAACCAAGACCAGGAAAGGAAAATCAGCTGGACCATCAGTTCTCAAGTGGGGTGTTCATATTTTCTTTCAAGGAGCTGGTGAGTCATGGTCTTTTCATTTTTAGGTTTGCTATCAGTTCTCATACTTTATAGACTCACTTGTCACTTCCTATGAGAAGCCTGCCTAGACATCCCTATCGGAAGCTGGGTTAGTCCCCTTCCATCTCCAGTTTCATTCTGCCAAAGCCATGGTCAGACAATGGTCCCTGTCCATGTAAACGTCCTTGTCCTTCTCCGTCTCTGCACCCCAAGGTCTAACATGGGCACAGCCTGGAGTAGGTGTCCAGTAAATGTTTGGGGGGTGAATGAATCGATGGGCAAATGACATTAAGGCTGCCCATGCTGCCTCTGCTGTGCTTGGCTAAAGTGTTTCCAAGGACCACTGGGAACAACTGGATCATAGCAATGACACGTAGGCCCGCCTTCAGGATGCGGTGCCTCCTGGGCACTTATCACAGAGCCAGAGTTTTCATTTGACAATGCTGATAGGTAATGTTCCCAGCCAAGGCGCCTGTGGGGCTGAGATGTGCCCAGGGTGAGATCCCAGAAGCCTGACGGCAATGGGCTTGGTCTGTGGCATGGAAACCGCCCCTCAGTGTTCTTGGCACACTCCATGGACTCTGGACCAAAAATACAGTAAACTGCCAACCCGTAATAATCAGGAAAATCTTAGCCAATGAAGCCCCAAGTTCACACCAAAAGAAAGAGGTGACCACTTTCAACTTCCATTTCCACAGTATGTCTGCTTATTCATCCTAAGAAATTCTCCTAATGCAAGACATGGAAAAGTACTAGATTAAATAAACATACAAACAATTTTTTAAAAATATAGACAGCTGACCTGTCAAGAAAGAGAAGGCAAACTTTCAGAGGTCAAGATGACCACAAGATAGCATGAATCTCTAGAGGTTCCCAAGCGGGGAGTGGGGGACAGTCCTGGGAGACAGTCTCTGCCTGTTCTCGGTGGTCTGGGGATTTTAGTTTTAAAGAGTCAAGGAAAGAGGCAAAGTCAAAGTCCTTGAAAAGGTAGAAGTCAGACTGAGGCCTCACTTAGGGTTAGGATTTCCAAAGGAGACATGTGTGCCATAATGAACAGGTGAGTCAGAAAAAAAGACAAAATCCTACCCCACCCAAGAAGACAGCAAGGGAAACTTGGTTGTGGGGATGAGTGAAGAGAAAGGAAAAAAAATTAATGTTTCTTATGAGGCTTCCTAGGTGGTACCGTGGTAAAGAATCCACCTGCCAATACAATAAACGTGAGATGCGTGTTCAATCCCTGGGTTGGAAAGATCCCCGGGAGAGGGAAATGGCAACCCCCTCCAGTATTCTTGCCTGGAAAATCCCATGGCTGGAGGAACTTGGCAGGCTACACTCCATAGGGTCCCCAAAAGTCTGACACAACTGAGCACACACGTGCTTTTTTCAATGAAAAAAGTGGTCCTCACATGGATCTGGTGCTTGACTACATGTTACTTTATGCCCAGAAACGAACCCTAAGTCTGAGTTGAGTATTGAATTTAAAGTAACCTCAAGTTGGTGCTTCCTCCAGGCATCTAGCTTAAGCAAATGTAAATTCTTTCTGGACCAATGAAAGTTCAGCTCAGGCCTCAAAGGATCCCCACAAAACAATCATGAACACATGATTTGAAAATTCACAGAACACGTGAGGCAACGAGCCACCATGAGCAAGAGACAGCAAAAATAATGAACAAAAGAATCAGACCTATGGGTGCCGAAATTATCAGATTCATAAAACAGGTTGAAAGATAACTAGAACTTCTAGAAGTGAGGCTGAAATATAGGCTTCCTGAGGCTGTTCTAAATATAGCCTATGCATGGTATCAGAGGGATTTCCCAGGTGGCTCAGTGGTAAATAATATGCTTGCCAATGCAAGAGACACAGGAGATATGGGTTCAATCCCTGGGTTGGGAAGAGCCCCTGGAGTCGGAAACGGCAACCTACTCCAGTGCACCTGCAATATCAGAAAGAATTTTGACATTGGAATCAGAAAACCAAAATGCTGTGTGTTTGGTTTAAAGCATGGAACTAGATTACCTCTTAAGTCCAACTCTGTCAACAAACATTCTACAATACAACAGTTCAGTTAATGGGCACCTGAGTTTTGAGTCACCTCTGATTATAAGCATCTTATGAGACTGTGAACACTTAACAATAGTCCACTGAGATATGGGCTTTTATTATGACCATTTCATGTATTAGGAAACTGAAGCAGAGGTTAAGTAACTTTAAATCCACAGTGGGTAAACCAGGTTTGGACTCTTATCAGTGTGATTGCAGAGCCGGCTCTCTTCCACTATATACCCTTCTATCTTGTTTGACTCCTCACATCCGGAATTCCACCTCTAGGATACTTTGATCTATTGGAAGTCTCCCAGGGCAAGGGGCAGCTAAATGACTAGCCCAGGCTGTTAAGAGCAACAAGAATTCCAACTCCAGTGGGTGGCAAGAGCATCGTGGAGTTAATTGCCACTGACCAATGTTAATATTATTAAGTACATCCTATGAACAAGGTTTGTGCTTATTTTAGACAAGAGGTATTTATGATAGAGCAGCCAACTGTAACAGATTGCTGGGGCTTACGTTCCGAACATCCACTTCTGGACAATGCTTCACTCTGAAAGCACTGCTCTGTGACTTGGTTTCCTCGTGGGTAAAATCTGAACCATAATAGTACCTGCTCTCACTGGGTTGTTGCTGTGATTCGGTGAGCTAATACAAGTCAGGCATGTAGCAAGCATGCCGCCAATGATGGCTCTTGCTGCCGTCATTCTTATTAATTTCAACCCAGTGGGAAGGAGTTGGGCTTGGCAGCAGATGACCTTGATTCATTTCCAGCCTCCCCCACTTCCCAGCTGTGTGACTTCAAGCCATTGACCCTCTCTGAGGCTCCATGGCCCCATCTGCAAATCAGAAATAACAGTGCTTACCTCACTGGAAGTTGTGAGGGTTAAATGGACTGTGAAATGCCTAGCACAGTGGTTGACATATAATAGGTATTCAACAAATGTCTGTTCTCACCCCTGGAGCGTTTGCTGCACACTCGGCTTCTCCATCAGGGTGAGAATCCAAAGAGGCAAAGGACTCTGTGCTGAGAGATGTTGGTGGGCTGCTCTCTCCCACCTAGGGAGCTTTCACATAGCAGCAGCGGGTGGAAGATGTCCAAGCGCATCCATTTCACAGCAGGTAAGTCAAGGCAGCACAGTGAGAGAGGTTCACAGCTTCAGAAGAGCCATGACCTTGGCTGCTTCGGCTAAACTGGCTACCGAGACGTGCAGCTAAAGATGCCCTGAGCAGCAAGCCCTACCTTTATGAGGATCTGGTCTTTGAACCCACTGAGGGAAATGGCATTGACCTTCCCATTTGGAAATGAACCAGGGATTCAGCTTATAAGTCATTCTGTGATTCTTCTGTGCACCCAGGATTGCGCCCAGGCATGGGCATACAGGCAGACAAGGGCTCCATTAGAGGAGGTGCAGAAGGGCAGGAACATCCTCAGCAGTGGCCGTGTGACCCTCTGAACCATGACTCCAGCAAGGCCTCGGGGAAGGATAGCACTCCACCCCTGGTTTCTACAGCTGCCTGGTTGTCACTTTCCAAAATACTGGTAGAGGCTATCCAGAAATGGTTCCCTCATCAGGATTCTTCTTCTGAATGAACAGGGAACTTCTGGGTTGCGAGCTCCATCTGGGGCACCTTTTGGATTTCATGTTAGGTCACCAGATCCTTCCTCCTCCTCCTTAGACCATCTGTGTGTTTACCAAATCCAGACACCGATCAAGCAGACACTAGGTATAAGGATGGTAGGATGGCAGGATGGTGGGCATCCCAGTGCCTGGAGTGAAGATGAAGGTGCCAGCTCAGGGAGGGAAAAGGAGTCTTGGAGGACAGGCAGATGGTCTGGGCAGAAAGAGCCCGAAACCAGCATGAGGGTATGGCGGCCACGGCAGCCCTGTTTGGACTGCTGTACCTCACAAGTGGAAGCAGGGCGCCTCACCAGGACCAGACCCGGCAGCTTCTCCCCAGCTGGAGGATGGCGTGGGGACCCCTGGGGATGAGGCTTCAAAGCCCAGCTCCACCCAGAACTAGGACATAGGTGTCCCTCAGCAAGCATCTTCTCCACATCTCAGTTTGATTGCTGGAAAATGGGACTGTCCCTAGCTCACAGAGCCCTAAACACTTAGGTCTGCATAACGAGAATAAGACATGCTGTGTGCCCAGCACAGATACTAACCCACAGAAAGTTCAATCAATGTTCATTTATCTTTGCTTCACTGCCATAATTGGCACCAAATGTGACAACACATGCTTAGCCTCATAAGTCATGTTTGCTTTATTCAGTATTTACACAAGAACCCGGGCTTCCCAGGTGGTGCTAGTGATAAAGAATCTGCCTGCCAATGCAGGAGATGAAAGAGACGTGGGTTCAATCCCTGGGTTGGAAGAGCCACTGGAGGAGGGCGTGGCAACCCAGTTCAGTATTCTTGCCTGGAGACTCCCATGGACAGAGAAGCCTGGCGGGCTATAGTCCATGGGGTTGCAAAGAGTCAGACACAACCGAAGCGACTTAGCTCACATGCCCATGAGGATTAGCGTGTTCCAATTAGGATTATTTCTTCAACCTGACCCCAAGCAAAGTAACTGCTCTGTCCCCTATTCTCTGAACCCCCAGGTTCCCAGTGCTAACCAGGATGGATGGTTCTGACAAGGCCTGACCACTCAGCTGTCTTTGAGTCACCAGTAACTCTAGTTAACATCTCATCTGTGACCATGTTGTCTATGCAAAGTAACAGATACAAAAGTGAGGACCGCTGACTGCCTGCTACCTGCAGGGGAGCTGCCGTGGCGGACTCCAAAAGGGTGGAACAAAGAACTGTACCCGAGGTTCTTGTTCAATAATCCCAAAGCTAAAAAGCGTGCCTGAAAGATAGACATGCATTTTAAAAAGAGCAGGCTGTAGCCGTAAACACGCTAGTTCAAATGAACAATACCAAGCCCAGGTGGGGTGGTGGGAAAAGTAATCGTGGGCTTTAGAAGCAGACTGACTTGCATTTGAATCCCAATTCTGCATCTACTAGTAAGGCATCCTGGGGCAGGCAGGCTTTCCCAGTTGCTCAGTGGTAAAGAACCCACCTGCCAAGGCAGGAGACCTGGGTTCAATCCCCGGGTTTGGAAAGAAAAGGAAATGACACCCCACTCCAGTATTCTTGCCTGGAAAATCCTGTGGACAGAGGTGCCTGACGGGCTACAGTCCATGGGGTCACAAAAGAGTCAGACATGTCTCAGTGACTAAACAACAACAATCCTGGGGTGGGGGTGGATGCCTCGGTTTATAAATCTATCAAGTGAAGAAAGTACTCCCTAAGTGCCGTGATGATTAGAGGATACGGTGAGTGCCTGGCACACTGAGAATGCTCACTTAGCTGTTACTTTCCTTCATCTCTCTCATTTCCCCTTCATGCGAAGAGTTGACTCATTGGAAAAGACTCTGATGCTGGGAAGGATTGGGGGCAGGAGGAGAAGGGGACAACAGAAGATGAGATGGCTGGATGGCATCACCAACTCGATGTACTGAGTCTGGGTGAACTCCGGGAGTTGGTGATGGACAGGGAGGCCTGGCGTGCTGCGATTCATGGGGTCGCAAAGAGTCGGACACGACTGAGCGACTGAACTGAACTGAAGTGCTGTGATGATTAGATGATATGGTGAGTGCCTGGCACACCGAGAGTGCTCACTTAGCTGTTACTTTCCTTCATCTTTATCATTTCCCCTTCTCTAGATCACTGACATTATTCTATTTGTGACTGACTTTGAATGAGTAGTGGATGACCTCTATCTGCCTATTAGTGATGACAGTCTTCTGCACATGTAAGTGTTCTACCATCAATTCAATGCTTGTGCAAAAGCTTCCAGTGGCTTATCATTTCTTAAACAAGAATAACAGGACATCTCGGCTTCCCTGTATGGCATCCCAAGCCTTCCACCAGGAAGCCTCGACCTTTCAACCCTCTTTCACTGCAGTATTCACCTATTGATACCCACCAGGATGCTGGATGGATGATTCATGTTGAGCTAATATTTGTATAAGGTGTGAGGAAGGGGTCTAACTTCAAGTTTTTGTATGTGGATCTCCAGTTGTCCCAGTACCACTTGCTGAAAAGATGACTCTTATTTCTGAGGCTCAATCACCTCATCCCTAAAATGAGCTTGAGAAGGTAATTCCACTGCTGGGCATATACCTTGAGGAAACCAGAATTGAAAAAGACACATGTACCCCAATGCTCATTGCAGCACTATTTACAATAGCTAAGACATGGAAGCAACCTAGATGTCCATTGGCAGATGAATGGATAAGGAAGTTGTGATATATATACACAATGCAATGTTACTCAGCTATAAAAAGGAACACATTCGAGTCAGGTCTAATTCGGGGGATGAACCTAGGGCCTGTTGTACAGACTGAAGTAAGACAAAAAGAGAAAGACAAATACCATATACTAACACATACACACGGAATCTAGAAAGGTGGCACCAACAATTCTACACGCAGGGCAGCAAAGGAGACACAGAGGTAAAGAAGAGTCTTTTGGACTTGGTGGGAGGAGGCGAGGGTGGGATGATTTGAGAGAAGAGCATTGAAACATAGAGAAGGAAATGGCAACCCACCTCAGGATTCTTGCCTGGAGAATTCCATGAACAGAGGAGCCTTGCAGGCTACACAGTCCATGGGGTTGCAAAGAATCAGGCATGACTGAGCAACTATCACTCATACTCACTCACTGAAACATATACATTACTATATGTAAAATAGGTAACCAGGGCAAGTTTGATGTATGACACAGGGCACCTGAAGCTGGTACTCTGTGACAAGCTGGATGGATGAGAAGGGGAAGGAGGTGGAGGGGGTTCAGGATGGAGGGGACACATGTATACCTATGGCCGAGTCATACTGATGTACGGCAAAAGCCATCACAGCATTGTAAAGTAGTTATCCTCCAGTTAAAATAATTAATTAAAAAAAAAGATTACCCTGTGAGGAAAGATCACTACTCTGAACATTCAGGGAGACAGAGAGAAAAGAGTGTGCTGTGGGCGGAGTGGGGTTGTCCCTGGCACACAGCAGTCAGCCGATGCCTATAACTGTAGACACGAAGAACAGGTTAGCTGGAACTGAGAGCGGTCGTCCTCACTTCCCCTGGACCACAGGCGCTCCCTAAAGATCGATCACGGCTGCAGCCCCACGCACCTGTCACGAGAGCCTGTGCCATCCTCAGGACAGCGGTGTCCAACCCCCCTCTCAAGAACCTCCTCTTCTGACTGGCCACGATCACCTTCTCGTCTCCATTTCCCTTTTTCCTCCCCCACATTCTATCTTGCTGCTGCTGCTAAGTTGCTTCAGTCATGTTTGACTCTGTGCGAGCCCATAGACGGCAGCCCACCAGGCTCCCCCATCCCTGGGATTCTCCAGGCAAGAACACTGGAGTGGGTTGCCACATTCTATCTTAATTTTGCATTAAATGTTCTTCGTCTCAATTAATCAACTACAGTTTTGCTAGCCCACTCAAATCTTTTTAGGCAAGGTGGTGGGAAGGCATGAATGAATGAATGAGTCAAGCAAAGAAAAGGTACCTAATTTAAAGCTTGAACAGTGAGGTCCCTGAACTAAAGGGATGGGCAGGCCACCCCAGCTGGAGGGGTCAGAAGTGGGCCTGTGTGAGGCTCCCTCCAGCCCAGTGCTCTCCACACACCTCCCCCCAACACCCCCTCCNTTGCCTGGAAAATCCCATGGACAGAGGATCCTGGTAGGCTGTAGTCCATGGGGTCACTAGGAGTCAGACACGACTGAGCGACTTCACTTTCACTTTTCACTTTCATGCATTGGAGAAGGAAATGGCAACCCACTCCAGTATTCTTGCTTAGAGAATCCCCATGGACAGAGTAGGCTGGTGGGCTACAAGTCTATAGCCTTGCAAAGAGATGAACACAACTGAGGTGCCTTAGAACGCATAAACACCAGATTAAAAATGAAAGAAATGTAACAACAACAACAAAAAAGTCTCTGAGTTTTCTTACCTGTAAAATGGAACTCAGAATATCTACTATGGTAGAGGCAGTTACCGCCCATCAAATATCTATATTTCCCAGAGGCCTAGAAACCGGGCAAGACCACATGATTAGTTCTGGCCCACAGGCTGTGCCACTTTTGAGCCCAAGCATTTAAGAGCCAGTGCTTAACCTTCCGCCACCTCTTCCCCTGATGCGTATACCAAGGTGGCCCCTTGTTCCAAGGGCTACACCTAAAACAGGGCAGAGCTGTCATCAGCCTGACCCCTGAGTCACTGGGCAGAGCAGAGCCCTCCACACTTCGATTAGATAGGCAGCATGAGCAAGAAATAAACCTTCACTGTGTTAACCCACTGAGATTCCAGAGTTCATTTATCACTGCAGCATGACTGAGCCTAGAGAGACTCAGGCTTCTACCCAGCACAATAGCCCACAAGGTAGGAAGAAGTCTTGGCTCAGTTTGTTGTTGTTCAGTCGCTCAGTTGTGTCTGACTCTCTATGACCCCACGGACTGCAGCACGCCACACTTCCCTATCCTTCACCACCTCCTGGAGTTTGCTCAGACTCACATCACTTGAGTCGATGATACCATCCAACCATCTCGGGCTCATCCCCTGGGTCCTGATCTTTCCCCAGTTCTGTAGCCTTCCTGACGACCCAGGCTCCATTCATGATTCTCCCTTTCTCTCTGCCACGTTCTTTCTCTAGCTTGAAACATCCGTCTACTCCTTACTCCTCCTCAGGTGTGGTCTGGTTTTGCCATTGCACAGCAATATCAGAAAAGCCCCTGGAAAGCCATTCTGGCTAGCTGGACCTGGCCCGTGGACCACCTGTCCTCTGGGCAGCTGCCCACACACTTCCTCCTACCTCATTCTCAACTACGCCTTCAATTCCACTCCAACTCAGCTTGAAATGTAACCACCAAACTCTGGATCCTGCCCCTGGTGCCTTGGGCCCCTGGATGACTGTCAAGGCTGTGGCAGTCTCTGTGGACCTGGATATGCACCGTGCTTCCTGAGTGGGGAGCTGACACCAGCTGGATGCCTGGCCCTTGCCCACCCTGTCTGCCCACCAAGCCGACACTGGCTTGGCTTCCAGCAGCCACCAATCCCGCCACTACATCTGCTCTCCAAGAAGGCCACCTCCACCCTGGCCTGACCTCTGCACTCCCTAGGCAGCTTAGTTGGCAAAAGCCTTCAACCTATTTTCAGATTCTAAGACGCCATTTCTCATCAAGACCACAGGTTTGCAGTTGATGACACAGAAAATCAGAGCGGACAAGGGACTGACCTGGCTCCATGTCAGCACGTTCTGAAGAGTCAGCAGTGTCCGTGGGCCCTGAAGCCCTGTCTCCAGGGCCATCAGATCCTGGAGGATAGGATGAGATCTTTCCTGTTGAGGCAGAGAACAGAGATTCAAGTGAGTGCGGTGGCAACAGTCTCCTTGACTCCATTTAGCAGATCTCGTACCAGCAAATGTGCACCAGTAGGGAGAGGGGACTGGTTGCTGGTCCGACAGGCATGAAAAAAAGCAAGTGGGGTCTCAAATACCCTGGGAATCCTGCACAACACCCTGTCTGCAACCTTTCTTTCTTCTCCCATCTCATCTGGCCTTGTGTGACAGCCACTGTTGACACATGCTTCCTCAGGCTTACCAAACCCCTGGAGGGTCAGAGCTACAGATCAGCCCTTTTTACGAGCCTGGCAAAGGCAGCTTGGTGTAGAGTGGACACCGAGTGTTCTGTGAAAGACTGACTCTGTTGTGATGGAAGCAGGGAGCAAGAAGGGGGAAGAGCACGTGGCCAAGGCACTGGCCTCTGCAGCAGTTCTATCACTGATTCACTGGGCAAATAAATACACCACTTAGTGTCCGGCCCGATAGAATGGCCCCATCCTCCCTGCAATGTATCATCTGGGAGTCACATGGGCAAAGCTCCTTACACCCAAGAGTCTGGCTCTGGTCCACTTGCTTATCACTCTGCAACCTCTAGCAAATCACTTCCCCTCTTTGAGCCTTTGTCTGAAAGAGAAAAACCCTGAGCTAGGCTACATGTAAGATTCTTTATGCCCCCAGAATTCTATGATGATGTTGATTCATCTCCACACATCCAGTGCCCAAAGAGCTATCTATCCACAATAAAGCTTTGTGAAATGAATAAAAGAAAATTCCATCTCACTCCCAGGAAGAGTGACAAGAGAGTCAAAGGTTTTAAGCCATTTGCAGGAGATCACTGCAAGAGGAGGAGCTGGGATTTGAACACAGCTCCTCACAGATTCAAGGACTTCAAGTACACTTGAAGCCTCTGTACTTTTCCTGCACCAACTACTGTATTCACCCACTGAAGACACTACAAAGTGCCTTTTTATATGAAAGATGCACTAAGCTAAAGGACAATGCACGAAGGATACATTCAGGCATCTGAAGTACAAAGTCATTGTTTGAGAAATTCCCTGAATACATATTTGCCAAATATACCTAGGAGCCTAGCTAAGAAGATGTTATTGCCTATTAGAAGGTGAGGAATTACTGGTAATCTTCATTAAGACAAAACTCCCCTAAGTGTGAAAATTTGCTAGCTTCATCTGCATTTCCTGTTTCTTTATTGTAAATTCTCATTATTCTAAACAGAGTGACTGGATTAGCTGGGAACATTCACCAGGCTCTGCCCAAGTGCAGAGTACCCTCCCCTCAGGGCTCAGGCTCCCAAACACCACCAGGTAGAATCAGCAAGACTAAGTTTGGAGGTAAACTAGAAAAGTCCTTATAAGTCGTACTATATTCACTAAAACAAAACATAGGCAGTAGTCACAGGAAATGTCTATAATTTTATATATCTCAAATGAGCAGTAAAGGTTACTGTGCCCTTAATTTCTATTTACTATGCCTTGTTCATTACAAGTTTACCCTCCAAAGTTTCAGAGGGGAGCAGGAAATTGTTTTGCTGTAATGATGGACACGGTTAGAGGCCGTTCCTCTTGTGTGTGGCCCTATTCTCCCGTGCCCAGTGCCTTGTGGATTTTAGGATTCAGTGTTGTCGGCTTGGCCTGCAAGGGACACCCTGCGGTCCTAATCATGTCCAGTGACTTGGATGAAGCACTTAGAGTCTTTCTCAAATCCCTCTCCTTTGTCCAGGTCACACAATTTCACTCTGCCTCCAGAGATCTGGGCCAGAGCTAGTACTTGGGACCTTTATCTGATCCCTCCATCTTGAAGAAGCCAGAGAAGTACAGCTTTACTTCTATTCCACCTTCATCTTTGCCAAGCTTCCACGGAAAACCTTTACTCCTTTTCTTCATTTTTCATTTTCAGTTTGCACCCCCAAATTCCCTTTCTCAAAGTAAAGTCATCACTTGGTACACGCAGGATGATTGGTTCCAGGATCCCTCATGGGTACCAAATTCCATGGATGCTTAAGTGCCTTACATAAAATGGTATAGGATTTGCATGTAACCTACACATACCCTCCCATCTACATTAAATCATCTCTAGATCACTTATGATACCTAACACAAGGTAAATGATATGTTCAGTTCAGTCACTCAGTCGTGTCCGACTCAATGTAAATGCTATATAAATAGTTGCTGGTGGGGCAAAGTCAAGTTTGGTTTTGGGAACTTTCTAGAGATTTTTTTTTCCCCCCTAGAATATTTTCAATCTGTGGTTGGTTGAATCCACAGACATGGAACCTGTGGGTATAAAGGGCTGGCTGTACCTCCAATAAGCACCACATGATGGTTAATGAAACCAAAATGCCCAAGGATTGACCAAAGGCTTTAGGGCTTCCCTGGTGGTTCAGACAGTAAAGAATCTGTCTGTAATGCAAGAGACCTGGGTTCAATTCCTGGAGAAGGAAATGGCAACCCACTCCAGTATTCTTGCCTGGAGAATCCCATGGACAGAGGAGCCTGGTGGGCTACAGTACATGGGGTCACAAAGAGTCGGACACGACCGAGCGACTAAAACTTTCCCTTTCATGTACGAGCAGTTTATGAAGGGCAATGCAGTTAGGACTGGATGCGGGTGTTCATCCCTTCACTTGCTCACTTGCTCACTCACTCACTCCTATTCAGAGTGTTAGGTGTGATACGGGACACACTGAGGACTCAGAAGCAAACTGTGCCGCAGGGACTCACAGGGTGATAAGGCTGCAAGTAAGGGAAATGCTTGGCAGTTTGGGAGGTGGAAACAGAAAAACAAGACAGTCAGAGGGGGGAGGAGCAGATGGGTCACGTCAGCAAACCAGGGAGCACTGACTGGGCAGCATGCCACCCATGCCCAGCTGGGCACTGGGGACAGAGTTGGGGGGGTTGGCATGGGGACAGGGCGGGGCACTCATGTGAGGGAGTGAAGGCACGGGAGGGGAAAGTGTGAATGAGGAATGAGCGAGGACTGCATGGAGGGAAGCGGAAGACACCCGACAGATGACACGGGCCCCCAGAAGCAGGGCCCTGAACGCCAAAGCAGAGAAGGTGGCCATCGTTCACTGAGTGATAGAGCCACCGAGGGCTTATGAGCAGAGATGGGGCATAATTAGACATATGTAGCAGGAAGACGGATTTGGCAAGCTTGCACAGTATAGATCGGAAAGGGAGGAAGCTAATTGTGTGCCAGGCACTGGGCAGTGTTCAGGCTTGGTACGTATTTGATCTCAGTTAACCTTCTAAACAGCCATAGGAAACAAGCCTATTCCTTCCAGACTTGCAGATGAGAAAATGAGGCTTCAGGGAATTCCAGCAGCTTGCCCCTAATCCCCCAGCTAGGAAGCGCAGCAGATGAGATCTGGGTCCGGTTCTTTCCTTTCCCAGGTGAGCCTGAAAGCGCGCTGTGACCCGTGTGCACACTTGCACGCTGGACGGCCTGGTACACACCTGCTCCCAGCGTCCCTCCCGCCTGCCCTAGGAGGCGGGCCGGGGGAAGCGGGATGGTTTCCTGGGCTGCCTTTTGAGAGGCTGAGATGGAATGAAGTGCCAAGTGCCTCTGCTCCTGTTAGCTTTCCCCTGTGCGTGCGTACATGCTAAGTCAATTCAGTTGTGTCCGACTCTTTATGATTCCATGGATGGTAGCCCGCCAGGCTCCTTGGTCCGTGGGATTCTCCAGGCAAGAATACTGGAGTGGGCTGCCTTTTCCTTCTCCAGGGGAAGCTTCCTGACTCAGGGAATGAACCCGTGTCTCTTACGTCTCCTGCAATGGCGGGCAGGTTCTTTACCTCTAGCGCCACCTGGGAAGTCTCCAGCTTTCCCCCAGGTGACCCCAATCTAGAAGATAACACCTTGAGTTGCCTCCCAAACAACACGGACTACAGTCTCCTGCAGAGAATTCCAAAAGTAGCAGGGGACCACCTTATTCTCTTGTAGGGAATGCTAACTTCTGTCAGCTAAGTTTAATAGGGGCAGCGGACCAGGAGCCCAGGGAAATACACTTGTACACCCAGGCCTCCTCTGCTGGGCCATGCAGAAAGCCAGTGAGGAACCCAGAGTCTCTGGGCTGACGTCACCGTTTGCGAGGACTGCTCGGAGGACTCAGTGCACTCCATCTGGATCGGCACACCTGCAGCCTGGAGAGCACGGTCATGAATCATTCCCATCAAGATGCCTGCTGCGAACACTTGTTTTTTTCCCCAAGGGAAAAAAAACTTCCTCATTCTAAAAATGGGACACGGTGATGGCTGTGCTATACACTGGACAATCCAGGGTGTAGGTTTTCTTCAGGGAAGCCTGGTGCAGTGGCAAGAGCAGGGACTTAGGAAGCAAACAGGTTGGGTCTTAATCATACCCTCCAACCGCCCCCAGGTTACTGGCTATACTTATGGGGCCTTGGGCAAACCACTTAGCTCCTTGTGCATGCATGCTAAGTCGCTTCAGTTGTGTCCGACTCTTTGTGACCCTATGGACTGTGACCCACAAAGGCTCTTATGTCCATGAGATTCTCCTGGCAAGAACACTGGAATAGGTTGCCGTGTCCTACTCCAGGGGATCTTCTCGATCCAGAGACTGAATCGTAAGTTTCCTCATTATTAAATGGGAATAATAATAATGAGTTAGAGAGACTAAGTGCCAGGCCCTGGGCACATACATGAGAATATGTAATAATTTCTTCTCGTCTTTTTATTTTCAACATTTTGGCTATGGCCGCCCAGTGAGGTTGTTCTCCTCACAAATTTACCAACTGAAGTTATGGATTTTGGGAGAAAAAAAATGCTGCAACTATAGCAGGTTGTTAATACCCTTGACCTAGTGCTTATTGGACTTCCCTGGTGGCTCAGATGGTAAAAAAAAAAAAAAAGAAAGAAAGAAAAACAAAATCTGTCTGCAATGCAGGAGACCCAGGTTTGATCCCTGGGTTGGGAAGATCCCCCGGAGAAAGGAATGGCTACCCACTCCAGTATTCTTGCCTGGAGAATTCCATGGACAGAGGGGCCTGGCGGGTTACAGTGCATAGGGTCGAAAGAGTCAGACACAACTGAGCAACTAACACTTCCAGCGCTTATTACCAGCATCTTGGAATTGTCTGCATATCTTTCTCCTCTACCATGCTGAGACCTTCTTGAAGAGGTTGACCGCTGTGGCTTCAGTTCTGGGCACACACTGACATCCAAACAGACCAGAGTCTATGGCTCTTCTGGGGTTTTATTTTCCCAGCCTGGTTTAAATAGCAACTTCTAAGCAACACCTTCAAGAACAAATCCAATCCTCTGAAAACCATCTCATTAGCATGGAATCATTTAGCATGGGACGCCTCACTTTGTTACTCTGCTAAGAGCTTTGGTTTCTAATCCAAGACAATTATATGTGCCAACATATTCAATAACATCTTAATAATACCAAACTTCCCAGGTCTCCGGACAGAATCACATCAGTATGAGAGAGCGGGGGTCTAATAGGATACAAGAATGGCACGTGGCAGAGAAGGAAATGAAGCATTAAAACTGGGTTCAAACCCTGGCTTGTGCAGCTCGGACAGCCTTGTGTGGTGCCTGGGACAAGGATACATGCTCAGCAAAGGATCATTCCTTTCTCTTCCTCTGGCTCCAGAGAAAAGCAAAGCCATGAAACTTGTGAACAGGGAGAGAAGAGAAGATTCACCACATTCCTGAGTCGACTTACAATATGGATTTTTTTCTTAAGCTTTTCTCCCTGAGGACTGGAGGAAGTGGGTTATTTCATTTTAATTATGGCAGCTGCAGCTGCTGCTTGTGAACCCAAAGACCAATTTTCAGATCAAAAAGAAAAACACATACACATCCCCACAGACAAACTCACCCAGAGCATCAACTACGTACGTGAAGGACAGCTCCTTCAGAGAGCACACAGGCGGAGGTGTGCGTGGAGAAATCTGGGCCGTCCTGCTCGAGACACTCAGATCCAGGCGGAGATCCCTGGAGATGCTTCTCCCTGCTTCCCTCCCACCTGGCTTCCTCTCTGCCCCCAGCATCCACACCCAGCCCACAAGGCACAGGGCAGCGTAAAGGAATCTTTCGTGTCCAGCAGCTGTGCACTTTTAATGCACAGGGGGAAATAAAGGCAGCAGATGGTTTTCTGGAGCCTTCCTGTGGATTTTTCACTAGGCATCCTCATTCAGGAAGGCCTGAGTTGTTTTTTTTTTTTTTTTTGAACAGGCCCTCCATGTGTCCAGACAGCCAGCCCCAGACTTGTGGCAGTGAGGGTCTCTCATGCAGGGATGACGGGTGGAGCTCATTTGCCACTTTCTGGCTCACGGGCTGTATCCAGGTTTCCACTCAGTGTCCTCTTGTGTGGTTCATTTCCTGTGGGCTCCCCAGCGGCTCTCGGGGTTAGCCATGGCAGGCAATGGCGCGTGAATCCTCCCCAGGTGAGGAGCCCAAATTCACAACACATGCAGGTGTATCTTTCAGAGGATTGAGGAGGAGCCATGCTAACGCAGGGACATTTGTCAGGGAGGAGACTGGGTACAGCAGGTGGGGCATCAGCATTCACCTGCCGGTGAGTAAGACGAGAGACTGGGCTCCCACTAGAGAAAGACCACGTGCTGCCGGGGATACAGGAGAGCTCTGCCTGGAAGACTCGGCACAGAAGGAAGCATCGCCTAGGAGTGGGGCAGAGGAGTTAACTGTTCTCAGGTGCCACGAAGCAACCTGAGGACCTTAGTGGAGTCAGTGGAAAGTTTTCTGTTTTCTGAACCTTTTCTTGTGTCGGGCCAAAGAGTGCTTTCTGGCCCGACCCAATACTTCACCAATGCTCACCTTTAAGCCCTTCCAGCACAGCATCAAAAATTCTGCAATTTGAATATGCGCGACAAATGTTCACTCTTGTTCTCAACCACCTGAGTGCTCCCAGATCCCCAGGCCTCTGGTCAGCTTTGTCATCAGCCTGCAAAGCCTCTGCTTCCTTCAGGAGCCAGTTCTGAGGCATTTCCACAAAGCTACTGCAAGAAATATGGGTTTGGTCCCTGGGATGGGACGATCCCCTGGAGAAGGGCATGGCAAGCCACTTTAGTATTCTTGTCTGGAGAACTCCATGGACAGAGGAGCCTGGCGGGCTGCAGTCCATGGGGTCGCAGAGTCAGACACGACTGAGCACACACACACTCCTGTTGTATGTGTCACAACTAACTGCACTCTCAGGCCAAAGAGCCACCAGACCTGGTGTTTCTACCACGAAACCCTGCCCTGACCTCTGTGCAGCTCCAGCGCTCTCCAATCCCTTCCTTCACATGACCGGAAGGCCACTTGCTCTTCCTAAGATGCAAGTCTGACCCTGCTGTTCCTGGCCTGGAAGGCTTGCTGGTGCCTCACTGTCTTCGGGACAAAATCCAAAGCTCTCCCTAGAAGAGGCGCTTTTCATGCCCAGCCTGGCCACCTCTCCTGCCCGGTCCCTGCCACTCTCCCCTCAGACCGGCCGTGTTGCAGCCAAGTGGAGTGAAGTGAAAGTCGCTCAGTCATGTCCAGTTCCAGGCCAGAATCCTGGAGTGGGTAGCTGTTTCCTTCTCCAGGGGATCTTCCCAACCCAGGGATCGAATTCAGGTCTTCAGCATAGAGGCAGGATTCTTTACCAGCTGAGCCACAAGGGAAGCCCAAGAATACTGGAGTGTGTAGCCTATTCCTTCTCCAGGGGGTCTTCTGACCCAGGGATCAAACCGGGGTCTCCTGCATTTCAGGTGGATTCTTTTTTTTTTTTTTNGGTTGGTCATAACTTCCCTTCCAAGGAGTAAGCGTCTTTTAATTTCATGGCTGCAGTCACCATCTGCAGTGATTTTGGAGCCCCCCAAAATAAAGTCTGACACTGTTTCCACTGTTTCCCCATCTATTTCCCATGAAGTGATGGGACCAGATGCCATGATCTTCATTTTCTGAATGTTGAGCTTTAAGCCAACTTTTTCACTCTCCACTTGGGTTAGGAGCCTTAATAAAGCCAGATTAACCACAGTTCTGGGGGGTGGGGTTGGGGAGATCAGAACCGGATCAAAGCCGAGTCAGTTGGAATTCTTCCCTGGGATTTCTGAAAACAGGAAGTGAAAAGGAATATGGTCTCTAGCTGTGATGATTGTAAGATGTAAAAACTCACTAGCTATCAATGAAGACCCAGTGTAGCCAAAATAAAAATTAGTAAATTTAAAAATGCACCAGCTATTGGTGGCCGTGTGAGTGTTACGGGCTGACCTGTGTCCTCCTCCACAAGAGGTTATATCGGTGCCTGAGAATGGAAACTTGCTTGGAGATAGTCTCTTGGCAGAGGCAATCAAGTGAAAATGAGGTCACTGGGGTGGGCTCTCATCCGATGTGACTTGTGTCCTAAAAAACGGGGCGGGGGGGTGTGGAGATTTGGACACAGAGAAGATGGGAGTTATGCTGCCACAAGCCAAGAACTACCAGAGTGACAGAGGCCTGGGGAGAGCCTTCCCTCCAGAGAGAACGCGGTCCTTCTGACCCCTTGATTTGGGACTTTTAGCCTCCTCCGGAACAGTGAGACATGGCATTTGTGTTGTTTGAGCCTCTCAGTTGGTGTGCTTTGTTATGAGAACCCTGCAAAGTAACATGGAAAAAATAGAGAGAGCTAAGGTTTGCAGGGAGAGAAAGAAGCTCACAAGTAAGAGAAAAGACCAGAGGAGCAAAAAGAAACAGAACAAATCTTAACAGGATTAAAACTGTGAACCCAATGCTACTGCATCTTCCTGTTGTCTCTGGCTGCAAGTTCACCTCCTTGGACTTGATGAGGTAGTAGTAAAAGTCCCTCTGTTCTGAGTGAGTTCTGAGGTTTCTGTCACTTTGAATCAAGAGTCCTAACCAGCACTGTTATTTCATATTTAATAGTTATCATTAATGCTAGGAAAAGGAAAACAATTCAGACAGCTCCAAGTGGTGCCAGATCAGTGATGGATGGACAAGCAAGCCACGGCTTCCAAACACTGTCCAAACATGTCCCAGGAGGATACAAGTTCCCCTCCTGTCTGGGTACAACTGCTTTCATACGTTCACACAGTTTAATCCTCTTGGTGTTTTTCGTAATCCAGTAATGGCCAGACTAAAATCTGAAACGGATTTTCTTCTGCACAGTTATTCCTTTCTTCCCAATCCAAACACAACTGCATGCCTGGCCCCTTGAAATGCTCCAAAACAAAACAAGTCCAGCCCGAGTCCCTCATCTTGTTTCATGTTATTTTCTTGGCTGCACAAACTTAGGGCCCTTTGTTTCCTCTGCTCTGCCATTGGACGCTTCCTGTCCACATTCCCCTCTGCGTGTGCTCCTACGTCAGCAGCAGGGGCCCCAAGCTAGCAGAGAAGAGAGACAGTCAGAGGGAAGGCAGCCTGGAAAGGATTCACCACACAGACAAGAGCTGAGGTCCCCTCAAGCAACTCACCCTCCCTCCAGAATCACCAGTGCACACGGGCCCTCCAGGGCAGAATGTGGCTGCCTAGCGGGGGTCTGGCCTCTGAGTTTGGTCTTGTAGAATAGAAGATAATTGTTCAAGCTGTGCTTGAGCCTCCAGGCTCCATTGTAAGAATAAGCAGAACCAGTCTACCTTGATGGTCCCACAAAATAAGAGAGACACTGCTCTCCTGTAAAGGACTAGGGACAGCAATTATCCACATGAGCAAGATTTGATGACTACAGATATTAGAGCTCAGCGCTCCTACCCCAAAGTAATGGAGGGTTCTGTTTTTTCTCTCTTCCCTCTGTTCAATCTGGGAGAGCATACAAAAATATGATGCCCGTATCAAGTTGCCAGCTGTCTTAATGAGAGAAATTAGCAAAAAGCAGCTATCTGGAAGGGATGAGGGCCAACTCAGCCTTGAACAGAGGGTGGGGAGGGTGGAGGCTGTGCATTTGCTCTCAGGCCCCTTCCCTACACTTGCTACTCTGCTCCATCTCGTGGAGAACCACAATGCTCAGAATCCTTTGCTCTCTGGCTTCTGGGCAGGTGGGCTTGTGAATGGAGGACCACGGCCAGAAGACTGGAGGTGAGAAGTAAAGAAGCAAGGGTATCTCTCCCTCTCTTGCTTGTCTTAGAAAGCATCCTTGGCAGTGGCCACCTACCATCGGTTGCTTCAGGTCCTGACAGGCACTCTATACAATGATTCTGTCTCCTGCTGGATTGTCTCAGCTTTTGGACCCTAGAAACATCACCTTCTCTCATTGCCCCTCCAGGTCTGGAAGCAATACTGCTTGCTTCTTGTTGTTGATCTCTGGACTGACTCAATTTGTACCGTTTATCTTCTCAGTTGCTTCATTAACTATGCAGCCAATTCCCTGTATTAAATTCCCTCTGCTGAAAGACCTAGGTTGGTTTCCATTTCCCCACCTAGACTCTGATGTATAGGGGTGCTGAGAAAGAATCTGCAGGTGGAAGTGCCCCGCTGCAGCCCTGGGGACAATGGATGCATGAAGACTCTCAGTGCTTCGGCTGGGATAGGGAGCTGCTGCAGAACTGACCATGTAGTCAAGCCCAGGAGGGAATAAGTGATTGATAAGGGACCTGTTACACATCTAGAAGAAGAAGGGTAGTCAGATCTGTTTTTTCCCCCCATGAATTTAACTAGGTTTAATGTGACTTCCTTTATCAGTTGGTAAGCTAATATGGGAAAAGCCAAACTGATGCAAAGGATGCCAAGGAGCTTAGTTGTGAAGCTTCAAAATCGTTTGGAAGGTTAGGGTGTCCAGCATCTCTGTAGGGAAGCTAGGAGCTAAACAAAACTGAGACAGACCAAGAAAGACTTCTCTTAGCAGATTTAATGAGATGTTTGAGACTTAAGGTGATGTAGCTGGATCTTGTCTCTATTGACATCTACAGCTGTTAAGGGTTATCACTGGTCCTTCCAGACTCAGAGGGGAGAAGCCATGCTTTATTGAGAGAGGATGGGGAGAGAAATAAAACAGAATATTTTGGGGACTGCTGAGAGAGAGTATTCTTTGTTACTAAAGAAGAATTCAGATGTGAGAAAAGTATATACATGAGATGTTTGAATGGCATCGCTGACTCAATGGACAGGACTTTGAGTAAGCTCCGGGAGTTGGTGATGGACAGGGAAGCCTGGCGTGCCGTAGTCCACGTGGTCACAAAGAGTCATACACAACTGAGCAACAGAACTGAACTGACTGTAATATACATACACAGTCAGACACCGGCACAGACAGGGTAGGAGACAGTGGAGAAAAGTGCACCAGGGATAGAGGGCCAATGGGTTTGCTTTGCCAGCACGCCACATGAGCCAGCCCCTGAGTGGCAGGCAAGTTTCCTAGTAGAGGGCACCTTCCCACAGGTGGGTCAGGGGGTCTGGTCCCTGGTGCATTTGCTTTCTGCTTTGGCTCAGGCCCTTTGTTACAGATGGCCTTTTATTGACTGATCCAAGTGTCCCAGACCAATGTCCCACACAGGAACTGAAAGGACCACCACATGTGGAACAGCAGGACTGTTAATGAACTGCCACATGCCTCACCTCCCTGGAAACCTCTGTTGGTCCTAGAGGGGGAAAAAAACCAGTATTGGGGCTTCAGTACAGAGGTGGTCTCAACCTCAGCATCCCCAGCTTCCCCAACCTCATGTGCCCACCTACACAGACACATGTGCTTGTTTCCATGTTGGTGAAGCTGAAAACATTTGTGGGGGGAGAAACTGAATTGGAAAAGAATCAATCCTTCCAGAGATAAGGAAACCCAAGTAAATCTGGGGGTTACAAAGGTTTTCCCACTTTAGTTGCATCCATATTATCACGTCTATTTTTTTTTAATAAAATATATTTTAGAAGAGTTTTGGGTTACAGAAAAATTGCAAACACAGTACAGAGAGTTCCCATATACCTTGCCTCTATTTTCCCCATGATTGACCTCTTATAGTATGTTTTTTGGTCACAGGTAATGAACCAATACTGATACATTATTAACTGATGGTTAGTCGCTCAGTTGTGTCTTTGTGATGCCAAGAATGTAGCCTGCCAGGGTCCTCTGTTGATGGAATTCTCCAGGCAAGAATACTGGAGTGGGTAGCCCTTCCCTTCTCCAAGGGATCTTCCCAATCCAGGGAGTGAACTTGGGTCTCCTGCATTGCAGGCAGATTCTTTACCATCTGAGCCACCAGGGAAGTCCCCATTATTAACTGAAGTCGATCGTTTATTCAGATTTCCGTAGCGTTTCCCTGACGTCTCTTTGGTTTCAGGATCCCATGCAGGACACCGTATGGGATCCTGAAACAAGTCATTGTGTGTTCTCTGGTGCTTCTTGGCTATGGTGGTTTCTCAAACTTTCCTTGTTTATGATGACCTTGACACTTTGGGGAGTACTGGAAAGGTATTTTTTGGATGCCCCACTAGGGAAATTTGCCTGATAAGACTCAGGTTACAGGCCTTTGGGAAGAAACGTCCCCTTTGTTTTTTAACTCTTTTTGGTTATAAAGGCCATGCCTCCAGTCTGGCTGGGGCCACTGATCACTCGCTCAGGAAGGCAGTCCCGGCAGACGTGCCCTGGAGTCATCCCAGCATCTACAGACTCAGAGTGTCCAGCACAGAGCCCTCCCAGGCTGGCCACAGACGACCTCTCCAGCATCAAGTCTTGCGTTTTCCTTCTCTTTTTTCTCTAGCCATACCAGACATGCTTACAGTTTCGCAAACGTGTCCATACCTTCACAGCTTCATGCCTATTCATTTGCTGTTCCCTCTGCCAAAAATGCATCCCTCCCCTTGGCTGCCAGGAAAGCCTCACTTAGAAGTCAGGACTAAGCACACACACAAAAGTATCCTCTTTGATCCCACTCCAAATGGAATTCAAGGTCGTCTTCTCTGGGCTACTCTGCGTTCCTGTGCCTTCCGGATCACCCTGCTCAGACGTGTGACACCCCCTTCCCGATTTCTTTCCATAGTTCCCTTCAGCATCGGACATGCTCTGTGGTGATTATTCACTCTTTCTCTCCCCTGCCAGAATATAAGACTCGTGATGTTGGTCTGTTGCGTCTACTGCTATAGAACAGTACCTGGCACATAGTAGGTGCTCAATTAGTATTTTCTGGATGAATGGATGATATCGCTAGAGCATTGCAGGCACTTCCTATAGTTGTCTGGGGATGTTTCTGTCTCTTTTAGTGGCTATGAACTTCCAGGGGAATGACCAGATCCTATTTAACAGGGGAAGCCTTGTGTTTTAGCCGTGACTTGCAGACCACTTCAGGACACCCTGCTTATCATTAGCTGCTCTTCTTCTTTCAGAACCTCCCCCACGCTCTCTGGAGTACCACCTCCATGTGGCTAGAAGGGACAGACAGTGTATTATGGAAGATCTTCTCCAGAAATGTACAGTTTAAGAGCTTCTGAGCAGGGATGAGGCCCTTCTGTTTCCAGAGCTGGACTGCTGGCCTGGAACACCACCCCTGCTCCATTACTGTATGGTCGGGACCACCCCCAGGAGCTCACTTTGCAAAGCGGAAACCACAGGAGCCCTGACACCTAGGCAGAAGGCTCTAGTCTCTGCCGGTGATTAGCATGGGGATATGGACAACCTCCCTGAGCTCCCGTTCCCTCAGCAGTTCATGGAAATACTACTACTACCTACACCACTTACTGGGCTTCCCAGGTGACTTAGGTGCAGGTAAAGAATCTGCCTGCAGTGTGGGAGACCCAGGTTCGATCCCTGGGTTGGGAAGATCCCTTGGAGGAGGGCATGGCAACCCACTCCAGTATTCTTGCCTGGAGAATTCCACGGACAGAGGAGAGTGGTGGGCTACAGTTCACGGGATCACAAAGAGTGGGACGCGGCTGAGTGACTAAGCACAGCAAACAGCACACCAGCACTGGGCTTCCCAGGTGGCACTAGTGGTTAAGAACCCACTCGCCAAGGCAAGAGACGTTAAGATATGCAGGTTCCATCCCTGGGTTGGGAAGATCCCCTGGAGGAGGGCATGGCACCCCACTCCAGTATTCTTGCCTGGAGAATCCCATGGACAGAGGAGCCTGGCGGGCTACAGTCCATAGGGTTGCAAAGAGTTGACCACAGATGAATCTACTGAGCATGCATGGACGCACTCATGCACACCACTACTAGAGGGCCATTGTGCAGATCAAGGGAAAAACAGGTAGGAAAGCACTTTACAATCTGTCAAACCCAGTCTAAAGCACTTTTGCTGACATCANGACCACAGATGAATCTACTGAGCATGCATGGACGCACTCATGCACACCACTACTAGAGGGCCATTGTGCAGATCAAGGGAAAAACAGGTAGGAAAGCACTTTACAATCTGTCAAACCCAGTCTAAAGCACTTTTGCTGACATCACTAACAACTGGCCCCAAGGGTCAAGCTTTTGGAGCCAGGACACTGCAGGAGCCCTTGCCCCACCCCCCAATCTATAATGCTGATGGGCAGCAAGTGGGGGGAGGGGAACTCTAGGTCAAACAAATTGTTGGACCTTCTGACTCAGATCAAAATCAAGTGTTTACAGTAAAACATACACATAAGGCAATCATATGTTTATGGTACAAAAGATTTGTCCTCTGGCTGCTTATCAAGGGGTCTTGGGCTTAGGGCTGAACTTCTGAGTCTTCCTTTGATGTTCCTTTCAACTCGCTTGACCCACGGGGGTGGGGAAGCGGTATGTGCTGCGTGGGGAAACCTGCTTCCCCACCTGGGCTGGGGTTGTAACTGCTGACTATACACGTTAACAAGAATGGAAATTAATTTTACTTTACAATTTTACACAGGGAAAAGGAAAGGAAATAAAGTGAAAAGGACATCAAGCTGGAAAAATATCTGTAGCGTAAAGGACAGAAGAGGGCTAATGTCCATTCAAACAAGTTCCCAAACAGATGTGGGAACAAATTTAAGGACACCAATAAATAGATTGGGAACAGATGTGGGAGTGTTCTACTGGAAGTATGTTAAGTGAATATACGCATGGAAGAAATATTCAGTTACTCTAGTAATCAAAGAAATACAAATTAGAACCAAAAATAAAATGCCATTATACCTAAATTAGTAACTTGTTTTCCCCCTCATAATTCTTTGAAGCCAGTTATTTAAGTGTATTTATTTAGCACCTACTATATACCGGCTGGGGCTTCCCAGGTAGCTCAGTGGTAAAGAATCTGCCTGCCAGTGCAGGAGACGTAATAGGTTCGATCCCTGGGTCGAGAAGATCCCCCGAAGAAAGAAATGGCAACCTACTCCAGTATTCTTGCTGGGAAAATCCCACGGGCAGAGCCTGGAGGGCTACAATCCCTAGGGTCGCAAAAGAGCTGGATATGACTTAGCCACTAAAGAACAACAACAAACCAGCCAGAATCCACTTTCTAGCTGTGTGCCCTGGGGCACGTTACTTGACATCTCTGAACTTTCCATTTCCTTATCCGTGCGATAGAAATGATAACTCTTCCCAGGGCGGTTGTGACAATTATAAAATGCATTCACAGACACTGATGCTTTTGATTCACTGGGCTCTGGAACTGGCGGGCAGGGGGCATTAGCCCTGAACTTAAGTGTGGAAACCCACGCTTGACTCACCCAGAGTCCTATAGCCAAGGCCTCCAGCCCATTTCTTCCTGCTTCCTGTAGAAGCAGGAAAGTGTAAGGGGCACGGAAGACAGGCTGGTGAGGGGGTCACCCTGGGTGGCACAGAGGCTGATGGGAGGTTAGGAGCGAGGGCCAGGTGGAGCCAGGGCTGTGAGTGGGGGCAGGTTCTCAGGCATGGAGCCCTGGCCGATGGGTTGCTCCACTCCCTGCGCCCTTCCTCTTGTGCTGTGCTGAGTCGCTCAGTCGTGGCCAACTCTTTGTGACCCCAGGGACTGTAGCCCGCCAGGCTCCTCTGTCCACGGGGATTCTCCTGGCAAGAATCCTGGACTGGGTTGCCATGCCCTCCCCCGGGGAAGCCCTTCCTCTTGCTTGTCCCTAAACTGAAGATGGGCTTGTGGATCCAATCAGCATTCAGGGACAGTGAGTGGGTTTTCCACTTCTCTGATAGATAATTAGAAAAGCAGGAGGTGGCAGCTGGCCTGTGTATTATCTGCTCCTACTAAACACTCTGGAGTGATGGGCAGATGCGGTGAAGCAGGAGTGCCTGAGCACGTCCCCAAACAACTCGCTCTCCACACACTTAGCAGCCACGGGCCCAGGAAACTGCAATACATTCAAGACACATGTCTGGAACAGAGAGAGAATGGAAAGGAATTTCTGTGAGTGAGGTTCAGAACTCTTACGGATAAGCAGCGTCTGGGAAACCACATGTGTCCTTCAGGCAGAACCCCAGCCAGCCAGAAGAGGAGGCTACTCAGTGATGAAGTCAGAGGCCGGAGCCTGGACAAAAAACTCCCCAGGACGCCCAAGTGAGGCGTGGAGAGTGGGTGGCTGAGAGCTCTCCGCTCCTTTCCTGAAAACCATCCAGGAGGAAATTTCAGACTCATCGAACAAGGCACCTCATGATACAGCAACCACCGGCCTCTCTCACCTCACCAGGCACTTGTGGTTTCCCAAAGGTACAAGGCAGTGTCAAGCCTTTGTAAGGGCATAGTGGCTCTGCCTGGACACTCTCCCTTTTTTCCATTCTCACCTTAAAAATTCTGATCCCCTGTCAGTTCTACCAGAAACCTCTGCTGAAGATGTCACCTGATTCAGACATCACTCCTTTGGGTTCCTTTTACCTGAGATGGAAGTTGATCATTTCTTTCTCCCCATCACTAGAGACCAGACCACTTCTTATCTAATTTACATCCTGAGTCTAGCAGGAACCCTGATGCATAGCAAATACTCATATCCTACAAATAGCTAGTGGGTGGATGGAAGGTTGGAAGGCTGGTTGGATGGATAAAATATTTGAACAAAGCTCACCTGCATGGAAGATGGGGGTGGTGGTAGTGGTGGAAAGAGATATGAAAAACCCCAGTGGGGTGACTGGTGCAGTATTCCAGACGATGGCAGAGGCCAGAAGATGGGAAGAATGAAGAAGACTCAAGAGATTTTGCTAGAGGGACTCAAAAGAACCTGGTAAGCTCATGGAGGGGAAGGTTGAGAGAGATGGTGCAGGAAGGCTGATCCCTACTCCCAGATGGAGCAGAGTGTGATACATTCAAAATAGGGACCCCGTGGTAACAATACATCCTGGGGATAGCGGGTGGTAAACTGGGAAAGGAGATGGTGAGCCTGGTTTTATCAGCAAGGAAGGAGGCATATGGACTGGCAGAGCTCCAATAAATATTCTCCCCTGCCTCTGGTGGCCCCTCATGAATTTTCATTTGGTAGGCCTTGGTTAAAATGGCCCAAAGACAGGGTTTAAATGATTAGAGCAAACAGAAGGCTCTTCTGACTCAGCACAACATCTGGGGACCTTCCAATGAGCAGGGAGAGAGGGGCTCTTTCAATACGACTGCAGAGAAGAGCATGGCAGCCCTGAGTTCACTGCCCTCACAGCACCCCCACGGGGGAGCATGCAGTCACCTCTGCTATGTGATGGATTCCATGCAAGGATATTCAACGAGTACAAGAACTCAGGCTTTGGAGTCGGACAGACCTGGGTTCCAATGCTATCTACTAATTAGCCAAGCAGCCTTGGACAATTCTCTTCACTGCTCTCGGCCTCAGATTCCTCATCTATAAAAGAGGGTGATAATTCCCATTTTTGAGTGTAAATGTCTATTTAAATAAGTCTACATGTGCCTGGCACTTTCTTCCCTTTAATCTTCTTTCCCTCTGGGAACCTCATTCATCATTACAGCAATGGGAATAAACCTGCCCCAAAGAAGCCCAAGAAGTATCTCCTGGGCTTCCCCAGTGACTTAGATGGTAAAGAATCTGCTTGCAACACAGGAGACCTGGGTTTGATCCCTGGATTGGGAAGATCCCTTGGAGAAGGGAAGAGCTACCCACTCCAGTATTCTTGCCTAGAGAATTCCAGGGACAGAGGAGGCTGGTGGAAGTGACTTTCACTTTTCAAGTACTTACTGGGCACGTGCTTTATGCTGGGCACCATGAAAGCTAGAGCAGAGTCTCACAGAGGGTTTGGCCCTCTCCGGGCTTAGAGAAAATTGATGGCTACACACACGCCATTCCCTGAATAGGTATGTGCACCTCCTGGCCTGTGGACTCATCCTTCCTGGACAAGTGACCTCGGGCAATGCATGGCAGGGCTCCAAGCTCAGTTTCCTCACTTGTTCAAACAGGGCATGTTAACCTCTGCACCAGGGCTGTCCCCAGGCTGTGATGAGATCACTTACGGGAAAGAGTGCTGGGGTGCCGGGCGGTGACTGCTCAGGAACGTCAACATTTACTTTGTCCCCTCGGCAGCTTTCCTCGCCTCCTCACAGGCTCCTTTCTGCTCCCTCATTTGAACACTTAATGGGCTTCACCCTCTTCAGTGACACCTGCTGGAAATGTAATTGTGCACATAATTGCTGCGTGGGAAGGGAGGCAGTTCTATTTCCCACCTCTGGCTCTTCCTTGAGGAAAAGAAACAGTGAGCCCATGAGGACTTTCCTACATTCTGAGCACGGGACCTCTGCCCTGGACTTCTTTCCTGGATACAGGACACCTGCCTGGATGGCTGGTCAGGCAAGAAGCAAGCATCTGCTGAAGCATTCAGATTTCCAGACTACCCATGCCTGGAGCTCTCAAATCTCTGAGCATCTGACAGACGTGCTGGGAGCCTGTTAAATCTAAAGACGCTTGAAGGCCACCCTCAAAGTTCTGATTCCTAGGTCCGAGGTGGAGTTCAAGAGATTATACACTTTTTATATGTTCCCAGATGCTCTGGAACACCCTCAGAGGTGGTTCTCAGGTAGGCTGCACATAAGGAGGTTTTGGTAGTTTTAAAAACACCAATGCCCAGGCCCATCCCTGGCATTGGGGTCAGGGAAGCAATGGAGCCATGTCCATGTCATCACATGAAGGGGAGAAGCCTAAAAATTCCGAAAGAATTTCCCTGACAAATGCTAATGAATTTCACAGGCCAGAGCAGCCCTGCAGTACAGCAGAAATGCGAGACATGGGGTTGGGGCCTGGGAAGGGGGTCCTGCTTGCCTCTCTAGTTATGGTGCCTATTACTGGATTTCTGTTACTTCTGGTAGTGTAATACCAATACTCCTCATGACAACTATACTATGTCTGTAGGGGTAGATGTGTGGTTGCTCAGCAGTTTCAGTCGCTTCTGACTCTGTGACCCCATGGACTGTAGCCCATCAGGCTCCTCTGTCCATGGGATTCTCCAGGCAAGAATACNCTCATGACAACTATACTATGTCTGTAGGGGTAGATGTGTGGTTGCTCAGCAGTTTCAGTCGCTTCTGACTCTGTGACCCCATGGACTGTAGCCCATCAGGCTCCTCTGTCCATGGGATTCTCCAGGCAAGAATACTGGAGGGAGTTGCCATGCCCTCCTCCAGGGGATCTTCCTAACCCAGGGATCGAACCTGCATCTCTTATGTCTCTGCATTGGTAGGTGGGCTCTTTATCACTAGCGCTAACTGGGAAGCCCCTTCTATAGGGTTATTTGCTCCTAAATGAAATGGCCCCGGCGTTTTCATACTTGTGAAGTTTCTATGCTTACTCGTTCTCATGCTGGGGTCTCCTCCCTGTCAGCACCCAGGTGACATCTCATGTGGTCCTCTATCATTCACCTTGTCCATGAGTTAGCCCTGGAACAACTCTATAATAGGACCTGGCTCGCTGGGCTGTAGTTATCTGGCCCCATCTCAGCAGACTGGCTCTCCCGACCCCCTCATCCATCCCCGCCCACCTCCGCCCAGTGTGCTTTCTGTCCAGAGAGGCTAGACAGATGGAAACATCACACAGACTCCCTTGCAGCTATGCCCAGGTTCTCCTGGATCACACAGGCAGTTTCTGGCCTGGGAGGTGGTGGCTGGACTCTGGTGAATCAGGGCTTCCCGTAAGCAGGGTAAAAGTGATAATGTATCTGGAAGCTGCAGTCTAATTCCTAGAGTTTTGAGTCTCAGGGGGTGGGGATAAAGAGGACTCCAGTCCAATCAGCCTGTGCAGTGTTCTGGGTACCTCTCTGGCTCTGTGTCATCCAAACCTGGGCCCCTGACATTCTTGGAAAGTTTGCAAGCCACCTAATATCCTGTTTGAAATCCTTTTCTGTTTAAACTATCCAGAGTAGCTTCCCGTGTCTGAAATTAAGAATTTTGAGACAACATCTATCTGCCTTCAAACTGTAAGCTCCTTAAGAGCAGGGATTCTCCTGCGTCTTTATCTCCCCTGGGGCCAAAACATACTCTGGGCCTTTAAGATCTCTATTGACTGTGGGACTGAACTCAAGAGGGGTGGACAGACAGGCATCTCCTGAGGCCCCGCCCAAGACTGCCAGGATGCTTTGTTGCTCTCCTGTTAATGCTTGGGAAATCAGATCACCTCCTTTATTAAGATCTTGTGCTAGGGAGGAATAAACAAATAGGTTGTGATATGGGTTGAGAGGATTTCTTATCAGAAAAGCGAAAAGACTGCAGTGCACAGACAAATTGAAATGTGTTTTGTTGCCTCAGAGGCTTTTTTCCACTTCCTGCCTGGCTGGCTCTCTGCCGTGTTCCAAGTTGTAGAGGGACTTCCAGATAATCAAAGTTCTCTAACCATACATACTATTAGTAACTCCTTTCAGACCCCTTCCTGTCCAGATGTACGAAGAGAATAGCAAAGGGAAATAAATCCAACACTTCCCTCGCTACACCCACTAAACCGCTAAATCTCAGCAGTTCTGAATCATCAAACCTTGCGTTTCTCATTAACTGCCCCTCATATGCAGCATTTTCAATTAAGCCGGGAGCACTGCTATACTAATTATGTTATGATATTAGTCCCTGCAGATTAATATGCAGCTAACAGTTTGGGAGTGCTGTCTGGATTGTATTCCTCTATCTGCTTGAAAATAAACATTTCTTTGAACGCTGTCCTTGACTTAGGGACTAAAAGGAGTGGGACCCCCAAATTAGGTGCTCTCAGATGAGTTCTCTGCAGAGATAGCTCTAATTGCACCAGAACCTGATCCCATGGAGCTACCGGCAAAACATCGCAGGACACCCAGGGCAGAGGCACATTTATATTTTCTCCGTATATCCACATGGCTCTGCACTCATAGTAGGTGCTCAGTTAACACTTTCTCATCAGACTAGCCATGAAATACTATCCTACTAAAAAAAAACACAACAGAAATTCTGCAGTATGTCTTCTTTTTGTCCAAAATATGGCTCTGTTCCATGAAAAACACAACCAAGGGAGGGAAAGGAAGTCATAAAGGCCACTGCACATTCTGAGCCAGACACTTTCAAAATGCAGCAGCTCATTAATCCTTCCAATTACCTTGGGAGGCAGATGTTGTCATGCTCATTTCACAGATGCAAAAACTGAGGTTCGGGGAGGTCAGTCACAGAGTGTGGGACCAACTGAGGAGGCTGCAGAGACCCAGAGGCATTGAATCGACGTCCTGTGTTGTGTCCGGGCCCACTGGCCTCTGTTATTCACTCTGTCATTAACTCTGTTATGATGCACTGATATGCACTGCAAAATACACGCCCCTGTGCTCCAGGACAGCAAAAGGAATAACAGTCGTGTAATAATAATGATCATAATAATTACACTCAGGATTGACATTCACTCAGCAGTCACTACACGTGGGCTCTCTGCTGAGTGCTTTGCCTATTTCATGCTCACACTAGCTCTGTATGTTAGGCATCGTTATCTTCCTCCCAGGAATGAGGAATCTGAAGCCAAGGTTGCTCGGGATAAAGATGGGGAGGCTCACACCCAGAGCTAAGATACCATCCCATGTATTGACACCACGATGACAGTTTTAGGAGAGTGGTGGCACTACCCTCATTTCACAATGACGCTGACTTTCACTGCTAGAAAGCAGCAATGGTATACCTGAGCGAACCCAAACAAGTTAGCGCTTGAGCATGTGATATGCAATTGTAACACCAAAGGGTTGCTAAGGAACATCAGGGCTACAGGATATCAGAGAGGTGAGAAATTCTCATGGGATGCAGCAGTTGGGAAGGTTTCTGGAAGGTGATGGACTTGAGGGGTGCAGAGACGAGGCCCCAAGGCAAGTCCTTCGGGAGACAAGTATTGGGCACTGCTGCCTTGTTGGCAGAATGCAGGTTAACTGAGAGACACGGATATCTTGTCATGAACCTGTGTCCCCCACGGTGTTGGGGGGGGCTCCAAAAGCCACAGGGGAGCCTTAGTAGTGGGTCCTGGATCTATCTCTTTTCAGCAGTGACTTTGGGTAAGTCATTTCAGAGCTCTGCAGGCCCGTTTCTTCCTTTGTCAAGGTGAGAACACCTGATTGTTGCGGTGATCTAATGATCTACGATATCATGCCATCGACGGGCAAAGGCTGCACAAAGCAAGACACTAAAGTCAAAGAAGAGAACTGTGCTGTGAAGTGCTCTGGAATTGATGGCCTGAGTTCCAATCCTGGCCATTTAATATGTTATTTAATAGCAGGACCTCAGGTAAGGCATTTTGTCTTGGTTTCTTCATCTTTTTGTGGGGTGAGGGGGATGGTGCCATGTGGCTTGCAGGATCATAGTTTTCCGACCCGGGATCAAACCACACCCTGCCCCCCCGCCTTCCCGTGGCCTGTAGTGGAATTGCAGAGTCCTAACCACTGTACCACCAGGGAATTCCCTGGTGTTCTTCAGCTTTAAAATGGGGGCAATTATAGCATCTACCTCATAGGGTTGTTCTGAGGATTAAGTGGGCGACTGCATGTGAAATTCATCGTTCCTGGACACAGGAATCTGACTCATCTAATCAAGGTGTTGGAAGTTCTACTACAGATATCCAAGAGGTAATAAGACTTGTGAATCTTCGGCTCTTCCATGACATGGACTCTACCCTAACTTTGGCCAGGCAAGTTATAGGTCCTTCCCTTAACTGTACAGAGTCTGAGCAAGGATGTGAAAGGCTGCTGATAACTATGGTGGTAAATCAAATCCATTACAGACTAGCTCCTCCAAAAAGCTCACCTGGACCTTTCTGTCTTACCATGACCACTTCCTTTGTCGAATTTCCATGGAAACTGAGATTCAGAGATTTTAACTCATCCATGACTGTGCAACTAATAAATGGTAAACTAGGATTTAAACATAGGACATTGGATCCCAAAGCTTGTCCATGCAAGCATGGGAATCATTTGAGCAATTGTGCCCCGATACTTGGAGGGGTTCAGCATGAAATCATCTTAACCTGGGGCCTTTTAAAAAACCATCATTTCATTAAAACTACTCTGTGTTCCCTTTGTATAGGATCTTTTTTTCTTTTTAAGTTTTTCTAATTTTAATGAGTCAGTTTGAGTAGCTTTATGCCTTCCCAGGAAAACAGCTTGACTTAACGGAGATTTGCAAGCTTGGTGGCTCAGAGGTTAAAGCGTCTGCCTGCAATGCGGGACAGCCGGGTTTGGTCCCTGGGTCGGGAAGATCCCCTGGAGAAGGAAATGGCAACCTAATCCAGTACTCTTGCCTGGAGAATCCCATGGAGGGAGGAGCCTGATAGGCTACAGTCCATGGGGTCGCAANGGCCTGGCATGCTGCGACTCATGGGGTTGCAAAGAGTTGGACACAACTGAGCGACTGAACTGAACTGAACTGAATGATTCTGCTTCCCAGGTGGCTCAGTGGTAAAGAATCCACCTGCCAATGCAGGAAACTCAGATTTGATTCCTTGGTCAGGAAGATCCCTGAAGGAGGAAATGGCTATCCACTCCAGTATACTTGCCTGGAGAATCCCATGGACAGAGGAACCTGGCAGGCTACAATCCATGGGGTGGTAAAGAGTTGGACATGCCTGAGCAACTCAGCATGCACAAGGTAAAACATAATGATTCTGCTATGTTTTTCTAAATTCTAGCTAACTACTTCATTCTGTATTAAGACACACAACAATCACTATACCATTATTGTGCTAGAGATGCTTTTGTTTTTTAAAAGTCTTTATTGAATTTGTTATAATGTTATTTCTTTTTTTTAATTAAACTTTTTATTTTACATTGGAGTATAGCCAACTAACAATATTGTGATAGTTTTGAGTGGACAGCAAAGGGACTCAGCCATACATATACCTGTGCTGTGCTTAGTCTCCCAGTCATTCTGACTCTTGCAACCCCATGGACTGTATCCCATCAGGCTCCTCTATCCCTGGGGACCCTCAAGGCAAGAATACTGGAGTGGGTTGCCATGCCCTCCTGGAGGGGATTTTTTCCTAACCCAGGGATACATGTATCCATTCTTCCCCAAACTTCTCTCCCATCCAGGCTCACATAATATTGAGCAGAACTCCACATGCTAGTAGGTCCTTGCTGGTTATCCATTTTAAATATAGCAGTGTGTATCTGTCTATCCCAAACTCCCTAACTATCCCTTTCCCCTATCCTTCCTCCCTAGCAACCACAAATTCATTCTCTAATTCTGTGAGTCTGTTTCAGTTTTATAAATAAGTTCCTGTGCATCATGTCTTTTTAGATTCCTCATACAAGGGGTATCATATGATGTGTCAACTTCTGTGTCTGATTTACTTCACTCAGTATTACAATCTCTAGGCTTTCATTATTTCTTTCTTATGAGAAGTAGTACTCTTTCTGTCATTTTTGAGATTGAACTGTGGTGTTGGAAAAGTCTCCTGAGAGTTCCTTGAACTACAAGGAGATGAAACCAGTACATCCTAAAGGAAATCAGGCCTGAATAGTCATTGGAAGGACTCATGTTGAAGCTGAAACTCCAATACTTTGGCCACCTGATGTGAAGAACTGACTCANCTCCTGAGAGTTCCTTGAACTACAAGGAGATGAAACCAGTACATCCTAAAGGAAATCAGGCCTGAATAGTCATTGGAAGGACTCATGTTGAAGCTGAAACTCCAATACTTTGGCCACCTGATGTGAAGAACTGACTCATTGAAAAAGACCTTGATGCTGGGCAAGACTGAAGGAAGGAGGTAAAGGGGACCACAGAGAATGAGGTGGTTGGATGGCATCACTGACTCAATGGACATGAGTTTGAGTAAACTCTGGCGCTTGGTGATGGACAGGGAAGCCTGGCATGCTGCAGTTCATGGGGTTGCAGAGTCAGACATGACTGAGCTACTGAACTGAACAGTAGTATAAGATCTGTGATCAAGTTAAAATTCAAAGTACAATTATTTCCAAATATACTTGTGTCCTCCCCTGCCCATTTTTTGTTGATTCAGTGTCAAATCCATGTTTATTTCATCAGACACTACCCACAACCAAACTCAATATGAATGCTGGCTTCTCCATAAGCTTTCCTGTATTCATTACTTAGCTTCCAGGGCACATCTACATTTGTTATAATTTTGTCTATTTTTGCATTTCTATGTGAATAAATGAAAGCTACTGTACTATTTGCTTCAGACATATGTGCATTTTTAGGGACTTGACTTTCTAAAGATAGAATGACTTAATTTTAATGGTAAACTTTGTTATAGACACTTAAGAGGAATAGGGGTAAAAATTTGAGGTCTGTGTGACTGCTTAGCATCTTTCAGATGCCTGCACAAATTTAACCATACACATGACTTTCTCAAAAGTGGTCTACAAAATTGTATACTCATTTTTGCAATTAGAAACATTATATAGTGCTGGAAAAAATCATATACAGAAGCAAAGTTAGAGACCAATGATTGTGGGTACAGTCAATGTATGCATGGCTCTCTGGTTAGATTCTCTAATCACTTATCTCATTCTACATTCTGATTGTATGCTTCAATTAACCTTTATAAGGACATGACAAACCTGGAATTTTAATATCTGTCTATATGATTGCTATATTCTAATTCTTACAGCACTTACCAATAGTTTCCTGCAATAATATATGGAGACAGTACCTCTTTGTTATTGTGAACTGTGCTGTATTAACATCACCTCCTTTTTTATTGTTATTCCATAGCATCATTGCATTGGTTTTGCTCTTGCATGAAAATCTGAATATGCTTGTCAGTAGTTGGTGTTGATGAAGAAAGACATATTTAAGAATCATAAAATCAACCATCAGACTGACTTTAAAATGCTTTAGTCTTCTTTTACCCACAGGAACTTTTTCTAGACTAGATATGAGCAACTGAGCTCATATCTAATAAAAATAAAAAATCCCCAAATAAGATAACTTTTGTGTTCTTGCACAGAAAGTACTATGCAATATTTTTCTGAGGTGAGTCAAAAAGAAATGACTCTGTAGAAATGTAACAGACAAACTACATAGTCAGAAATCTAAATATGAAACGTAAACTCTGTTTCCTTAATAGAATCTAATTCACTTTTTGGAGTCTCATGTCTGCTTGATAGAGGAAAACTTAATGTTGCTATCTTACGATATTCTAGCCACCCTCATTTTAAAATGGTTTCAATCAGGTAAATATTCAGTCAACTCCAGGCATCTTTATCTCACTCAATATTGATAGATATCCCCTGAGATTTCTTGGCTTCTCCAGGATCATTCACTCCCTAACGTGTTTGTTAGACAGCCAAGATGCCAGCAAGCCTAATCCTGTCTCTCAGATGGCACTCACTGCATCTCTGTGGCACACACTTCTCAGCTCTGATTCAGTGATGCTCACATTTTCCTGCTTCTCTCCAGCAGTTTCCACCCCAGGCAGTGCTAGTGACCAGTGCTCTGCAGGGTCATGGAGGAGATCTCTTTGTCCCCTAATAAGATTCTCAGATCAGTTTGAGGTGATGCATAGGAGGCCATCTTACTCTCAACCCATGAAGTTCAGTGATTCTCACTATATTCCAGAAGTCCAGACTTGTATTTTTCTTTTTTTCATTGTTTCCTTTCTCTCCTTGGCTGTCTCTTTTGCTCTGGAAATGTGAGGCATATTCTCTAGGATCTATAGCTCAGCCTACTCATAAAGAGGGCTTTAATTCTTTATGCTGAAAATCACATTCTAATGGAAAAGCAAGAGTTTCCCGAGAGCCTTCTCCAACACTGAGTGAGTAAAGGAGGTACAGCCTTCTGAAACACAGTTCTCTAAACTTCCTTCTTCAGGCTCAAAAGGTCTTTGATCTCTGGCCTCTTATCTACATTCTTTCCAACTCTACATGAAATGAGTGTGTCTGACACTTGGGATTTGATGTCTTTGTCCTCAGCTGTAAGCTACCTGCCCCTTGTGTGTGTGTGTTTGTGCTCAGTTGTGTTCAACTCCTTGTGACACTATGAACTGCAGCCCGCCAGGCTCCTCTGTCCATGGGATTGTCTAGGCAAGAATACTGGAGTATGTTGTAATTTCCTTCTTCTCCGGGGTATCTTCCCAGCCCAGAGATCAAACCTGCATCTCTTGAATGTTTCCTACATTGTCAGATGGATTCTTTTATCACTAGAACTACCTGGATAATCCACTCAACCCTTTTTAGCTTGGGACAAATGACAAGAAAAGCCAAGTGAAAACTCTGGAAGAAAGAAAACCTCCCCTTAGATCCTCAGATCAAAATTTCATCTCACTTGAATAAAATGGCCTTGATTGTTAAATGAAAGTACAATCCTCTCTCCTGTGATGTGTGATTAGCAACATTTGCTGGGAGAAATATCAATAACCTCAGATATGCAGATGATACCACCCTTATGTAGAACGTGAAGAGAAACTAAAAAGCCTCTTGATGAAAGTGAAAGAGGAGAGTGAAAAAGTTGGCTTAAAGCTCANACACACACACACACACAAGTTATTTTAAAATGCTGGCCACACAGAAAGCTGCCTGGCAGAATGTATCTTTGAGAGGGAACTCTTTTAATGAGGAAGAAACCATAAGAAGACTGTTTGGATCCAAAAAGGGAGGCCTTCTGGGTTTAAACAAAGCAGTGAATGAATCTGATCATGAACTGCTGCAGGAGGGGTTCTGGGGGAGACCCAAAGGGGATAGGACAGTGGGGGAGGGCCAGGCCTCACAGTGGCAAGCAGGGGAAGGCTGGCAAGGGAAGCTCCGGAGGACAAGGGAGGCTGCTTGGCTGCCATGCAGCCTGTGAGTTGGGGCCGGGACTATTTGCATTTAACACGAAGCAGACTGGTCCCTTAAAGTTGGAGGAGACCTCAGGTTGGAGACGAGGCTCACCCCTGAAATCAAAGAAATTTCATCATCGGGTGGAAGGAAGAATGAAATTATAATTGAGTTTTTTTATATTTGATGATAATGCACAGGGTCGTGAAAGTGAAAATCCTCAGTCGTATCTGACTCTTTGTGACCCCATGGACTGTAGCCTACCAGGCTCTTCTGTCTAGGGAATTCTCCAGGCAAGAATGCTGGGGTGGGTAGTCATTCCCTCCTCCAGGGGATCTTCCTGACCCAAGAATCGAGCCCAGTGTTTCCTGCATTGCAGGCAGATTCTTTACCATCTGAGCCACCAGGGAAGCCGAATTACTAAATGTTATATACCCTCTGCAGGGGGACAGACATAGGAAAGATACATGCAAACTTGAGGGAGTGAGTGTGTGGTGGGCAGGGGCATGTTGGTAGGGCTGAGGGCGAAACGTTCAACCACAAGCCTTCTAAGAATCTTTGTAGGCCCAGGCAGTTTAACATCAACACCCACTCAGTCCTTAGCTGATTAAAACGGGACTTTCCTGGTGGTCCAGTGGTTAAGAATCTGCCTGCCAATAAAGATGACACGGATTTGATTCCTGGTCCAGGAAGATCCCGCATGCCATGAGGCAACTAAGCCTGTGTGCGCAGTGATTGAACCTGCACGCAAGAATCCCTGCTTCACAACAAGAGAGGTCACTGCCACGAGACGCCCACACACAGAAAACAGGGAGCATTTCCTGCTTGCTGAGATTAGAGAAAGACTGCGCGTAGCAAGGAAGACCCAGTACAGCCAAAATTAATCAGTTAATTAAATTAAAAAAAAAACAACAGATTTCAAAGCAGCCAATGGATGGTGAGGCCCTGGAGTCATTTGTGAAAGACAGTAGGTGAAACCTGGTCTTAAGAAATTATCCCCCACTGGCTCATCTGTGACCTGGGATTTGCAGGGCTCCATCAGTGATCTAGCCCATGGGGCAGTCCTCCTGACTTTAATTTCTGAGTCTTGTATTTGGGCCCCATCTCAATTTAAATCAGTTAGAAGTCAATTTCACAGTGGTTGATTTTATAAGATTCCCCAAAAATGATAAGCTAGAAGTGGGCAATTGCTTCTTGGGGGAGCAGAGGCCTTCCTCAGATGCCTTATTTATTTATTTTGATTTGATTTTAATTTGGTCAATAATGTTTATGTAATGTTTTTCTTCGATTCTAACAACAATATATGGGTAGGAGGGAAAACAGCTGTCGTAGTCCTCACCGGATCTCAAACTAATGGTGATTTTTCCCTTCATCGGCCATGAGGCTTAAATAAACACAGTTCCCAAAGTTGACGAGCAATCATTTCCAAATGCAGAAAAAGCCCAGAAAGGTGGAAAGAAAAGACGAAAAAAAAAAAAAAATCATCCACAGTCNCAAACTAATGGTGATTTTTCCCTTCATCGGCCATGAGGCTTAAATAAACACAGTTCCCAAAGTTGACGAGCAATCATTTCCAAATGCAGAAAAAGCCCAGAAAGGTGGAAAGAAAAGACGAAAAAAAAAAAAAAATCATCCACAGTCTTGTTACGCAGGAACAACCACAGTTAGTGGTTTGTGTGTGCATTTTTCCATCCTGAAATTTTTCTCTAATTGTTTTACATGGCTGAGATCACACTGTGGGTGTGATTTTACATCTCGCCTCCCGCACTCCACGGTACACCATAGCATTTCCACATGTTGTTAAAAGCTCTGTAAACATCATTTTTAACGGTTACAAAATATTCCATTCTATGAATGAACCGTCATTTACCTAACTAATTCCCCAAAGTGGAGCATTTAGCGGTTTCCAATTTTTCACTCTTATAAATAAAGCTACAGGGAATACCCATGTGTATACATTTTTGTCTGCATTTCAGATTGTTTTCTTAGGACAGATTCCCAGAAGTAGAATTACTGGGTCAAAGAAAACAGACTTTTTTTGCAGCTCTTGAATCTTACTGCCAGACTGCTTTTCTGAGCAGCAATCCCAATCTCCACACCCCCCACCCCTCCACACACACACCCCCTGGCAGTGTGTGAAGGCCCCTCTGTGCATGCATGCAGGCAGCCCTGTCTGATGCATTTTTTAAACCCTACACCCTGGGAAGGGACACTGCCATCTCCCGGAGCCTGGGGAGGGCTTTAATTCCTCTGAATCCCCTCTGGTGGCCCCAGGAAGGGTCAGCGGGCTTGTGTCTCCCTGTCCCCTCCCCTTGTGTCTGACTTCAGGGCCTTTCATCTGGAGGACTGAGAGGCCTCTGTGAGCCTCTTGTTCCCAGCAGGGAGCCATGACTCAGTGGGAGGCAGGGAATGGGCAAAGGGGAGGTGTCTGTGATTCTGTGGTCATTTTTTTAGCACTTCTCAGCAATTTATCAGACTCAAGGTGTACTGGTTTTCTTTCCTTTTTTTTTTTTTAAGTATCACCTTGTGTGTGTGAGAAGACTTTGCTGCCTAGGTCTAATTGGCTGTTCTCAAACCCTTCCTTACACACTGTTTTGGGGTCTGTTTTGGAGAACCTGGAGAAACCCTCTTTCTGATTTGTACTAGAGAGGTCACCAGTCATGCCCTGATTGGAGGGCGCTGCTGAAGTTAAAGGGGGGGAAATGAGGCACTTCAAACGGGAAACCACGTGAGCCTTTTCGCAAGCAGAATCAGAGCGGTCCAGCCAACGCCATGGGGGATATTTAATCAGGAGAAAAACAGAAATACAAGGGGAGGGAGGGCTGCAGGAACAGAGTCCCTGGAATCCGGCGAGGGCGAGTGTCAGCGGGCTGTGTGCTTACAGGGAGAGAGAGGCAGGAAGAAAGGTTCTAAGTGACTCCTGGGGAAGCGGGGCTGTGGGAGGCTTTCTCATAAATGCTGGCACAGCCAGCAGAGCTAAGACTTCCATATTCACCCATCAGGACACTGAGGCTGGGAGGGGTCGCGTGTCTGGCCATAATCACACAGTTAGTAACAGGTAGAGCGAGAATTCAACTCAGGACCAGCTGAGGTTGGATCCAGCAGCGTTCTACGTGTTGTTTCTCAAACGTTCACATGGATGAGGTCCAGCTGCCGGTCACTTGTTAAAAGGATGATTCTGATTCAGCGGGTCTGTGGAGGGGCCCAAGAGTCTGCATTTCCAGTAAGCTCCCAAGTGATGGCTGCACCACAGATGGTGACTGCAGCCATGAAATTAAAAGACGCTTGCTCTTTGGAAGAAAACCTATGACAAACCCAGACAGCGTATTAAAACGCAGTGGTCCATGTAGTCAAAGCTATGCTTTTTCCAGTAGTCATGTACAGATGCCAGAGTTGGACCATAAAGAAGGCTGGGTGCCGAAGAACTGATGCTTTCAAACTGTGCTGTTGGAGAAGACGGTTGAGAGTCCCTTGGATGGCAAGGGGATCAAACCAGTCAATACTAAAGGAAATCAACCCTGAATATTCACTGGAAGGATGGAGGCTGAAGCTGAAGCTCTAAAACTTTGACCACCTGATGTGAAGAACTGACTCATTGTAAAAGACCCTGATGCTGGGAAAAGTTGAGGGCAGGAGAAGAAGGGGGCAACAGAGGATGAGATGGTTGGATGGCATCACCAACTCAATGGACATGAATTAGAGCAAACTCTGGAAGATGACGATGGACAGGGAAGCCTGGCATGCCGCAGTCCATGGAGTCACAAAGAGTTGGACAGACTTAGTGACTGAACAACAACCACCCAAGTGATGCTGACGCTGTCAGTCCAGGGACCACGTTTGGAGTGGTAAGGCTCTGCTGCTGTGGTCCCCAAACTTGAGTTAGCATCAGATCACCTAGAGAATCCCTTAAAATACAAATTGCTTGACCTCACCTCAAGAATCTGTGAGGCAGTAGGTCTGGAATGAGGTCTGAGAATCCGGTCCCAGGTGTGATGTTGCTGCTGCAGGTCTGGATACCACCCTCTGAGCATCCTGACTTACACTACAGTTCTTTGTGGAGGGGCTGGGAGTGGGGAGCAGTTCTCAGCCTGATCAAATGCTGCTCTGGGGCCCTTTCTGTGTTCTGGAGAACCCCAGAGGCCCTAGTGCTTAGAAAGGTTTGGAAGTGGGATGGCANGAGCATCCTGACTTACACTACAGTTCTTTGTGGAGGGGCTGGGAGTGGGGAGCAGTTCTCAGCCTGATCAAATGCTGCTCTGGGGCCCTTTCTGTGTTCTGGAGAACCCCAGAGGCCCTAGTGCTTAGAAAGGTTTGGAAGTGGGATGGCAGAAAGGTGCTGCTTTTTGCAGCACTTGGCTGTGGCAAAGCATGGGGACAGGAGGTGTGTGTGTGTGTGTGTCTTGGGATTCATATGATGAGTCTCCAAGGCTCTTATAATCTCCTTCCAGAACCAGGCAGTGAGAGGAAAAGCCACAGTGTTTCTGGAGCAGCTTAAAGACTCACCCATTTAAAAAGCCCCCTTTGCAGGATATCAGTTATATTATGTTGTCGAACAGAGCTACCTGCTTGTTGGGTCTTGGAGTTTAATAAAAAATATATATTATGACTCACTCCAAACTTTATAGAAGTCCTTGGGGAATCTGAAATGAATCATGTTAAGCTCCTGTTTTAAAACAGTCCTCTCTTTCACAAGTCTGTATCTGCAGCAGCCTCCTGGTGGGAGCAGGGGTGGGGTGTGGGGTCAGAGAAAGGGAAGACAGGGAAGGAGACTCTAGTGAGGGGTGAACTCTTTGTCCCAGGCCTTTCTTAATTAACCAGAGACTTCTGGGATGGAGGAAGGCATAGCCCAGAGAGCCTGCCTGAGGAAAGTCTTCTTTAATGATGGGTCTACTCACTAAGAATAGAGGTAGGTTGAGGAAGGAAGATCTTGGAGGTCACCTCCTCCAGACAGCCTTCCTTGATTTCTCCAGGCAGATGTGCTCTCAACCGCATGACCCTTTATCTTGGCCTCTGAGCACAGAAGACCAATTCCTTCTGTGTCATCTGTTTATGGCCATGCTCACCCTTCAGTGGCACTGAATCTTATGCATGGCAGAAGGCAGGTACGTGTTTTCTCCAGAGCTTCCACTCTGCACAGGGCAGTCCAAGAGAGCGGCAGGAGCCCCGAGACCCTGCATGCCTGACTGGCTGACTCTGTGAAGATCCTCAGGCTCCACATCTGTCTTCAGACACTGAAGGAGGAAACCACCTACACAGACGTGAGCTCAGGTTGTCCTAACAAAACCCAAACTAGGAAGCGGGTCGGTGGGCAGACGTCAACTGGGCATTAGCTGGCACCAAATCTGTTCCTCCACGCTGCATCCTGGCTGAGTGACCTCCATGGAGGTGGAAGGCGAGCCTGTGAACCCCGCTCCACCGCACACAGGCTGGGAGACTTAGGGAAAAGCCATTTCCCTTAGTGCTGCGGTTTCTTCACGGGAAAGTCGGAGATGACCACAGAACTGGCATTAAGATTATTGAGAAGATTAAGTCAGATGACGCACGAGAAACACGGAGTCCAGGAAAAAGGAAGATGAAGGAAAGGGTCTAGTTATTAGAACAGGAGACCCATACTCTGAGAGAGCGAGAGACAGCAACGAGAGACGTGAATATAATTTCAAACCCAAACCCACACGTATGTGGCACGGAAAATGTATTCCTTCCTCCTGTGTTTTATACAAAAGGAAGTCAGGGAAGGGGCATGAGCTGCGGAGTGGCCCATGCTTTTGTCTGGAAGCCCTGTTTGCCCTGAGGGCTCATGCTTTTTCTTACAAAGGCACAAGGCCAAGCCTTCTGTCTTCCTGAGGATACAGATACAAGCTGCTATATTTAAAATGGGTATTCAACAAGGACCAACTGTATCGCACAGGGAACCCTGCTCAGTGTTATGTGGCAGCCTGCATGGGAGGGGGTTTGGGGGAGAATGGATACATGGATATTGTATGGATGAGTCCCTTTGCTGTCTGCCAGAAACTATCACAACACTGTTAATTGGCTGTACTCCAATACAAAATAAGAAGCTGAATAAAATATAAAGAGAGGAAAAAAAAAAAAAGCCTGAGATTACATGGCTCTTCTGCAGCTTTGTGGTGACCTGGTGGAACTTGATCGAGCTTCTCTGAGGCCCAGATCCCTTTAAAGTGAGGTACCATCCTTCTGACGCAGAATTAGGTGGGCTACCAGTGCCAAGCCCCTAGTGAGGTGCCTGGTACAGGGTAGGCATTTAATAAACACCTATTGACTGAGTCTTCACTGAATGACCTAGATGATTCAGAGGTTAGAGCAAGGGTCCTGCAAACCTCTCCTTTTCTGGGAATTTACACAGCTATGGGTATCTGAGCAAGCAAATCTCTCCCTTCATGGCTAGAGACCACTGCGTGAGAGAATTCCCACCAGGACCGGAGGCAGGTAATCTGCTGGCACTCAGGGTAAATGTATTGGAGGTTCTTCCAGGAGTGTCTGCCATGCCTCAGAGAGAGCCTATTTTGGGAGACTCAACTGTATGTGTAATTTCACCCTTAAAGCCATTTTGCACATCTTTCCAAGTACCCAAAAATAAAACTCCTGCCCAATAGAGGCTGTAAAAGGATTTTCAGTTAAAAAAAAAAAAAAACTTTCAAATACTATTTTTAAAAAACCACATACCCTTTCTCCCTTCCCCTCTTCCATCTTCACCAAAGACCTCTGAGTTATGAAGTGCACTTAACACCATTAATTGCCATGGAAACTAAAGCATCTTCTGCTGAATATGGTCAACTTTTTCAGCAGAGGATTTGTTGCAGAGATTTTGAATAATGGGCTGTTTTTGTTCCTTTTGTGTGAAGACAAGGTTCCCCTCCTCCGCTCCATTCCTTTTGATGTGTTACTTCTCTAGGCCACATCTCTGTGAGAGCAGACGCTGGTTACCATGTTTCCAGAAAGCTGAGAAAAAGGAAGAATGTCCTTGGAATTCCTGCTTTCTGAGGAATACTACCTGCGGGATCCAGGTGTTCTCACCTGTCTTCAGCAACGAGTTGCTATTTGGCAATTTTATTCGGTTGTCATTAACAACAACACTAGCAGCATGCAGTAACAATGATTAATAATCCTATTTGCTGGAGAGCTTATAAGGAGAATGGTAGTTTTTATACAGTACATACTATCTTTAGGGACTAGTAAATGGGCACTGTGTGTGCCTCATAGGGACTGTGTGGTTATTAATATTATCCCCACTTTACAGATGAGGAAACCAAGGCACAAAGAGATTAATCCACCTGCCCAGGGGCGCAGAGTTAATGAACACTCTAAGCAAGATTTGGACATGGGTCCCGCTAATCCCAGGCTTCCCAGGTGGCTCAGTGAGTAAGGAATCCGCCTGCAATGCAGGAGATAGGAGTTCGATCTCTGGGTCAGGAAGATGCCCCAGAGAAGGGAATGGCAACCCATTCCAGTATTTTTGCCTGGAGAATCCCATGGACAGAGAGGAGCCTGGTGGGCTACAGTTCATGGGGTCACAAAGAGGCAGACATCACTGAAGTGATTAAGCACCCAACCTCTAATTCCAAACCTAGTCCGTGCAGTTTCTACTATGCTTCTAGTCTACCTTAAAAAAAAAATGACGGTATAACCCTCAGTCAGTAACTAAATTATTAATGAATTGATTGACTCATTAATAGTTATTAAACTTCAATTTATGCCAGGCACAGTACTGGCTCCTATTCATCTGCCTAGTAAACTCAGCCATCTGCAACTCTTACAAGAAAAAAGAATTATACAGAAGTCTCTGAGCCACCCAAACATAACATTCACACGCTACACTTATTCAAGAATATTCCAACTTTTTTTACTTTCTGTATACATAATATAACACAATATAAATAAACCGGTCATCTAACATTAGAAATCTGGGTTTGGATTCCAGGTCCATCACTCCCTAGCTATGAGGCACTGGGGTGATTTACCTAACTCTTTCAAGCTCGTTTCCAATATTTAAACAGGAGTAACAGCTCAGAGGTAGTTTTGAAGATTAAATCAGAAAATTGATGTTAGGTGATTATTCTAGTAACTAACACCTAGTAGGGGCTGAAAATCCAGTGATTATTAGCAGTGGCCGCAGCACTATTAATTCACTACAGAGATGCCTACTATGCGCTGATGATCCCCAGCGCTCTGTGCTCTGTACTAATTTTTATCTCAGAAAATACTCTGGAGGTCAGTTGTGAGACTCATGAGATAATCCACGCACAGGTCAAGTAGGGCGCCAGGCACACAAACAGGGTTAGCAGTGTCCACTGCAGGCTCCTCTCTGGTGACAGGACCACTGTTTTTGTCAGAGCTAAGGACACAAGATGGGAAGTGAGAGCGCTAGAGCTGAACACGCATCTGGTGGCTTCCAATCCTGCACCTGGGAGCAATTAAATTGGGGATATTTGCTCCAGTGGGAAATAAATTCCCACACATTTCCAAGTCACTGAGGCCAACTCAGCTTCTTGCACTCCTTTTTTGCATTTTTCTGAAGTCCTACCACAACTTTTGCTCGTCTCATGGAGCATGTCTGGTTTCCAGGCACTAAAGAAAGGAGTGGTCCTGGGGATATATTAGACATAATTCAGTTTCTTAATGACATTTCTAGTCATCATGCCATGCTTCTAATTGAAAATGAATAATTGAAACTCTAATTATTACGAGAATCAATAGAAGGCAACTCTAGACAGCAACTTGCTAGGCAAAAGCTTTAATTTGCATTCACTTTTAAATTCAGTATGTGTCTGATTATTCAATTACTTAGTGAACATGCATTTTGGGGACTATATCCTAGGAATAAGTTTAAAAATAGAAGGACTCAGAAATTTTTTTGGGGGGGGAGGGGGATAAGCTCTAAGTGTTGGACTTCTGGTTCTGGCAATTTGGTAGACTGAATTTACAGAGAGAATTCAGTACTAAAACAAAAGCCACACAGAAATGCAGAACAAAATAAAATGAAAAATAATTGAGTAAGAAACATTTAACCAGGGCACTGAGTGAAAGAACTGAAGTTGGGATGGCCCAGAAGTTTATAAGACATAAGCATGAACCTTAAGAGCTAGGAGCTGGGGTTTGATCATCCATGTTGGGGAAAGAAGATGTGGACCCAGGCCCACATGAGGCAGGGAGTCAGAACAGAGAGCCTGAAACCCCTGTGAAATGTCAGGACCTTGCAAGAATCTCCTACATCCATGCATGAGACTTCTGCCCATTAAGTTATGGAGAAGGCCAAGAAGCTCACTTTCACTCAGGTCTTTGGATAGAAAAAGAAAAAAAAAAAAAAAAAACCCCAGGATAAAGAAAAACTCAAATCTGTGGCGCATCCAAGTAAGAAATCTAAATTTGTGCCACCTATGGGTTATGAGAATCCTAAACCAGGAAATTAATGTAAAAACTGGCCCAGAGCCAATGAGATCTCTGTAGTGCCTGGTTAAATCCAGCACAAAATAGCTCTATCAGGCTTGTAAGGACACTTCCATAACCTTGAATGCAAGAAAATCCCACTGGAAAAAATAAAACAAAACTAGAACAAAAACCACATAACCCGATGATGAGTTCACCAAAAAAGTCACAAATCACCCAAGACAACATTTTACCAGCAGGTGCAATAATGAGGCTTACCACCCTTGAAATACTAAAATAGTCTCAGTGATCACAAATGTACTTCAGTGACTAGGAAGGATAAATGAAGGGATAAAAACCATATTAAGAGGACAAGACACTATGAGGCAGGTTTGAAGAAGAAACAAAACTTGAAAAATGAAAAAAAAAGTCATTAAAATTAAAATTTATAGGGTGAATAAAATGACAGATTAAGTATAGCTCAAGAGAGATACAGTGAACTCAAAGATGGGTTTGTGGAAATTTCCCACAGTGTAGAGCAGGGAGATGGATGGAAAACCTGAGAGATCTTTAAAACAAAGGAGAGAATCAGAAGATCCAACACACGGCTAATGGAAATTTCAAAAGGGACAAATGGGGGAAGGGAAGTATTTGAAGTGATAAGAGAGGAGAATGTTTGAAAATGATGAATGATATGAAACAATGGCACAGTTAAGGCAAAGAACAAATTATAAAGGCTCTTAAGTGTTGGTTTCTTTGAGTTTGCTTAAAAGGATCCATCTTTGGCCAGCTAAAGAATTAAGAAATAGGAAGATTAAAAGCATTAAAACTATGGATTAAAAGCAGCACCAGACTAGGCCACCGTCCCTGGGAAAAAATGGTGCTCAAACAAGCAGTTCTGTTCTCTACCATACCAGCCAGAAAACCAGCGCAACTAGGATGTACCAACCAGGTACTCTACAGAGTGGAAGACTGCATTATTGGTCCTCTTTCTTCACCCCTCACCTCATGCCCTTGGGCTTGAACTTTTCAGCACTTTCTGTAATGGCAGAGGGAAAAAAACATGCCCTAGCTACTACTCTGTGAATTTAAGGGAGATCAGAGACTCACACAGCACATGTGGATCCAACCTACAGATTGGAGTCAAACTCAGCTAAGCCCAGTTTAGTTCAGCTGGTATCCAACTGAGCCCTAGCTACCACAGTGGGAAAGCAATAAGTTCTCAGTTTAAGCCCCTGAATTTTCCAGTGGCTTGTCCGTGAAACACGACTGTGGAAACTGTTGCCCAATGCATATATGATCTCAAAAAACTTCACAACCCTGGTGTAGGCATTATTGCCCCTATTTTACATTAAATCATATCCAACACGACCTCAAGGACTGTCGTAGCATGCCAGGCTTCCCTATCTTTCACTATCACTCAAACTCATGTCCATTGAGTCAGTGATGCCATCCAACTATCTCATCCTCTGTCATCCCCTTCTCTTTCCGCCTTCAATCTTTCCCAGCATCAGAATCTTTTCCAGTGAGCCAGCTCTTCACACTATGTGGCTGAAGTACTGGAGCTTCAGTTTCAGCATCAGTCCTTCCAATGAATATTCAGGATTGATTTCCTTTAGGACTGACTGGTTTGATCTCCTTGCAGCCCAAAGGACTCTCAAGAGTATTCTCCAGCACCACAGATCAGAAGCATCCGTTCTTCAGTGGTCCAGCTCTCACATCCATACATGACTATTGGAAAAACCATAGTTTTGACTACACGGATCTTTGTTGGCAAAGTAAATGATGTCTCTGCTTTGTGATACGCTGTCTAGGTTTGTCATAGCTTTCCTCCCAATGAGCAAGGGTCTTAATTTCATGGCTGCAATCACTGTCTGCAGTGATTTTGGAGCCCAAGAAAATAAAATCTGCCACTGTTCCCATTTTTTAACTCATCTATTTTACACTTATTCTTGAGAGTCCCTTGGATAGCAAGGAGATCAAACCAGTCAATTCTAAAGGAAATCAGTCCTGAATATCCATTGGAAGGACTGATGCTGAAGCTTCAATACTTTGGCCACCTGATACAAAGAGCCAATTCGTTGGAAAAGACTCTGATGCTGGGAAAGATTGAAGGCAGGAGGAGAAGGGGATGACAGAGGATGAGATGGTTGGATGGCTCTCCCAGCAAGCACTGGGAGATGGTGAAGGACCAGTAGCCTGATATGCTGGAGTCCATGGGGTTGCAAAGAGTCAAACATGATTGAGCAATTGAACAACAACAATTCTATACTTAAGGAAACTCAAAGGTTCCAAGAATCAAGAAGTAATGCGACATGCCCTGGGTCACACAAGAGCAGGTTTAAGAACTAAGGCTTATTCTGTCTGTACAGCCCAGTCTTTAAGCTTCTAATTGAACTGCTTTTTAACTGACATTTGGTTGAATGAATGAAGGAACAGATGAATACCATTCCATCTACTTGGGCCAAAACCATCAACTGCATTCACCCAAAAACACACTCAGGGCCTGACCACCTTAAGGCCAGAACCGACTCAGCAGCGTACCCAAAGAGGCTCATTTTCCCTTTAGAGGGTCTCTGCTGCACAAAGAGCTTGCCCAGGAAATGAATCCCCTTCATGCCAAGGGAGGAAAAAAGCACTGGAGTGGAAGATAATCACAGCCTGTCAGGCTGCCTGGTGAGCTGATGGTCTTCATGGTCCAGCAGATGGTGTCAAGGATGTGACCTGTGGAGGTTCACAGCAGACAGCTGACAGAGGCCTCATCTAAATGGACGACACGGAGGCCCACAGCTGATCTGTGTCTTAGTGCGTGCTACTTGGCAGCTGCAGAAGCACGGTTTGACTGGAATAGTTCCCCTTCTGAACTGCTGGGGTGGTAAATAATTAACTGCCTTGTTCTACTTGGGGTGGGAACAGGCAGACCCTTCTGAGGGGTGACAGAGGGTCCTGTTGAAGTAGCAGAGGATAAATGTGTTTAGACCCTCCCTGAGATTCTCCCTGCCATCTCCATATTAACGAACATAGAATTGATAGCATTTAAAAACTTGAGATTTGGATCCTGCTTTTGATTTCACAAAATAGTTTAAAATTTATTTCTGGTTCAGTAGGGAACAAAAAAAATTAGACAAAGGATAGGAACAATCTATTCAGAGAAGCACAAATACAAACAGCTAATAAACATATGAAAAGATGTTTGGCCTCACTAATAATTAAAGAACTGCAGATCAAAACAATAATGAAATGCCAAATTTTTCCCCCATCAGGCTGACAAAATTGGAAAAGCTTGATAATTCTGAGTGTCTACCCCCAGGGAAGGAGTGGTCTCATATGCTATTGATGGAACATTTTGTGGGATGCCTTGGAAATATTTATCAAAATTTAACTATATAATTTTCAGCCCAGGAAAAATGACTGAGAATTTACTCTCTAGTTATACCCACCTTCCCAAATGGGTCAAGATAGGCACATAAGCGGAGAAGGCGATGGCACCCCACTGCAGTCCTCTTGCCTGGGAAATCCCATGGACAGAGGAGCCTGGTGGGCTGCACTCCGTGGGGTCTCAAAGAATTGGACACGACTGAGTGACTTCACTTTCACTTTTCACTCTCATGCATTGGAGAAGGAAATGGCAACCCACTCCAGTGTTCTTGCCTGGAGAATCCCAGGGACGGGGGAGCCTGGTGGGCTGCCGTCTATGGGGTCACACAGAGTCGGACACGATGATGTGACTTAGCAGCAGCAGCAGGCATATAAGGGATTCACTAAGAAGTTATCTGTAACAGCAAAAATCTAGAAATACTTAAGTGTCTATGGACAGAGGATGAGGTTAACAATCTCAAGTACACTGACACAGTGGATGAATACACAGCCGTGAACAAGAGTGAGTTCCGTACGATTGAAAGTGAAACATCTAGACACGTTAAGGGAAAAACGCAAGGTATAAAGTAACACGTAAAGGGACTTCTTTGGTATAAATAAAACTTGGGTCTCTTTTCCTCCAAGAATAAAAGGAAAGTCTTTTTCAGTAGGCACGTTTGTAGAGAGACAACTAGGACCGTAAGATGAGTTATATACTTCGTTTCATCTTTCTGCACACTGCACTTTCTTTCCATGGAGGTCTATTTTTTTTAAGTTAACAGGAGTTATCCAGGTAGTGAGATTAAAGGCCTTTCTGTTTATTTGTTTTTCTCACCCTCATCCACATTACAAATCTAATACATGTTGCGGTTTATTATGAAATGATGTGTTAATCTGAGCGTACTCAAGCACCAGGCAGGTGGGGTCAAGGAAGTGAGGAGCTGAGGCTGGGAGTCACCCATGTGCGTGGAAGTGGCCTCGTGTACAGGAAAGGACCTGCAGGGGAGACTGAATCCTCTGAACGGGTTTCTTTAGAAAGCCTGAATTGTTCTCTCTGGGCAAAATCACCAACTGGGGCTTGGGAGATAGAAAGGACCCAGCGGTTGGCAGAGATAGATAGCTGCTTCCATATGCAACCTTGAAAGCCACGAAGGGGACAGAAGAAAGTCTCACCATACTGCAAGGGCCCAGCTTGCCTTCCAGGCAACAGAGAGGGGAGGCGTCCCCGGAGGGCCATGGGCAGAGTCCAGGAGGGGAACCCCTGGGTTGAGGATAATGGGCAGTAGCCCCATAAATGACTGGTAAGTTCTGTAGGCCCCTGGGGAGGAGATGGGCATGGTGCAAATCTTCCCACAGTTAGTTAGACAGGGTGAGGGGGGAAAATAAAGGTGCTTGCTATTAATTCTCTCTCAAGTGTCCACGTTTATTTCCCCCCTGGACTCTGAGAAGCATAGGCAGCTCCTCTGTCTCCTTTACCACTCAGCACACGGTAGGACCTCTTTGTGGAACAAATGGGCTGCTGACACCCTCTGCTCAGTCTGGCCTTTCATTTTCCTGATGCTTTGTCCCCTGGGATTGCAGCCAGGTAGCCTCCAGAACCGGAGAAGGCGGTGGCACCCCACTCCAGTACTCTTGCCTGGAAAATCCCATGGATGGAGGAGCCTGGTAGGCTGCAGTCCATGGGGTCGTGAAGAGTCGGACACGACTTAGCGACTTCACTTTCACTTCTCACTTTCATGCATTGGAGAAGGAAATGGCAACCCACTCCAGTGTTCTTGCCTGGAGAATCCCAGGGATGGGGGAGCCTGGTGGGCTGCCGTCTGTGGGGTCGCACAGAGTTGGACACGATTGAAGCGACTTAGCAGCAGCAGCAGCAGCAGCCTCCAGAACCAGGCTCTGCTGCCAGAAGTTACTTATCAATGCAAAGAAGTTCGGAGAACTCCTGGAAAGCCTGACCTGTTTCACCAGTTCAGCGAAATCTAAACAATGAAAGATTCATTTGACTCTATTAGATCAAATGTAAAAATAAAATTAAAATTAATTAAAAACTACAGCAGACAGCACCTTACAAAAACACCTTTGATGTGCATTCAGCAGACTGAACAGCTGCAGTTAGGGAAGGCAATGATGTTTCAATTATCCTGGCTACTGGCGGAAAGAGATAATGTGGATAAAAGAAATCCACAGATAATCAAAATTAAAAATTCTTTACTCTTTCTCTCCGTTTCAACATCGTCCCTAATACACTCCTGTGAGGACCTTAAGGAATGTTCATATTTGTTGAATCTTCTACTCAGCCTCCCCCACTTTTTTTTTATAGAGGTAAAAGTGTTGATAAGATCAGGGATGGAAGTGGTGTGCACTGAGGATGTGGTGGGTGTCAGCCCACAGCCGGGCTGGGCTGTCTCTATGTGGCCCTCTACCTCCTTTTTCTGCTTTTCTCTGCCTTATTCTGGGCTCCAGGAGGCTGACCTCTGAACATACGACCACTAAGGTTCCTTTCCCTCTGACTTCTCGCTGGGTTTAGCCAATGGGAGGCACCAGCCTTGGAGGGCGAGAGGAGAGAGGCTGGGACATTCCCTCCCCACAAGCCTTCCTGCTAGGCTGTGAACTGAAGGGATCTTTCATCTTTCGAAGGCCAGGGATCCTGTCCAGCATCCTCTTCTGTGGACACAGCTCTTTCTGCTTTCCTGACAGCTCAACCTTAATTAAACTCTCTTCAACCACCCCATCAGCTCCTTGCACTTACCACTCACTGTCTCATGCAGTGTCCCCCTTTCTAAGAGGAGAGAGAACCTCTAGGAGGATGACCCACTTGCCTGTGGTCACACCTCCGGGAATCGGCAGAACCAGAAGTCCTAGTCAACACATCTAACCCTAAAATGTAGTGATCTCACAGCTTGATTATACTGCTGAGAAACCCAAGCCATCAGTGAGAACTTGCAAAATGACGCCAACTGTAAGAGAACCATTGGAAAGTTGCATCTCAGAGCTGAAAAGATTAGAATGTTGGGTCTTTAGACTGTCCACAAGAAGTGTGCCTGGGTCTGGTAGGAATCCTGCTTTTTAGCAATCACTTTGCCTCTTGGATTTCAGCTCCTAAAGCCTCTTGTTTCTGGACTCCAAACCCCACATTGGTCATCTTCAGATTTTGTGACTTCCGTTGGGCTATGGAGCTTTCTGGAGATGGGACTTGGGAGTGAGGCAGATGCTCAGTAACTAATCAGTCCCCTGTGTCTTCACTCATCTATTCGTCTGGTCATTCTGATTACTAAGGGACCGCTCTGCGAAGTTGCTACAGGGAGCGAGACAGAACATCCAGACACTATCAGATGATTGTCGTAACATGGTGGCAAGACATCTGTCCAGGATATAGCATGAGCACACAGCGGGTGCTTCACCTGGCCAGGGTCAGAGGCAGAGGCTTCCTGAGGAGCAACCCCTGAGCTGCACTTTAGAAGCTGGGGTGGGGGTGTGGTGGGGGTGATGGGAGGCCAGGCAGGGAGGGAGGGAAGGGACAGTCAGTCCAGGCAGAGGAGGGAGCCTGAGCCACGGAGGAGCACCAGGGAGTGCCAGAAGCTCAGCATTTCTGAACACAGGCTGCATCCAGGAGGTCGGAGATGGGCTGGAAAGACACACAGGACCAACATGGTGGGTCCTGCCCAGGGTACTAAGGAAATAGGCCTACACTCTAAAACTAGGGCTCAGTGTCAAGGCCAGCCTAGATGCCCCAGGACCTGGAAGGCATCTCCCTAAAGGCTGCTCTGCCTTCTCAAAGCACTCATTTAAAATGCTTTCAAACCTGGTCAGAAGTAAAGACGACACTTTAATGAACCCCTGCAGACCTAGGACTCAGGACACTGTTCTGTAATCTCCTCCAGTGTGGGGTCAGGAGTGGACTTGGGGCCTGAAGCTCACCCAGCTTGCAGATGCAAAGACCGTCAGGTACAAGGACAGGACAGTGGGAGGCATCAAGGGCCAGCAGGCTGGGCCCCAGCAATAGGAGCTCCCTGAATCCTGACAGCCATGATGCCAAGCAAACCCTGATCTACTTGCTTCTCTTCGCCTTCCCCTGAGAAGGGTGGAGGGTGAGGGGCACAGAGCTAGCGAAATAAGAGTTATCAATGAGAAAGAGCTGACTTGCATCTTTGGCACATGGGCTGCCAACTCCCCCAGATAGAGGCTTTGGGAAAAAACAAAATATACAGGCTACCAGAGCGGGTCCCACAGAATCTCCACCCGACCCATTATTAAGGCCACTGCACATGCTGTTCAGAAGCAGGAACTGCAAACTGAACTTGAGACCTGAGAGGATCCTGATTCCACAAATGCTATCATTAAGAATCATCACAGATAATGTGGTTTTAATTAGAAGGGTTGAGATATTGGCAAGTGTTCAAAAAGCTCATCATCTGAGGCTCTGCCAGCATTGTGGGTACAGGCCATCTGCACAGTGTGAGTCTGCTCAAGTGAAAGAGTCAGCCTTCTTCCTGCAAACCTTGAGGGTGAGGGGTCCCCGCATTTGTGGTACAGACAGAGGCGACAGAAAATGCCTCACATGAATGAGGAGAGGCCGGTAGGTATGGTGGCTTGTCATGTGCCAAGGTCCAGAGGGTTCTGAGGTCAAACAAACAGGCCTCTCTATCGATACTGATGGTGAGACCCTGGACAGATATATACCCTTTCTGAGCCTTGGTTTCCTTGTAATGTCCAGTGGAGACAACTATACCTCTGCACCACAGAGCTATCTGAAGGATTAAATGAATTAACATGCTTAGCACTGGGCCAAGTGACCTGGTACAGACAGGATGCCCAGAAAGCATTTACCACTGACTTCATCTTCCTGCCTCCCCAGACTAGCAGGCAGTGGGGCCATACCCGAGCCCATGTCTTTGTGAAGCCAGAGGCTAACCCCCTTCAACAACTGCATACAACCACTAGCGAGGATCAGGAAAGGCCTTTCTTTCATATGGGTAAGGTCTGCAGTAAGCAAAAGTGGCCTTGACTTGTAAAATACCATTTTCCAAGTGTGAGATGTTTTCTGCTTGTGTCTCTAAATCCTATCAGCCTCCTGTACCAGGAAATCTTTAGGAATCGTTACCAGCAGTGACTCCATTAAATACTAATAGATGGCTGGGCTTCTGAGCATGTCATGTAATCCTTGTCTGCCAATGGGGCAGGGGCTTAGGCAGATGAAGTTATTTCAACCAGAGAGGCCAGGGAGGGTGGCTTGCCACTGTATGGAAGTGCCACCCAATGTCTTCTTGGCTCCATAGAAAGATGTGTCTGTCACTCATGTGAACCACTCGACCTGTCGAGGCAGGCAAACCATCTTCATGTTGGTCTGCACCTGCCAATGTGCTTAGCTTTTACAGAAGCCTTACGAAATAGATTTTGTTGGCCCCATTTTACAAGAAAGTAGACTGAGGCTACAGAAAGTATATGATTTTTGGAAGGTCACAGGATAAGGAGGGCTTCCCTGGTGGCTCAGTGGTAAAGAATCCACCTGTCAATGCAGGAGACACAGGTTCGATCCCTGGGTCAGGAAGATCCCCTGGAGAAGGAAATGGCAACCCACTCTAGTAAGAGTCAGACACAGCTGAGTGACTAAACCAACGATATCAGGAAATCTGTGGAATCCAGATCTGCCTGTTTTCTGGCCAGAGTTGCCCTCAAGGGCAGAAAATATGATTTTACCTCCTTGTGACCCAGCAAAGAGTGGAGTGTTTCCTGGAGCAGACACAAACCTGTGGAATCAATGGTCAATCAATGGAATCAATTTGCCCTAATTCAGTTCCCTTGGTGGCGCTAGTGGTAAAGAACTCGCCTGCCAGCGCAGGAGTCTTGAGATGTGGGTTTCATCCCTGGATGAGGAGGATCCCCTGGAGGAGGAAATGGCAACCCACTCCAGTATTCTTGCCTGGAGAATTCGATGGACAGAGGAGCCTGGCGGGCTACAGTCCATAGGGGTGCAAAGAGTCGGACACGGCTGAGCAGCTGAGCACGCATGCACGCACCTCCTCTCCAGATCGCTCACTTCCAGCTGACAGCTCAGAGCTCTCCAAGGCTGCCCTTCATGGTCCACCCTCCCAGGACCCCAGCTCCTGACAGAGGGCCTGAAGCTCTCCCTGGGACCCAATCCCAGTCAATGCTTGGTCCTCCCCCAGCCAATTCCATTCCTTTCTCCAGAAGCTCTTTGAGCAAAGAGGCAACTGAGCTAGCTACAGAATTGATGGTTGTGGAGCCTAGCTTTTCTTCTCCATGGGAGCAGAGAGAAAGAAAAGGGAGAAAATGCAGGTGCTCGGAGAGGCAGCCCAGTCTGTGTGTAACTACCTGGGCTCGACAGTGGGTCTGCCGTGAGGCGCAGGGGCCGGCGCTGCTGTCTGAGTTTCCTCGACCTGACAGGTGTACTGGGGGAGGCCGCCCATGGGTAACTCCTGGCAGTGAGCCGTGCAGCCTGGGCCTTGTGTGCAGGAAACTCCTGGGGCAACACCTCTTCCTCCACTGAACCCTTTGCCTCAATACCTCCTCACCCCGAGTCAAGCATACCTGGCCGTACAGCTGGGCCCCCCCAGGATTCTGTGAGATGACCTAGCAGAGCTGTCTTCATGTTCCTGGGGTGGGGAAAAACTGTAGAATTTGACCCCACAAACCAGAACAAAATCCTATGGTCGGAGCCCATGGAAGAGGCAGTAATTAGGCACCACCTGAGTTCCTGGCTCTGTGTTAAGGCCTGTACCCATGTATTCCTTTATTAATGCTTATCATCATCCCATGAAGTGCTACAAGAAAGGGGGATGGGCTCTCCTTGGGGTGATGAAAATGTCCTAAAATTGATGGTGCTGATGGTTTCACAACTTAGTGAATCCCACTAAAGGCTGCTGAATTGTGCTTTGTGAATAACATGCACATTATTATATGCATAATATGCATAATTCACAATATGCTTTGTGAATTATATTTCAATAAAGATGTTATCAAGAAAAAAAGAAGAAAAAGAAAAGATGTATCACTAAGAGAATGTTATCTGAATCCATATTTTCTAATTCAAGGTCTGGATCTCTAAATAAAACACAGTTCCTGCCCTCAGGTTTCTCTGTCTCTTTTTTTCTTCCAGTTTTATTGAGAAATAACTGACATACAGAACTAAGTTTAAAGTTCAGCATACAGCATAATGGTTTGACTTACACACATTATGAAATGATTTAGGTTTATTTTCTAATAGGGACTATGCTGTGCTTAGCTGCTCAGCATCTGACTCTTTGTGATCCCAGGAGCCATAGCCCGCCAGGCTCCTCTGGGCATGGGATTTTTCAGGCAAGAACACTGGAGTGGGTTTCCATTTCCTCCTCCAGGGGATCTACCAGACCCAGGGATTGAACCCGAGTCTCCTGCATCTCCTGCATTTCAGGCAGATTCTTTACCCACTGAGACACAGGGGAAATGCAGTCTAAGGAGAATACTCAAATTATTAAAAATATAAGATGGAACAGGGAAAGTGCTCCATGGAAGGTTTAAGCAGGAACACAGAAGTCTGTCAGAACCAGCTCGCACAGGTCACTTCTTTGAGGCTTTCTAAGTTGCCCTAAGGATGTAAACTTGCCCCAGCATCCCCACTGGCACACAAGCCAGATCACATATCCAGCTCCAGAGCAAGGAACCAATCACGACAACGCAATCTTTACACAGTTGTCGTGTTTTTGATACGCCAGATACTCTAGTAATTCCTTCAGATATAACAACTGACTTAGGCCCACCACAATCCAATGAGGTAGGTACTATAATCCCATTTAGGCCTGAGGGTCAGAGGAATGATCTAACTTGTCCAAGGTCCCATAGCCAGTAAGTGGCAGAGTTTCCAGCCCTGGTTCGCCAGCTTGGGTTAATGCTTACCACCTCTCCACTGTGTCCCTCACACCCCACCTCCCTACCTCTGACTGCTCTGTGCTCTCCTCGAGATCGAAATTCTATAAGGCTGCTGGGGGTGGGAGTAACCCTTGGGTGAGTGTTACAGAGGAGTGATAAATGCGGACTCAACAAAATTCGGTCCTCCAGACACAGCACAGGGAAGGGAAGGGCCCTGGCCTGGGAGCTGAGGACCTGGGATCTGAATGCAGCTCTGTCACTAAGCCCCAGTGCCCCTGGATTCTGTCTGGGCCCTGGGTTCACCCTTTGAGAAATGAAGGGGTAGGAAGAGGACCTTTAAACTGCCTTTTGCCCTAAAAGCCTAAGATTCTCAGGCTAAGGCCTTTTGTTGTTGTTCAGTCACTAAGTTATGCCTGACTTTTTGCAATCCCATGGACTGCAGCATGCCAGGATTCCCTGTCCTTCCCTGTCTCCCACAGCTTGCTCAAACTCATTCATTGAGTCAGTGATGCCACCCAACATCTCATCCTCTGTTGTCCCCTTCTCTTGCCCTCAGTCTTTCCCAGAATCAGGCCTGGTTCTCACTCAGCTTGTCTTGGGGCTGCTCACTGGCCGTGAGGCCTGGATGCATGCTGGCCCAACCTGTGACTTCCTTGATGTCAGCATCCAAGGAGGCACCCTGACCACACAGAGCTGGGGTGATGCTCCCCAGGAACCTGGTTAATTTCTGACTCCATCTCCCCCCCTTGTCCTGCCCATGCAGGATGGCCACTCCCTCCTAAACATCACTATCTCTGTTTCCAGCGTAATGCTCCTGATAGTTGCCAAACTGTAAATGAATGAAAGAGTGAATAAGTGAATGACCGCATGCCTGCCTGTAATAAACCCTTATCACAAGGCTGTAATGACTGTTAACTCATCTGTCTTCTTCAAAGAGCTATGATTTCACCCATACCTAGGGCTTCTACAATGCGTGAGACCTGGGTTCAATCCNGATCGCTCACTTCCAGCTGACAGCTCAGAGCTCTCCAAGGCTGCCCTTCATGGTCCACCCTCCCAGGACCCCAGCTCCTGACAGAGGGCCTGAAGCTCTCCCTGGGACCCAATCCCAGTCAATGCTTGGTCCTCCCCCAGCCAATTCCATTCCTTTCTCCAGAAGCTCTTTGAGCAAAGAGGCAACTGAGCTAGCTACAGAATTGATGGTTGTGGAGCCTAGCTTTTCTTCTCCATGGGAGCAGAGAGAAAGAAAAGGGAGAAAATGCAGGTGCTCGGAGAGGCAGCCCAGTCTGTGTGTAACTACCTGGGCTCGACAGTGGGTCTGCCGTGAGGCGCAGGGGCCGGCGCTGCTGTCTGAGTTTCCTCGACCTGACAGGTGTACTGGGGGAGGCCGCCCATGGGTAACTCCTGGCAGTGAGCCGTGCAGCCTGGGCCTTGTGTGCAGGAAACTCCTGGGGCAACACCTCTTCCTCCACTGAACCCTTTGCCTCAACACCTCCTCACCCCGAGTCAAGCATACCTGGCCGTACAGCTGGGCCCCCCCAGGATTCTGTGAGATGACCTAGCAGAGCTGTCTTCATGTTCCTGGGGTGGGGAAAAACTGTAGAATTTGACCCCACAAACCAGAACAAAATCCTATGGTCGGAGCCCATGGAAGAGGCAGTAATTAGGCACCACCTGAGTTCCTGGCTCTGTGTTAAGGCCTGTACCCATGTATTCCTTTATTAATGCTTATCATCATCCCATGAAGTGCTACAAGAAAGGGGGATGGGCTCTCCTTGGGGTGATGAAAATGTCCTAAAATTGATGGTGCTGATGGTTTCACAACTTAGTGAATCCCACTAAAGGCTGCTGAATTGTGCTTTGTGAATAACATGCACATTATTATATGCATAATATGCATAATTCACAATATGCTTTGTGAATTATATTTCAATAAAGATGTTATCAAGAAAAAAAGAAGAAAAAGAAAAGATGTATCACTAAGAGAATGTTATCTGAATCCATATTTTCTAATTCAAGGTCTGGATCTCTAAATAAAACACAGTTCCTGCCCTCAGGTTTCTCTGTCTCTTTTTTTCTTCCAGTTTTATTGAGAAATAACTGACATACAGAACTAAGTTTAAAGTTCAGCATACAGCATAATGGTTTGACTTACACACATTATGAAATGATTTAGGTTTATTTTCTAATAGGGACTATGCTGTGCTTAGCTGCTCAGCGTCTGACTCTTTGTGATCCCAGGAGCCATAGCCCGCCAGGCTCCTCTGGGCATGGGATTTTTCAGGCAAGAACACTGGAGTGGGTTTCCATTTCCTCCTCCAGGGGATCTACCAGACCCAGGGATTGAACCCGAGTCTCCTGCATCTCCTGCATTTCAGGCAGATTCTTTACCCACTGAGACACAGGGGAAATGCAGTCTAAGGAGAATACTCAAATTATTAAAAATATAAGATGGAACAGGGAAAGTGCTCCATGGAAGGTTTAAGCAGGAACACAGAAGTCTGTCAGAACCAGCTCGCACAGGTCACTTCTTTGAGGCTTTCTAAGTTGCCCTAAGGATGTAAACTTGCCCCAGCATCCCCACTGGCACACAAGCCAGATCACATATCCAGCTCCAGAGCAAGGAACCAATCACGACAACGCAATCTTTACACAGTTGTCGTGTTTTTGATACGCCAGATACTCTAGTAATTCCTTCAGATATAACAACTGACTTAGGCCCACCACAATCCAATGAGGTAGGTACTATAATCCCATTTAGGCCTGAGGGTCAGAGGAATGATCTAACTTGTCCAAGGTCCCATAGCCAGTAAGTGGCAGAGTTTCCAGCCCTGGTTCGCCAGCTTGGGTTAATGCTTACCACCTCTCCACTGTGTCCCTCACACCCCACCTCCCTACCTCTGACTGCTCTGTGCTCTCCTCGAGATCGAAATTCTATAAGGCTGCTGGGGGTGGGAGTAACCCTTGGGTGAGTGTTACAGAGGAGTGATAAATGCGGACTCAACAAAATTCGGTCCTCCAGACACAGCACAGGGAAGGGAAGGGCCCTGGCCTGGGAGCTGAGGACCTGGGATCTGAATGCAGCTCTGTCACTAAGCCCCAGTGCCCCTGGATTCTGTCTGGGCCCTGGGTTCACCCTTTGAGAAATGAAGGGGTAGGAAGAGGACCTTTAAACTGCCTTTTGCCCTAAAAGCCTAAGATTCTCAGGCTAAGGCCTTTTGTTGTTGTTCAGTCACTAAGTTATGCCTGACTTTTTGCAATCCCATGGACTGCAGCATGCCAGGATTCCCTGTCCTTCCCTGTCTCCCACAGCTTGCTCAAACTCATTCATTGAGTCAGTGATGCCACCCAACATCTCATCCTCTGTTGTCCCCTTCTCTTGCCCTCAGTCTTTCCCAGAATCAGGCCTGGTTCTCACTCAGCTTGTCTTGGGGCTGCTCACTGGCCGTGAGGCCTGGATGCATGCTGGCCCAACCTGTGACTTCCTTGATGTCAGCATCCAAGGAGGCACCCTGACCACACAGAGCTGGGGTGATGCTCCCCAGGAACCTGGTTAATTTCTGACTCCATCTCCCCCCCTTGTCCTGCCCATGCAGGATGGCCACTCCCTCCTAAACATCACTATCTCTGTTTCCAGCGTAATGCTCCTGATAGTTGCCAAACTGTAAATGAATGAAAGAGTGAATAAGTGAATGACCGCATGCCTGCCTGTAATAAACCCTTATCACAAGGCTGTAATGACTGTTAACTCATCTGTCTTCTTCAAAGAGCTATGATTTCACCCATACCTAGGGCTTCTACAATGCGTGAGACCTGGGTTCAATCCCTGGGTTGGGAAGATCTCCTGGAGAAGGCAATGGCACCCCACTCCAGTATTCTTGCCTGGAAAATCCCATGGACAGAGGAACCTGGTAGGTTACAGCCCATGGGGTCACAAAGAGTGGGACACGACTGAGCGACTTCACTTTCACTCACTTAGGGCTTCTGTGCTAGGTTCTTGTTCTGGATATAGGATAAAACGATTGGGATGAAATGCTCTGAAAAGCGCAGTGGCACACAGTGTAAGACCTTGGAGCTGACCCTGGGGGATCTGCAGGACACACACAGCTGATGCTGACCAGCTCGGCCACAGGAAGCAAGGTGCTGGACACGCAAGGGTCACAGGACTTTGAGCTCCAAAGCCACCAATAGCACCTGGTGGAGGGGCCAGGTCTAGGTTGTTGGTCAGACCCAGAAGTGGTTCAGTCTGTTCGCTTTTGTATCTGGCTGGCTCTGGACCCCCCCTAGACCAGGTCTGTCCCATAGACCTTTCTGCAGAGACAGCATGTTTTATATACCTGTACTAATACAGTACTAGTAACATGAAGACTAAAATAGGGGAGATGTGGCTCATGCAATCCAGGAATTGAAGTTCTTATTTTAATTTAATGAACTTAAAATAGCCTGGGTGGCTAGTGGCTACCACGCTGGACAGCACAGGTCTGGACCTTTAATACATATAGCATGCCTGAGAAGACTCACACTTGACTTCATGATCACACATTTCCGACCTCACAGCATATATGAGGTCGGACACAGGAGCACTGCCTCCTGCTGTGTTAGCAAGTCTGGATACTCCCGTTTCCAGCTCTGGCATCAGAAACCTGGCCTCTGGTCTCAGTTCTGCCTCTGACAAACTATGGACATGTTGTTGGGACTCTGAGCCTCAACTTTCTCATCTTGCAACTTCATGTGGTTGGGGAAAAGGGGAGAATGTGTATGGCAACTAGCTGGTCCACAAGGGGCACTCCGCAAGCATTGGTGCCCTCCTCTGGCCCTCTCCTCCACCCAGCTCCTCAACCCTGCTCTTGATTCTGATGGGTTCCATTATCTGGATGGTTGAGATTCAAGGACTCTCAACTACACAATGGTTCCTCCAGAGTCCACCTTGCCTTTTCCCTCTGAGTGTGGCTTGGGTCTGAGCCCTTAGCCCACCCTCAGTGCCCCCTGCACCCCACACCACTGATCCCTGAGAAGAGCTCTCCCGACTTCCCATGGGGTCTGGGGGCCAGGCTAGAAATACACAGGCAGAGAGGGAGCTGTGGGCAGAGGATATGGTGGCTTACACATTTTGTTTGGATTTTTTTTTTTTTCTTTAGGAGGAGGGATGTTATGGGTTTGGGGATGAAACTGTTTAAAAAGCACAGATCTTGACAAAACAAAGCCAGCGCCTTCTTCCTCCACAGCCTCTCAAATTTCTTCCCCGACCCCCAGAGACAAATCCTGGGGCAGCCTTCTGTGTCTCTGAAGAAAGATGTTACGCTGCCAACATTTGCTTTCTTATAACCTCTGGATGGATGAAAGTTAGTCATGTGCATGGTCCATGGAGACTCCAAACGGGGTCTGTGAGGAACGTGAGATCACAGCCCAGCAAGGGTTTCCTTGTATTTGGAAAAAAATAGCCTTCAGGATAGATTACTTTTTCTCGAGGCAGCAGAGATGGTGTGATGGAAGGAAAAAGCCTCAGAGGTAGGAATCTGAAGTTCTAATGGTCTGTCAATAACCAGATGTGCCAGGTATCAAGCTTGCATCTTCCTACACAGGATGGGTCCCAGCTCTGCCCTTGATCTGGGAAAGTCTTAGGGGCTCAGTTTTCTCATCCATAAAATGGGGCCAATAATGAAGCTGCCTTATAGGGCTGCTGTGAGAAAGCCCCGGAGAGGCTAGGAATTATAAAGTGCCGTGACACACACTGTTTATGGGAAGTTTCCCATGGTCTTCCATGAGCTCTATTCACAGAGACCAGCCCTGGCCTTTCTTTGAAAATTACCAGATTCAACAAAAAACATCTGGCTGAAGACAAGAAGCCCCCCAGGAAGTGGACGTCAGCCCTGATGATTAAATTACTAACTCTCCCCACCCCTCCTAGAACCGAAGACAAATTTTCTAAGTGTAACTGGCTCCTTCCATCTATTTCTCCCCAATGCTTTGAAAATCAGTCTCTTTCCCACCCCCTATTTCCTCGCTATAGCAAGGAGAGATACTTCGGAAATGAGACCTCAAGATGCAACCCTGAAAACAATTTTTAAAGGAACGAGTGGTCTTATAGCTTGGAGAAGCAGCATGATGCATGAGGTTTAAAGAGAGGGAGAGGTTTAGGTTCAAATCCCAGCTGAGTTCTAGGTTGGCTGGGTGATCTTGGCCAAGTTACTTAACATCTCTGAGCCTTTTAAGTTGCTGAGCTGTAAAATGCAGATAAAGATAACTACACGGAAGGGTATTCTGGAAGAATACGTGGGGGGTGGGGTGATACCTAAAGGTGACTAGGATACGAGCGCTTAATAAATATTCACTGACTTGAGATGAATCGCATCAGTGCACACCATTCTCGCCTCCCCACTTCTCCCAACACCTCTGGTGAAAGCTCAGCTATTTTTGAGCTCTTCCTGCCCCACCCGCCCAGAGCAACATTCTTTTTCAACGACTCAGTGGCAAGAGGAAGATGGAGAGCATTTGGCCAGAAAGCCGACCTCGTTAACTCCCTCGTCTCTCCATCTGTTATCTATCAGGAGCCCCGTGCACAGAGGCAGGTGACCAATAAAAGCCCTCCTGTTTCCCTTTGTCTCTGGGCCAGTGCGTGGCAGTGCAAAGCCGTCTACAACCGTGGGCCCCTGTCAGGGCTCAGCTCTGGCCTGTGATTCGTCGCTAGGGTCGGGGGTTTTTCTGGGCTCAGGAAAAGAAAGCTAAGTTCACAGCCAACTCGGAGGCAGCAGCCGGGCCCAGCTGGCCTCCTCTGTAGGTCAAGAGAGAGTCTGAAAGCCAGCAAATGACACTGCAAACATGGTGGAGTAAGGAGGTCCTTACTCACAGTACTGGGATCTCTGATTTAAATGAACCAGTTCTTTATTCCTCTGGGGCATTGAAAACATTACTTGATTTAGAAAAGGGAGAGCTGCACTCTAGTTTTTCAGGAACCTTAAGTTTGCAGAAAGTAAGTTACCGGGGGTTCATGCAGACGGTAAATGCTCAAAAAATGTGAGCTGTTACTACATCAAACATTTGCTGAGGTTTTTATGCCTGTTGCTGGCTAGACACTGGTTTGGCTCTGAGTTTCCTGGTGTCCAATGGAAAACAGCAAGCATGATCAATTTCACAATTGCCAGTGTCTACAAGTGTGCATTCAGTACTACCAGGATGAGTGCCACCATTATTGCTGTGATTGAGTTGCTACATCGTGTCTGACTCTTTGCAACTCCGTGGACTCTAGCCCAGAAGGCTCCTCTGTCCATGGAATTTCCCAGGCAAGAATACTGGAGCGGGTTGCCATTTCCTTCTCCAGGAGATCTTCCTGACCCAGGGATTGAGCTCACATCTTGAGCGTTGGCAGGAGGGTTCTTTACCAGTGAGCCACCTGGGAGTTGAGTGCCAGCATGAATGGCAGGAAATCAGAGAAATATTTCCCACAGGTCTTCACAGGACAGACGCTGTAGACTATGAAGAAAATGGTGTTCAGGAATAGCCCTTCAGGAAAATGCAGGGACCTGCTTCCTNCTGGCCTTTCTTTGAAAATTACCAGATTCAACAAAAAACATCTGGCTGAAGACAAGAAGCCCCCCAGGAAGTGGACGTCAGCCCTGATGATTAAATTACTAACTCTCCCCACCCCTCCTAGAACCGAAGACAAATTTTCTAAGTGTAACTGGCTCCTTCCATCTATTTCTCCCCAATGCTTTGAAAATCAGTCTCTTTCCCACCCCCTATTTCCTCGCTATAGCAAGGAGAGATACTTCGGAAATGAGACCTCAAGATGCAACCCTGAAAACAATTTTTAAAGGAACGAGTGGTCTTATAGCTTGGAGAAGCAGCATGATGCATGAGGTTTAAAGAGAGGGAGAGGTTTAGGTTCAAATCCCAGCTGAGTTCTAGGTTGGCTGGGTGATCTTGGCCAAGTTACTTAACATCTCTGAGCCTTTTAAGTTGCTGAGCTGTAAAATGCAGATAAAGATAACTACACGGAAGGGTATTCTGGAAGAATACGTGGGGGGTGGGGTGATACCTAAAGGTGACTAGGATACGAGCGCTTAATAAATATTCACTGACTTGAGATGAATCGCATCAGTGCACACCATTCTCGCCTCCCCACTTCTCCCAACACCTCTGGTGAAAGCTCAGCTATTTTTGAGCTCTTCCTGCCCCACCCGCCCAGAGCAACATTCTTTTTCAACGACTCAGTGGCAAGAGGAAGATGGAGAGCATTTGGCCAGAAAGCCGACCTCGTTAACTCCCTCGTCTCTCCATCTGTTATCTATCAGGAGCCCCGTGCACAGAGGCAGGTGACCAATAAAAGCCCTCCTGTTTCCCTTTGTCTCTGGGCCAGTGCGTGGCAGTGCAAAGCCGTCTACAACCGTGGGCCCCTGTCAGGGCTCAGCTCTGGCCTGTGATTCGTCGCTAGGGTCGGGGGTTTTTCTGGGCTCAGGAAAAGAAAGCTAAGTTCACAGCCAACTCGGAGGCAGCAGCCGGGCCCAGCTGGCCTCCTCTGTAGGTCAAGAGAGAGTCTGAAAGCCAGCAAATGACACTGCAAACATGGTGGAGTAAGGAGGTCCTTACTCACAGTACTGGGATCTCTGATTTAAATGAACCAGTTCTTTATTCCTCTGGGGCATTGAAAACATTACTTGATTTAGAAAAGGGAGAGCTGCACTCTAGTTTTTCAGGAACCTTAAGTTTGCAGAAAGTAAGTTACCGGGGGTTCATGCAGACGGTAAATGCTCAAAAAATGTGAGCTGTTACTACATCAAACATTTGCTGAGGTTTTTATGCCTGTTGCTGGCTAGACACTGGTTTGGCTCTGAGTTTCCTGGTGTCCAATGGAAAACAGCAAGCATGATCAATTTCACAATTGCCAGTGTCTACAAGTGTGCATTCAGTACTACCAGGATGAGTGCCACCATTATTGCTGTGATTGAGTTGCTACATCGTGTCTGACTCTTTGCAACTCCGTGGACTCTAGCCCAGAAGGCTCCTCTGTCCATGGAATTTCCCAGGCAAGAATACTGGAGCGGGTTGCCATTTCCTTCTCCAGGAGATCTTCCTGACCCAGGGATTGAGCTCACATCTTGAGCGTTGGCAGGAGGGTTCTTTACCAGTGAGCCACCTGGGAGTTGAGTGCAAGCATGAATGGCAAGGAAATCAGAGAAATATTTCCCACAGGTCTTCACAGGACAGACGCTGTAGACTATGAAGAAAATGGTGTTCAGGAATAGCCCTTCAGGAAAATGCAGGGACCTGCTTCCTCAAACTGTCTGCAGTTTTATTTATCCATATCTGACTGCAGGGAAGCCATTGCTACCCTTCTGTCCGAGATTCAGGAGCAGCAGCTAAAAAGTGGAATGGTTGCTTCGCATCGCAAGCTACTAGCACCCAGCATCCATCTTTTGGCCTTTGTGTTTTGTCAGTAAAGAAATTAGAGTCTTATTAATCAACCAATCAGTCAAATAAGCCTCATTACCATTAAAGAAGAGAAAGTAAGCTTTATTTATGCAATTATAAGGCATTTAAAAAACAAAGAGATTATTATTAATACTTGAGCCTGGCAATCTTCCCAGAGTGGTAAACCGGCAAGGGCTTTGTTCTTGAAGAGGCAACACAGCAGTTACAGATTCCTGCCTCCCCTGCTCCAAGCTGCTGATGTGCGGGATGCCTCTTGAATATTCAGGAAGGTTCTGGGGGCCCCTCTGCCTTCAGTGCTGTTTGGGGAAAACAGCAGTGGGTTGCAAGTTAGGAAGATGGTGTATTTTGTGACTCTGGCCAAAACAAACTGCCTCTCTGGGCTGTGGCTTTCCAGCAGTAGCATGTTAGAACTAAAATAACTCGTAGAGATTTAAAAAAGACTCCATCTCCAGTCCATGTCAGACCAACTGAATCAGAATCCCTGAGGGTTGTTATTGTTCAGTCGTGCCCGACTCTTTGTGACTCCAAAGACTGCAGCGCACCAAGCTTCCCCGTCCTTCACTATCTCCTAGAGATTGCTCAAACTCATGTCCATTGAGTCGATGATGCCATTCAACCATCTCATTCTCTGTTATCCCCTTCTTCTCCTGCCCTCAATTTTTCCCAGCATCAGGGTCTTTTCCAACAAGTTGGCTCTTTGCATCAGGTGGCCAAGGTATTGGACTTCAGCTTCAGCACCAGTCCTTCCAATGAAAATTCAGGGTTGATTTCCTTTAAGATTGACTGGTTTGATTTCCTTGCTGTCCAAGGCACTCTCAACAGTCTTCTCCAGCACCACAGTTCAAAAGCATCTGTTCCTCAGTGCTCAGCCTTTCTTATGGTCCAACTCTCATATCCGTACATGACTACTGGAAAAAACTATAACTTTGACTATAAGGGCCTTTGTTGCCAAAGTGATGTCTCCTCTTGTTAATACACTGTCTAGGTAGGAAATGGTGTATTTAACAAGAGAACCAGATGATTCTAGAATGCAAGTGGGGATGACCAACCATGACCTGTGGTTCTCTATATCTATCCTACCTTTGGTATCATCAACGCTTGGAATTTCTTAGAGATTTCTCATTCAGAGTTCTGAGACACAAATACCTGCAGTGGGTCTACAGGTAACCTAATGAGTGATGAAAGCCAGGTATGTGAAAAAGCCACAGACAGCCCACAGGCCGCGGTTTGAAATCTCTGGTAAATGGGCAGATCTCAGGTCCCTATAAATGGCCAATTCACTGGCCTGGGAGTCACAAAACTGCATGCTTGCTGGTGACCACACAATGCCTTGTTTGACTTCACATCAGAAGCCCCAGGTGGAGAAGGGACATTCAATAAGTGCTGTGTGCAAAAGTGAACCAGTGAACAAAGGCATATGAATGGGAATGGGTGGACCCCGGATGTTCCTTAATTCCTACGTTTTGCACTGTGTATTGAGCTAAAAAGTGTAGGCGTCTAGGCCTGCATTGTCCAATACAGCTGCCACTGGCCACGTGTGGCTATCGAGCCCTTCAAATATGGCTAGTCTGAATTGATATGTGTTATAAGTATAAAATAGCTAACATTTCAAAGAATGAGAATGAAAAACAAGAATTTAAATGTTTCATTGTTAATTTTTAATTAAGTACAGGTTGAAATGATATATTTTAATATTTATGTTAAATAATATATGAATAAAGTTAATTTTACTTGTTAAAATGACTACTAGAAATGTTATAACATATTTTACATGTTATAAAATAGTATATTTCTGTTGGAAAGTGCTTCTTAGAACCATGTTTTTCAAGTATGTATCCATGTTTCCCTGTGCATGCTTTTTTCCCAACATTTTTCTCCCACCAATAAAGTTTATCCTTTTCTCTTCTCCTCTTTTCCTCATTTCCTAGAAGGATGCTAACATGAGATGTGGGGAGGGAGTGGGGATTTGGATAACAATCTAGTCTTTCTCAAGCACTGGGAGGAGAGACCATCTATATCCATCTCCTACCTACTGGCAAGGTACTCCCTTGCAAATGAGCAGAACAACTGTCTCAGCTCCCTCCCCAAAAGATTTCCTCTGTCTGGATACCTCTCTCAGTTCCCACTCAGAAAACTCTTACTCATCCTTCAAGACCCAGGTCAAATGCTGCCTCCTCTGTGAAGCATTCCTGGTCTCCCACCTGGAGTCGGGATTGCCAGCCCCCACTTGCTTCTCTTGGCATGCGGTTCCTGCTGCTGTAGGAACACTTCTCCCAAGAACAATCATGATCTTCTGATCAGCTGGTCTCCTGCATGATACTTCCTGAGTGCCGGGCTGGTCTATGCTTCTGTGTGTTCCCATGGTCTGACTCAAGATCTGATACATGGTGAATAAATGCTGGATGACTGAATTGATCTTCTGTGTCAGCAGGAAGTATCTTTTTTCTCTTGTTTATCCCCTCAACAAATAACTTCCTGATCACCTACTATGTAGCAAGCATACCAAGCACAGTCTAGGTCCAGACAACACAGCAATGCTTCAAACAGACAGAAATGTCTGCTCCCACGAGCTTCCATGCTACTGCTGCGAAGTGCTTTGCATCACTCTGGGGCCCAGATGTTCGATAAATACTCATAAATGTTGCTGCTGGAGAAGATGAATGAACGGAGGTGAGGGAGAGTTAAATTCCTGTGCCCCAGAGCCCATCCTTCTGAAAGGCACAGGCCCTTATTTTGCTTCTGGTCTCACTAGAGACTTCCTTAACAGAGTCTTTACAGCCCTCCACTTATGCCATGTACTAAAGAGTTTAGGAGGTGCAGTTACAGGGTGACAGCAGGTATTTATTGGTTCTGATGGAGACAGAGGAGGTTCTGAATTGACCAAAGCACAGCTTTCCCTTTTCTTACAAGCACAAAGAAGTGAGCAAGAAGACTGGTAAGTCTTTCAGAATCATTTACAGAGTAACCATTAAAAAAATAAAACACCGAAGCCATTGTTTTCGTTAAACAAAGGCTCTCTACCTTTCAATACCACAGAGTTTTGAGGGAGAGACATACATTATGAGACATATACACATATGTCATACATATCACATGTCACATATACCAGAGTGGGACAAAGCCTCCCATCACTTGTAAGTGGGAATTTCCTCTGAGTATCTCATGGGGGCTCAAGCTCAGCCTGCACAGAACGAGTTCTCCATCTCCTCTCTAGCCCCATAGAAGGACCCCACCATCTACCTAGTCATGTCAGCCAGAAACCGGGAACCACTGATTTCACCTTCTCCCCATACATGTGCAGTATCAATCTCTGGGCCTTGTCAGTTGTGGTTCCTACATGCGTCTGGCTGGTCACTGGCAGCACCAGTGTCCAGCCACCACCATCTCATCTCTGAGCTGCTGCAAGGCCTTCTCACCAACCTCCATCAGTCCACTCTGGACACGGTCCCCTCTCCCACCCCATCCCCAGTGTTCTGTGGAGGACACCCACCCTGTTTAAAGCCAAAGATGAATGTCCCGGCATGAGGAGAATGTCAGAAACACCTCCCTGCCCAACCTACAGCCCTGATTCTGAGAGCTGGAAGGATGAAGGTTGATGCTGGGTAAGGCGGGATAGAGTGTAGGGAGTAAGTTCCGGAGACAGACACACCTGGCTTCAAATCTCAGACCTCTCACTGCCTTGCTTTGTGATCTAGAACACATCAACATCTTTGGTTAAGCATCTTTGGTTCTTGGTTTCCTAGTCTGTAAAAAGGGATAATGACACTGAGCTGTGTGACAAAGACTGTCTTGGCCTAAATACTACACACCATAGAGAAAAAAAATGATGCAAGTTGTGCATAGTGCTTGCACATAGTAAGTTCTCAGTAATTGGTAGTTAGCTATAAAGATTATTTTCAGATAGTATGCCTTTTTCTTCTTAGTGAAAACTACAATTTCTATGGAATCCTGGTTCTGCTCCAGATGAAACCCTTCATTACTGGAAAGGCCCAGATGCCTGTATAACCTCCAAACTGACCACATTTTTGTGTGGAAATAATCTAACTCCCTTCTAGTGTAAAGGAGATGGAAGATCCTTTATTTTCAGATAGTATGCCTTTTTCTTCTTAGTGAAAACTACAATTCCTATGGAATCCTGGTTCTGCTCCAGATGAAACCCTTCATTACTGGAAAGGCCCAGATGCCTATATAACCTCTAAACTGACCACATTTTTGTGTGGAAATAATCTAACTCCCTTCTAGTGTAAAGGAGATGGAAGATCCTTTCTGTTCCTATCACGTGAGTGCCAGGTATCTCTGGCTCTTTTAGGCTTTGAGCTTCTTTCCATCATTGTAAAGAAGGAAACATAATCAGCTATAAACTTCCCGTTGTTCAAGAGAGAAAACACAATGTTTAGGAAAAGCACTGGTATTAACACCAGAGAGAACATGTGCCCTCTGAACTAAAAAAGAGAGAATTTGGGATAACACAGTTTTCCCCTAACTGGATCAGAACTATACCAAGTTTTGTGGGCTATCTGATCTCTGTTGCAACAACTGAACTCTGCCATTATGGCATAAAAGCTGCTGCACAGACAATATGTAAACACAAGAGTATGGCTGTGTTTATGTGTTTCACTAAAACATTATTTACAAAAACAGGCAGCTGGCCCCTGGGCTGCAGTTCATTGACCCCTGGTGCTATATCACGAACCACATTCCAGCTATCTGACTTTGAACACATCAGTCTCACTCTTTGAACCTTAGTTCAAAGCACCAAAAGATGGAAGCTGCTGGCCTGATTGAGAACTAAGTGCACTAAGAGTTAGCCTACCCTCATTTGTGGAATACGTATTTGCAAATTGGCTTACAATTTATTTGTCGCCCCACAACAATACGCATGGCTTTCTTGCAGTCACTGTGGGACACAACAGAATGGGGGAATTTGAGTCTCCTGATGCTTGAGTTTCCAGCTGAGGAGGAGCCAGGCAAGGCTCTGTGGTCTAGTTTCTGCTCTCATCCTGTAAACAAGTATCCTTTTTGTCTATTCGGCGCCACATTTTTTACATTTTTGTTGGTGAATTTTGCTGTTTAAAGTGGCCCCACCCATGGGGCTGAAGTGCTATTTAGTGTTTCTAAGTAAGAAGGCTCTGATGTGCCTTCCGAGAAAATACGTACATTAGATAAGCTTCGTTCAGCCATGAGTTACAGCGCTGTTAGCTCTGAGTTCAATGTTAATGAATCAGCAATATATACTTTAAAAGGCGCTTTGACACAGAAATTTCCATGAAAAAAAGATGATGAAAATGTGACCAGAGGCTCACAGGACCCTAACTATGTAAGAATATTTCTCTAGGAGAGGTGGTTCAGCATTCATTCATTCAGTGTTCATGGCTACTTAGAACATGACTGCTGGGAATACTGAGGATCGCCTGTAGAGGAACATGTTGTCCAAAGTAGTGGCTGACAATCATGCTGTTATGAAACTCAATGCTGTCACTATGCTATTCCTACTAGTGAATCACAAGTCTTATCCTCTTACGCTGCAACAATGTTATTGCTAATTAACCATGCTAGGTTAATTCTATTTGTATTATTTAACATGAGAGCTGTATTGCTGTTATTAAGTGGTTGTATCCAAAGTCAGCCAGAGAATGTCCTCATATCTACTCTTTCCCTTGTTGTCCCGCAGGCAAAACACCAAAAAGAAACTCTACTGACTGTCTTCCAGGGGCTTCTGCAGGCAGAAAACAGAAATCAGGCTCTCTGGAGCAGCGGTTTTGGGTAAAGATCAGAACGGGTCTGTCCAGGAGAAAAGCTGGGAGCTATACCTGGCGGGGCCTAGCATCTGGGCCCTCCTGGAAAGGACAGGCTTCTCCAGGACCTTACCTGCTGGGAGCACCGAGCAGACTCTGGAAAGCAGCACCCCACTCCTTGCTGCCCTAGTTAAAATGCCAGCCTGGTATTTATTTGTTTGCTCCCAGACAGATGCCAATTATGAAGGGCTGGGGAAAGAGACAATGGCCTCCATCTGACTGACAACGGCTGCTGAACAAGGGGCCTCTGTGGCATGTTTAATGAAAAGGGCACTGTGTTTTTATTGCATCTATTTGATTTTAGAGTGTCGTTTATAAAAACAGTTCAGCCAGCAGGATTAACTGCTTCTGGGTTTTCTTTTCTCCCGGCAGCTCCGTGGGGGCCCCTTCTCCCCTCTTTCCTTNAGTAAGCTAAGCCTTCACTTAACCCAGCAGGGAGGCAATACGTACCATGTAAAGCTGCAACATCACTCAATAGCAGTTTAAGCAAATGCTATTTAATGGAGTGGAAGCAACCACCGAAAGAACTAAAAACAAAAGTAGTTCAATGTGGTTGCCTTAGAGGAGGGCAGATGAGGTTAGGGAAGGATGCTGCTTCTCACTACAAGACCTTCTGCACTATTTTAGTTTGCAATCATCCATAAGGGTATCTTCGATTTTAGAAAATGAAAACAAAATTCTGCTTACCAGGAAGATGCTGTCCTTTCAAGAGTCTGGAACCTCTCCTATGCCTCTGTTCAGCTACTTCTCAGCCCATGGCTTGTGGTGAACAGGATGTGATGCTAATGGAGAAGAGGGTTTTCGTATATGCTCATGTCAAGGGGGTGCAGGGGGGTACAGAGCCATCTTTCTAGATGTGGTGGTGAATGTTCAGAAGTGCACCGCATTCTTTCAAGAAGTACATTTCCTGAAAACAGTTATGATCTAAACAATCAATAATGAAGTTGGGGAAATAGCCAGGCATCAGAGCTCATTTACAAGGAGAGTAATTGCCAGGTATCACATCTTCGCTAATTGCTTGGAGTAAGGGACCGAGGAAAGCATCTGCAAAAGGGAACCCAGTCATAGGGGAGGGTGTGAAAAGTTTAGATCTGGATGATCTGTGTCTGTGTCCTAAGCTGCATGGTTACTTTCAGGCTGGCAGCCAGAGATGGGGTACAGAGAGTGGGACGAGTGCCAGGCTGGACTCACAAAGCCTGGGTTCTGGCTGTGCCACTGGCAGTATTGGGCAGTGGGTTCTGAACTGCTTCTAGACGGCCGTGCACACAGCCGGGTCACATGGGTCAGCTGCCTTAGTCATCCCCCTCTCCCAGCTTCTGTCTCTTTAGCTGAACACAAGAATTTACCAGTTCCTACTTCTAGAGTTGCTTTGGGGATTACATGAGTCAACCTTTTGCTCAGCAAAAGCACTGGAATTCTGCAACTCCTTCACTTCTTACACTATCCCTAGCTTTATCTTCCCCAGGTTACAATCCTTCAATAACTTCCCATTTCCTGGTGCATCTTGTCTCAGAAGAAGTGAGCTACAAATCTGGGCCACAAAGGTGGAATGTTCCAGAAGCCACTCTTTAGAAAAGGTAATAGAAAATAACTGTCATTAGTTTTAACAAGATGTTGTCTTTATAAAGATATTTTATCTAAAACATTATAATTTTAATGTTTCTATCAATATAAATATATCAATAGAAAATGATTAATAAGACATTTTATATTTTTTGTCATGCTAAGCCTCTGAAATCGAGTGTGTATTTCATACAGTCTAGTATGTACTGTATACTTACAGTACATCTCAGTTTAGACTACCCACATTTCAAGTACTCAGCAGCCTCAGTGGTTTCTGGATAATGGAGATCTAGATCTCTTTTCAGCTTCTCCAATAGGCCACGCATTCTCTGGCCTCATCTCCCATGCTCTTCCCCTTGCCTGGAACGTGCCCCCCATTACTCCCAACTCACTTTGTTGGGCCAACTTTCAAATCAGGTCACTTCCTTCGAGAAGCTCCCCATGGCTTCATTAGCCTAGGTAAGGGCCCCTTCTATATGCTTCCACAGCATTCTGTAGGATCCCATTAAAACACTTCTTAAATGGGTTGCACTTGCTCAGATTTCTTGGACTTTAAGCTCCACATATATTTTGTTTATCACCGAACCTCTGATGCCTAGGTTGTATGTGTTCATAACAGGCATGCAATAAAATGTAAGCGATTTTGCTTGTTAAAATAAAGCACCCTCCAGACTCTGGACATGGATCCACACAAGGATGGTCCTCAGAAGCAAAAAGAAACTAGCTTTTAATATATGCATCCCTATGTTTCTAGTAGCATTATTTACAATAGCCAAGATGTGGAAATAACCTAAATGTGCATCAACAGATGAATGGATAAAGATGTGCATGTGTGTGTGCACTCGTGTGTGTGTATACACACATATATACACATGGAATACTACTCTGTCATAAAAAGAATGAAACCATGCTATTTGCAGCCACATGGCTGAACCTAGAGACGATCACACGAACTGAAGTAAGTCAGGAAGAGAGACACGACATGATATCTCTTATATGTGGAAACTAAAATATGGCACAAATGAACGTATCTATGAAAGAGAAACAGACTCACAGACAAGAGAACAGATTTGTGCTCACTAAGAGCAGGTAGGGAAAGGCTGGATTGGGAGTTTGGGATTAGCAGATGTAAACTACTATATGTAGAATGGATAAATATTAAGATCCTACTGTATAGAACAAGGAATTATACTCAATATCTCATAATAAACTATAATGGAAAAAAGTGAAATATATATGTGTGTACACATATATGTATAACTGAATCTCTCTGCTGTACAGCAGAAATTAACACAACACTGTATATCACCTGTATTTCAATGAAATAAATTAACAACAAAAGAAAATAGATTTTCCTCTCTATACACCTACCAACCTATCCACAGATCTCAGAGTCAGGTAGTCTTCGGTTCAAATTCTGATTCCACAACTTATTAATAATAAATCTGTGTCCTGGCCAAGTCCCTTCACCTCTTGGAGCCTCAGCTTTTCCATCTGTGAAGTGGAGACAGTCATGCAAGGTAGGGCATTCTCCTACCTTATCTTGCAAGGTTGTTCCATAGATTAAGCAACAAATGTCAAGTGGTCTAGACTGGCACCAGGAACATGGTAAGTACCTAACACCCAGTCTCATCACACCGAAGATGCTATCAATTATAACCGCTCTGGTCGCGAGATACACCATTATTATATGAGCCACTAAGAAAACAGGGAGACTAACCTCAACCACAAGGCCAATTAAACTCTGACGTGCCTACGTCATGCACCTCATTTCAGAGATGGATCTCAATTTCAGAGATGGTAAAATGTTAAACTGCAAGTGTCTTTACATCGAGGACATACGATCGAAGCTTCCCTCTGCCCCTGGCAGACAGAACTCTGAGGCAGAAAACGCTAAGCTCTGATTTGTGTCAAATTACATGGAGTCATGAGACTTGGGCTTCACTCGAGGGTGAGGAATGACTTTTTACTGAGTGCCTGCTATTATTTTAATTCCTCCTCAAAACAGTCTTCTTTGGTATACTTCTCAATTTTAAGAGGAAGAAAGGGTAGCTCAGAGAGGGTAAATTACCCACAAGCATGCCAGCTAGTGTACTGCAGCCCAGGCCTGTGTCGGCAGAGCCCTGCTGTCTTCAGCCAGCAGAGCTTGTGAGAAAGCCCTGGGCTCCTGAGGCTGAGACGAGCTCCCCAAGCCTTGTCAACAGCATCCTGTTAATGTCCTGTAAAGGCCTAACCTTCCCAGACAAGCTCAGGATCAAATCACCAGATGTTGAGCTTATTAGATTTAATGCCAGGAACAAACCACACAAACAACAGGTTAAGGAGACCCCTGCAAAGATCTGAGACAGGAGCAGAGCTTTGTTCTCCAGAGGCTGCCGACTGGCAGAGCTAGGGGTTTGCACAGCTCGACTTGTTCCAGTATCCAGTGGAAGAGAAGAAAGAATGCTTGCCTCCCCGCTCCATGGCCTCTGCATGCTTCAGCATTCTTGTGGCCAGGGAGAAAGGTGAAGGGTCCATGGGGCTGAGATGGCCAGGTATGGTACATCGGAAGTATTGTCAGAAAACACACTAGTGTGTGTTTAGGAGTGGGGGGGTCGCCTGAGGTCATCAGTGCTTGAAACTGACAGGTCAAATGCCAGTGTCTAACTGGTACAGGGGCAGAGGACAAAAAACAGAAGGTTGCCGCTGGCCAGGTGGGAGCGGATTTGCTCTTTAATCCCCGAGAGGGTCTTTCGCAGGAGGCATCAGCCTTTTGCTCTCCCAGGCTTGCCGAGGGTGAGATGGATGGCAAACACTGTTCCTGCAGATTGAAGATACAGGGGTTTTGCTCCCTTAATTCCCTTGCCTTTGGAAGTTAAGCCTCTTTCCACGGCATCAACTAAGTCAGGCTGCTGATTGCCTCATGTGAAGAAGTTGAGACTTTATGAGAATTTCTCTGGCCTTTTCTTTGTTTAAAGAAGCTCCTTCCATCTCCATCATATTTTTCCAGAGTTCGTGTCTGGAAATCAGGTAACAGGGGAGTTAGTCTGGCCAAGTGTGGAGGGCAGGGCTCTCCAGGCCGCCCATCACATCCCCCTCCCCTCCCATCCTCTGCTGAAACCCCAGAACTGGCAGAGGAGAGATTAGAAACCACTGAGCTGGCACTTGCAGCTGTGGCATTCGATGATTCTGCTATAAATTACGGGAGAAAAAGCCTCACCGTGTGAGAGTGGCACCCTGATGGAGTAGAAAGGTGGCTGGTTTGGGATCACAGAGGGAAGCGGCGTTTTCATCCGAGTTCAGCTGTGATGACCTTCCCCAGGCTTTGCTGTGGGTTCATTCTAGGTGCCGCCATTCTCGTGGATGTGAGCTTGGCCCAGCGTACTTCCCTCTGTGTCTGTCTTTCTTACCATTCTCAAGGGAGCCCAGAGCCCGCCCATCTCCTTTCTCCCCACTTTATCCTGCTTCCCTGTATTCCACATATTGTGGGTGTGTCAGTCGCTCAGTTGAGTCCCACTCTGTGACCCATGGATTACAGCCCTCTGTCCATGGGATTTTCTAGGCAAGAATACTGGAGTGGTTTGCCATGCCACTGAACTCAGGTCACCTGCATTGCAGGCAGATTCTTTACCGTCTGAGCCACCAGGGAGCCCAATACATTGTGGGTCCCTATAAAATACCCTGTGAAGAGAGGCTTACATGGCCAATAAAAGTTTGGAATCCGCCAGACTGAATAATCTGGGACCTCGCTTCCAGCCTGGACATTCTCTGATTCTAAAAATCGCCAAGTTACAATCTATTTGCAGGAACAGACAGTGCCCAAAGAAGTCTGAAGCTGCTGGTTATGGGTGAACATGTGTTTGCGTGTCTTTGTATATGTAAGTGCTTGCGTGCCTGTGTATATGTGAGTGCTTGCATGCCTGTGTATATGTGAGTGTTTGCGTGTCTGTGTATATGTGAGTGCTTGCAATCCTTCCTTTTTTTTTTTTTTGTCCCAATGCTTCAGTCACAAACCACATGCAAACACATCACCTGGAAAGTCTGGCTGCTCTCTAGTTATTTCTGTGCACAGAATGCCCACAGGCGACATGAGGCACGTGCGCGTCTGTGCCCAGGCCGGCTCTCTGCTTTGCCCTCTGCGGGTGCAGAGGACGCTGCTGCCCCACAGCTTACAAACAAGCAAAACCCATTGACAGAAACACAGCTCTGCCAAGCAGGTACTCACACTCTGAGCTTTCTTTTCCTGCTAGCCTGCCTCCATCCCCCAGGCCTTCTCCGATTCTTACTTATCTCTCCAAGATGGAGAAAGGAAGATAGAAAATGCAGTCTGGTAACTATTTCAAGATGGTGATGTGATACTGGGAAATCGGCACAGAAACTGCAGACTTAAAAAGTTTCCCTGGGGCTTACTGGGTGAACCTTCCAGACCTGGGCCCAACCCAGCACCACAGCTGCAGAAACAGCCTGAGGGAAAATACAGATTGGAGGCTGGTTCTCCCTAGGTGACAGGTAATCCTCAGCACCCTGCACAGACAGGCCTTCTGGTCCAGCCTAAGACTCCAGCAGGGGAGCAAATGACAGGGAAGCCAGACAGTGAATAAATCAAAAGTAACTTCTATTTCTCTGGATCATGCGGCTTTTATTTGGGGGAAGGGCAGAGCACACATGCTTTTCTGATTATACCGTCACTGTGCCACCTGAAAATGAGCAGAAACACAGACTGCAAAGCTGAAAGAGGCCTGGAGATCATCCAGCTTACCTGCCGTATTGGAAGGATGAGAAAACTGAGGCCCTGTGTGAAGAAGCTCCTTCCTGGGAATCATCCCGCTAGTCCGGACCTCAGGCCACTGGCCATTTTATTCACCTGCCAAAGCTCAGGTCCCCTGCTGTGGCTTCCATTTGGTCCCAGTGCACAGTGGTAAGATAGGTCAGGCTGTGCACAGCACATGTGAGGACACGTCGCTGTGTGCAAGAGGAGTGTCAGGGCGGCCATGTGTGATTGGGTACACAAGGGCATCCACTGCGAAGTGAGTGAGACCCGAAACCTGGCTCCCACTCTGCCCTCCCAGCTGTGTGCCCTGGTGCAGGGCTGCGTCTGTCTGGAGAAAACGTGTCTTTCCCTCATTCTCACACACATGCTCCAGGGCCTGGCAGGGCTTCCAGGGAGAGGGACGTATTTACAGGGAAAGGACTGGAGCAAAGCCCTGAGATGAACTGATGAGGCAGAGATGGGCAAGGCAGACCCTCTGTGGGAGGAGGCTGTGCAAAGGGCTGTATCAGATTCTGCAGTCTCTGCAGCTCTCCTGGCCCATGCCCAACGCCCTGGCACACCTGGGTCCTCCCATCTCTAGGAGGATCAGGCCAGGAGAATCCCTCCCTGGACACCCTCTCAGACTAGAAGGCCACAGACCATGCATGTCTGACTTCACTGCCCAGTTCCACTCTGGGGTCCTGATGGGACCTCGGTATCCCACTCCGTGCTGCTCTGTGGGGCACCCTCCGGGGTCGCCCGCCCTCCCCACCGGCCCTGCTCCCCCCACTTCCCAAGGAGAGATGAAGGGAGAACCAGCCCTGTAGCTGCCTGCCTTGTGGGGTCAGCTGGCTGCAAACAGTCCTCCCCTCCATCCCGCCCCCACCCAACTTCTGCTGCTTCAGGANAAGTTTTGCATGTATGTAAGGGCCCCACGAGCCCCTTTCACTTCTGTAAGGGGAGACTCTGACACTCCCTACTCGGGTGGACTGGTGGCTCCACTCGGGCGGGCGTCCCTGGACTCCTCAGCTGGCGCCAGGAAGGAGCTGAGGCCCATGTTTAATTCACAGCCCTGACCCCAGGCCCCTTATTCTGAGCCTTCCCCAAGAGCCTCATTAATCAATCAGCTCGGAACAAATGTGACAAGCCCAAATGAAGGACCAACATGGAATCAGGCTGCCCAGGCTGGCCTGTGCCTCCCAGCACTGGGCCTCTGTCCACCCCATCCTTCCCATGGCAGCCGGCCATGGACAGGCAGCTCTGGGGAGGCTGGGCGGGTTGGGGATGGTGTGGACAGCAGTCAAGGTCAGAGACCCTGCAGTGCAGGCAGGAGGTAAGGAGCCAAATGACCCCTGAACCCCATCCCTCCTCCCATGCTGCAGCAAGCTCTCTAAGCTGGCACACTCTGATGCTGTGCTGGCCGCTCCCTCCCTTGCCCTCTTGGCACTGGTCCTCACCCATGGTGAGGCTGACTCCTGGATGCTCACCCGGTTTCAATTCCAAAGGCAGTGGAGGGACACTCCATCCCCCTCTTTCTGGAGCATCCCCACCAAGCCACACCCTTTCCTCTAACTCCCCCCTCCTGTGTGCTCCCTGCTCCCCAAACCCCTGCATCTGTCCTGAGTTCTCGTGGTCTAGGCAGTAGGAGGAAAGACTCGCCACCCAGCTCTGCCTCTGGGGACTGCTCACCGTTCTCCGTGATGATCTGAGGTACCTCCTTGGCTGCCGGGGAGTAACACTGGATCTGATTGCCTATCACCAGCCCATCCATCTCTGACAGGTCCTCAAAGGTGCAGTTGACGCCAGCTGTCAGCTCCGGGACGTTGTATGTCTCCAGGACCAGCTGTGAACAGCCCAGTGTGGGGAGAGAGAAGAAGAGAGAAATGGGAGAAAAAATGGAAATAAAGTAAGAAAGAGGGAGGGCAAGAGAGATCAGAGAGAAAGAGAAGACAGAAAAGCATGTGGCAATATTGACATAAAGAAGAAAAGACCCAGTTTATGACAGAAGTGGATGGAGAAGGTAAAACAGTAAGAGAGAAAAAAGAAATTAGCGTCTGAATGTAGTTGGCCCAGGAAATGGAAATNAAGAGCTGACTCATTTGAAAAGACCCTGATGTTGGGAAAGATTGAGGGCAGGAGGAGAAGGGGATGACAGGGGATGAGATGGTTGGATGGCATCACTGATTCAATGGACATGAGTCTGGGTAAACTCTGGGAGTTGGTGATGGACAGGGAGGCCTGGCGAGCTGTGGTTCATGGGGTTACAGAGTCGGACATGACCGAGCGACTGAACTGAACTGAACTATCACCACCCCTGCTCAGAAATGCAGTCTGAAAAGAGCAAGGGGTGGGGGGGATGAGGTGGGGGCCAAGGGCAAACTGAATATGTTATTGACCAGGAGATCCGCAAAAACACCTTCCTACAAGACTTCAGCTCACTGTCCAGCGATGCCTCTCGACAAAGTAAAAGAGACCAAGAAAAGCAAACTCTGTCTCAGGCAGCGTTAACACAAATGAGGTCCTCTTGGCATCTCAGACACACTTGGAGAAGAGAAACAGAAGGTAGATCGGAGAGAGTGCGTGAGTGACTGTAACACGTGGGTGGGGGAACAGTAGGTATTGATTTTGTTTGATTGCTTCTTTTCTCACCTTGTTCCAGCGAGGGTTTAAAGCAGGGAGATTTAGGAGCTGGTGATGCCTGAGAGGATGGAAATGCCATTCACCAAGAAAGGAGTCCGTGAAGATGGCTGAGGCTAGAAACAAAGTTATAAGCTCCTGTCTCCACTGGTAAAATGAGAATGGTGGGATAAACTGACTCATAACTGCTGGATGCCTCTCTGGCATCTGCAGACATGCATCCTTTAGGGCACTTGGTCTCAGCGTCAGCATTTTGATTGAAGGCTCAGGACCAAAACCAGGATCTGCTTGAAAGCTCCCCAGAACCTCATGGAAGGATTCTCTTCCCAGACTCCGATACTGGAGAAGTTTTTCCACCTAGCAGAGTCAGGAGAAGTTCCCAAATCCTTGCCACTTCATCTTTGTTGTATTTTACTGAAGTTAAACCAATACTGAAATTTAATTTCCAGGAACGTTTCCTGGACCCGCTTCTCCGAGGAAGGAAGGAAGCCCATTAGTGAGTCACTCAAGTGGCCCATGGCAGTCTCTCAGGGATTCCCAGAACCAGCGCCTCCAGAGCGCTGCCGGCTGTGTGCGCGCGTGTGTGTGCACAAGTGACAGGCGGGCGCAGTGACACTGTCACCATCGGGAAATCACAAACAACAGGATCGTTTCCGAGGTGAGACAGGGGCTCCGCATCCTCACAGAAACAAACAGCCTGAAGGGAAATTGCACAGGCTTGCCAACATGCATGGACCCAGACGAGCGCATAGGGTCCAGGAACACAGATGCATCCAACAAGCACCTACGGGGGCCCAGACACGCCCACACAGCAGACACGTGCACACGCATCTCCACCTGCAGAGTTCCCAGACACACAGGTATTCAACTGCGGCTCAGCCCTCCAAGGGTCCAGAGACTTTGTTATTGGAGCCAGGGAGGGTGGTCCCTCCAGGCTGTAGTCTGCCACCTTAGGGACTCCCTTCTAGGCATCAGCTCCAGAGGGAACACCCCGCCCCTCCAAAGTCTCAGTAGATTCATTTTCAAAGCTGTTTCGTCATCACCCCTGGCCAGAAGATCTTGGACTGAGTGCTCCAGGCAGAAGATGAAGGACAGATTTGAGGATGCGTAACATCTTATGAATGGGACAGGGGTTAGGATCAGATGGTGTTAAGAGATAGCAGCAGGCAGGGAGATGGAGAATGAACCTCCTTAGCCAAGCCTGCTTCTGTTCTCTTAGATCCCCTGAGCCCAGCAAGGCGGGGGTGCTTGATAGTGCTTCATAGATGATTAGTGTATAACTTCAGGGCTATTTCAGGCTGTTCTCTCATGGTCTATATACCTCACCTCCCCACTCCCCAGAATCAAGCCCAACCGAGTTCATCACAGTCCAGCCCACAGGATGCATCCTACCCAGGCAGAACTGTCCTCCACAGCATGCCTGCCCTTCACTCACTGCTCCTGTTCCAATGAACTTCTCTCCACTTCTCCAGGCCCAGCAGGTCTCAGAGCCTTTGTGCAAACTTCCCCTCCTCCAGGAATACCCTCCGCTTCCTCCTCTGTCTGGTGAATGCCCATCCTTCAAGATGCACATCAAATATCCCCTGTTCTTCCACAGCTTTCACTGTCCTTCCACCACCCTCTTCCTCTGCACAGATTCATTGCAGCCCCCACAGGGATCCTGAAGACATTTCTTCATTCCTTTGTGGCTGACCCCCAACAGTGAGCAATTCTGGGTGGAATCGGGGGAGCCTCGTCTCCCTCATCCAAGAGCCCAGCACTCACTAAGTGACACCGCTAGGGACTCAAAGGGGTGGGTACCATTGCTGCCAGGCTTGATTATGGGTTTTATTGAGGCCTGTAGCTAGCCCTACAGGAAAAGACTCTGATGCTGGGAGGGATTGGGGGCAGGAGAAGGGGACAACAGAGGATGAGATGAATGGATGGCATCACTGACTCAACAGACGTGAGTTTGAGTGAACTCTGGGAGTTGGTGATGGACAGGGAGGCCTGGCATGCTGCAATTTATGGGGTCGCAAAGAGTTGGACACGACTGAGTGACTGAACTGAACTGAACTATAGCTAGCCCCTGCCTCACCTGGGGGTGGGGGACAGAAGAAGCAGGGAATGCCAAGTATGGAGACCAGACTGGAGATAGGAGCAGGACTAGGGCAGAGACTACTCAGCCTGCTTCTCGGGATGCTGCAACCACACATGCCCTCCCCCGGGGCACAGTCAAGGCTGTAATTCCCATCGCTCCACACCCTTGCCCCTTGGCAGGTGGCTCCTGCAGCCTCCTGTCCCACTTAACTTTCCCAAAGCTCTCTTCTCCAGAGGCCCCTGGGTATGAAACATCATTAAAGACACATCTCTCTCAGGTTAAACTTCCTAACTCTTCGATGCACAAGAGATACTGCTCTGCCGTTTGGCTGGAGAAACTGGGGCAGCCACACTGGGTTGGTGGAAGCAGGGGCAGTGAGCTCTTTCTTCTCCCTTAAGGAAGCCCCCAACTGACCAATACCTGCTTAGTCCACTCACCAAAATAAATGTATAAAATGAGATGATTTAACATTTCCTTTTCTTGATCGATTTAGCTGTATTTCCTAAAGGTCACAGTCAGTTCTTTTTTCAATTGGACAGAAACCTGGATTGAGAGGAGGAAGTAAATTCAGCTGCCGAAACACTGGAGCATCTTTATATGCCGAGCACGGTAGTATATTAGGCTCTGCACACAGACCCAACAGGGAGATGTGTGTCCAGCCCTCCAGAAGCCTCCAGGAGGAGCAGAGCTTCCTGTTCACATTCAGACTCAAAAGGCAATTCTTCAGTACCTTTGATGTGCTGGGGGATATCACCAGGGGCTGTTACATCCTCCCCAGTGCAATTCTAAAAGGGAGGTACTGTGATTATTTCTATTTCACAGGGAGGAAGTGCAGGTTCATAGAGTTCGATAATTTGTCCAGGGTCAAGCAGCCAGAGAGTGCACTGGAATCTGTACCTAGGCCTGTGCACTCTCAACAATGTTGCTCTTTACTTTCATAACAGATTGGCACGTCTTTGGTCTAGCCTGCAGTGGAGATTTCTCAGGATGTTTAGAAACCCTTTATTTCATTTCACTGTCACAACAACCACAGGAAGGAGGCATCAATGTCCCTATTTTACCAATGAGTGTGATGTGATTTAGTATTATCCACTCCGGCTTGGAGATAAGAGTCAGAATCAGAATTCAATAATTTTGGTCTGACCTCCCAGTGAGCTGGGACGATTCTTCTAGGGCCACGGAAGGGAAGAGAAAGTCTAGGAGGTGGGGGATGCTGGATGAAAGACTCTAGAAGACTTGCATTCTTTCCATTCAGGGACAATTCTCCAAGGTCTAGACCTGACTGCTACTATCCGATGCAGTTTCGGCTCCACTTCTATGGTACTCATGGCCTGCTGTGTGGAAAAGGTCCAGAGTCATTAAGACCTTTCCTACTCCAGGATAAAGTGCAACTTCTTCAAAAAGCACACAAGTATTTTGGATTTGGGACTTGTCTCCTGGGGTCTCTCCAAGTCATCTTTCAGTGCTGTTTGTTTGAGCCCTGGTGAATGACTGAAAGGGGAGACACTGCTCTCAGTGACCTCCTGGTTCTTCTTGGGCCTTCACAAGGCCAATTTCTACACATCCTTCCAGCTTCCCTGTGGACCATATCTCCTCTGACACTCCACATCCCTAGTATCTTTGCCCTCTACATTCCTGTGACCTTTTATGCTTCAGTTGTGATCATGATCATGCATGGTAGTAACTGCTTGCTTAGAGTCTGATCTTTCCTACCAGACTGGGTATTCCCCTGGAATTGAAATTCATTTCCATCTGTGTGTCCTGACAATTCAGCACAGGGCCTGGCATTGAAAAAGAGCTCAGTATGGAATTATTGAATGAATTAGTGAAGTGACTGAAGGCATGATTGAATGACCACCATTCAAAGTGTTTTATTTTTAAAAAAAGCTCAGGGGTTGAACATCATCATTATCTGTCCTACAACATAGTGAAGTCTCAGACTCTTGTTTCTTGTTCAAGCAATTTCAATCAGGAGTAGTCTTTCCTCACTTTCGAATCTTAAAAAAGCTACAGAAATAAACACTCAACTCTTTTGTTAACCTGGATGCCAAGCTATTAATAATATGTGTGCACATTTTGATTTTCTAGGAGGACAAGGATGGGTTCCAGGGGAGATAATGGTATAAGCATAGGTCTTGTTCAGCATGTGGTCAACAGACCAATCTGCTGTTTCAGAGGAAAAGGTTTTGCTTCAGTGGAGTATTCATCTAGCCATTTGCGCAGAAATGTTGAAGACAGTAAAGAAAAAGAAAAAGGCAGGAGCCATGTCTGTCTGTCCACCCATTTCCCACTGAATGCCTTGGCTGGCATAATGACAGGAGATCCACTCTCCTACTCATGGGGAAATTTTCAGGGATTGACCTCAGGTCTTTGAACCTGGTTCTGGTGCATTGAAGGCAGATTCTTTACTGCCTGAGTTACGAATATCATTTAGATGGCAATCACTCATCTAGAGCCAGACATCTTGGAATATGAAGTCAAGTGGGCCTTAGAAAGCATCAGTACACACAAAGCTAGTGGAGGTGATGGAATTCTAATTGAGCTCTTTCAAATCCTGAAAGATGATGCTGTGAAAGTGCTGAACTCAATATGCCAGCAAATTTGGAAAACTCAGCAGTGGCCACAGGACTGGAAAATGTCAGTTTTCATTCCAATCCCAAAGACAGGCAATGCCAAAGAATGCTCAAACTACCACACAGTTGCACTCACTGCACACGCTAGTAAAGTAAGGCTCAAAATTCTCCAAGCCAGGCTTCAGCAGTACGTGAACTGTGAACTTCCAGATGTTCAAGCTGGTTTTAGAAAAGGCAGAGAGGAACCAGAGATCAAATTGCCAACATCCGCTGGATCATGGAAAAAGCAAGAGAGTTCCAGAAA